>CM061554.1:103575587-104134983 GCA_030864225.1 Capsicum baccatum var. pendulum | reverse complement strand
AATGTTAGCTTAACTGTCCATCCAAAACTAGTTCAAATCTAAGTTAATATCCCTATTACTACATAGTACCTATATATTTTTCACTTACTTGTTATTGTTCCAATTCAGCATCTTGGACTTTTTCTTCGTATTTTAACAAATGGGGGTACTTGGATTGCATCGCTTCTTCAGCTTCCCACATGATCTCTTCTACTTGTTGGTTCCTCCAAAGCACTTTTACAGAAGCTATTTCTTCATTCCTCAACTTCTTAACCTGTTGATCTAGAATAGCAATAGGTATTTCCTCGTAGGTGAGATCTTCTGTAATTTGTACATCTTCAGTAGGGGTAGTATGAGATGAATCTCCAACATACTTTCTAAGCATTGAGACGTGAAATACCGGATGAACTGTTGAGAGCTCTGGGGGTAGATTTAATTCATAAGAAACTTGTCCAAACTTTCGAGTAATCTGGTATGGGCCTATATAACGTGGACTTAATTTTCCTTTCTTACCAAATCTCATAACCCCCTTCATTGGTGATACCTTCAAGAATACCCAATCACCTATAGCAAACTCTAGCCCCCTTCTCCTAATATCTGCATACGACTTATGTCTACTTTGGGTTGTTTCTAGTCGTTGTTGGATCACCTTAACGTTCTCCATAGCTTGATGAACAAGATCTGGCCCGAATAAGGCAGTTTCACCCGCTTCAAACCATCCAATGGGTGATCTACACTTTCTTCCATACAAAGCTTCATATGGTGCCATTTTGATACTTGAATGATAACTATTATTGTAGGCGAACTTGATGAGAGGTAGATGATCATCCCAACTACCTTTAAAGTCCAATACACAAGCTCGTAGCATATCTTCAAGTGTTTGAATGGTACGTTCTGCTTGTCCATCCGTTTGAGGGTGAAAAGCTGTACTTAGATTCACTTGTGTCCCCAAATTTCTTTGAAAAGACTTCCAAAAATTTGCAGTAAATTGATTTCCTCGATCCGATATAATAGAGATTGGAACTCCATGTAGTCGAACTATCTCCTTAATATATAACTTGGCATATTCTTCAACTGTGTAAGTGGTCCTAACCGGTAGAAAGTGTGCTGATTTGGTAAGCCTATCAACTATCACCCATATGGAATCAAACCTTCGAAATGTACGAGGCAAACCAGTGACGAAATCCATGTTGATCATGTCCCACTTCCAGATTGAAAGATCCATACATTGCATATAACCCCCGGGCTTTTGGTGCTCTACTTTAACTCTTTGACAATTTGGACATTCAGCTACAAAGTTTTCAATGTTCTTCTTCATGTCACCCCACCAATACATCCCTCTCAAATCATGGTACATTTTTGTTGACCCTGGATGGATAGAATACCTTGAATGATGTGCTTCTGTCATAATCCTCTTTCTTAGCCAGTCTATATCAGGTACACACAATCTATTTTGGCACCAAAGTACCCCTTCGTGCGTCAGCTCAAATGCCTTTGTCAACCCACATTGCACATTTTCCTTAAGCCGTAACAAAATAGGATCTGTATATTGCTTCTCTTTTACTTCAGTTATTAATGAAGATTTTACTGTATTATGCACAATAAACCCTTCATCTGGAGTTTCAAGAAGACGAACCCCTAAATTGGCTAATTGGTGTAGATCCTTAGTCATCCCTTGTCTTTCAATAGATGGCTCCATAGCTTTGCGACTTAACGCATCTGCCACCACATTTGCTTTTCCCGGATGATAAAAGATATCAAATCATAGTCTTTTAATAATCCAAGCCATCTTCGCTGCCTCAAATTCAAGTCCTTCTGGTTAAAGATATACTGCAAACTCTTATGGTCAGTGTATATATTAACATGAATCCCGTACAGGTAGTGACGCCATATCTTTAAGGCAAATATAACCGCTGCTAGCTCCAGATCATGTGTTGGATAAATTTTCTCATGTGGCCGCAATTGTCTCGAGGCATATGCTATGACTTTACCATGCTGCATCAATACACACCCTAACCCAATTCTTGAAGCATCACAATACACTGTATGCCTCTCTGTGCCTTCTGGAAGCACCAATACGGGTGTAGAAGTCAACTTATTCTTCAGATCTTGGAAACTTCTTTCGCATTCATTATTCCATTGAAACTTGGATACTTTGTGTGTTAGCTTTGTTAAAGGTGCAGAAATTGAAGAAAACCCTTCCACAAACCTTCTATAATAACCTGCCAACCCAAGGAAACTACGAACCTCTATAGGCATTATAGGTCTTGGCCAGTTCTTCACGGCTTCAATCTTTTGAGTATCAACCTTTATTCCTTCATCAGATACAATATAACCTAGGAATGCCACAGATTTTAACCAAAACTCACACTTAGAGAACTTTGCAAATAGCTTACGATCACGAAGAATCTGCAACACCTGTCGTAAGTGATTGGCATGATCCTCATTTGATCTCGAATAAACCAGAATATCATCTATAAAAACTATCACAAACACATCCAAGAATGGCTTGAACACCCTATTCATCAAATCCATAAAAGCTGCAGGTGCATTAGTTAGCCCAAAGGACATGACTAGGAATTCGTAATGACCGTACCGTGTT
Organism: Capsicum baccatum var. pendulum; assembly: GCA_030864225.1. NCBI lineage: Eukaryota > Viridiplantae > Streptophyta > Magnoliopsida > Solanales > Solanaceae > Capsicum > Capsicum baccatum. Next base: position 104,132,402 of record CM061554.1, on the reverse strand, counting down.
CGAAAAGCTATCTTAGGTATGTCACTCTCTTTGACCCTCATTTGGTGGTAACCAGATCTTAAATCAATCTTTGAAAACCACTTGGCGCCTTGCAACTGATCAAATAAGTCGTCAATTCTCGGAAGGGGATATTTGTTCTTAATAGTCACCTTGTTCAGTTGTCTATAGTCAATACACATTCTTAACGAGCCATCCTTCTTGCGCACAAATAACACTGGTGCGCCCCAAGGGGAGACACTAGGCCTTATGAATCCTTTTTCTAACAAGTCTTTCAATTGCTCTTTCAACTCCCGTAATTCTGCAGGGGCCATTCTATATGGAGGAATTGAGATTGGTTGAGTATCTGGGACCATATCAATACCAAACTCCACTTCTCATTCTGGAGGCAAACCCGGAAGATCTTCAGGAAATACATCGGGAAATTCACTTACCACCGGAGTAGTTGGAAGAGTTGGTGTCTCCGCATTTGTATCCTTCACTCTAACCAGATGACATATGTAACCCTTGGAAATCATCTTTTTTGCCTTAAAATAAGAAATAAATTTACCTCTTGGTGCACCAATATTACCTCTCCATTCTAGGACTACCTCCCTTGGGAAATGGAAACACACCCTCTTAGTTCGGCAATCTAATATGGCATAACAAGAAGCTAACCAATCCATACCCATTATAGCATCAAAATCTACCATTTCTAACTCAACCAGGTCAGCCATTGTATCACGACTTCAAATAGTTATTATACAATTTCGATACACTCTCTTAGCTATAACAGAATCACCAATTGGAGTAGATACTTCAAATGGCTTAACTAGTAGTTCTGGTGTTTTTTTGAACTTTTCAGCAACCAATGGAGTGACATATGATATTGTAGAACCCGGATAAACTAATGCATAGACATCATCATGCGAAAAGATGGACAATGTACCTGTAACCACATCTGGAGAAGCCTCTGAATTTTGTCGATCTGCTAAAGCGTATGTACGATTCTGAACTCCACTAGAGCTAGTTGTTCCTTTAGCACCTCTACCACGACCCATAGTTTGTACACCCCTACCTGAATAAGGCACCGATGATGATGATGCAACGACTGATCCAGTAGGTCGTGCCACACCACCTATGCCCCTTTGAGGGCATCCTCTCATCGTATGTCCTGACATACCACACCAAAATCAAGAATTTGTTCCGAACCGACATGCACCTAAATGAAGCTTTCCACATTGTCTACATGGTTGTTGAGGAGGCCTTAATTGGCTCATAATCCCTTTCTCTTGATACCCTGTTGTTCGCAAACTCTGACTCTCATTTCTTTGACCAAACTGGTTACCTTTAGACCCTTGAAATTGTAATGAAGCACTAGCTGCAGAATAAGAAGATAATGTCCTAGGTGGTCTATTAGAAAACCGAGGCCTAAACTCTCCTTGGGATGCCATAAACTGCCTCGTAGATCTAGACCTCTTGGAATACCCCATTTCTAACTCTTGTGTTCTTCTTCTTTGCCTCTGATCCTCCATTTTTTGTGCAAATGCTTGTATCCTTGCTATATCCATGTCCTTGTTCAAAGCAGCAATGGTACAATCTCTAACCAGATATAGATCCAATCTATCCATATACCGATGAAATCTATCATCCATTGTAGCCACAACATTAGGAGCATACCTAGCCAAAGAGTTAAACCGAAGGTTGTACTCCCTCACACTCATATTTCCTTGGCAAAGATTCAGGAATTGATCTGCACGGGCTTCTCGAATCTCATATGGAAGGTAATGATCAAGAAATGCCTCTTTGAACTCTTTCCAAGTGGCTGGAGGTGCATCGATACCCCTAGATCATTTCCAGTCTTCATACCATATAGCCTCCCCCTTGAATCTATATGCTGCTAGCTCAACTGTCTCTTTACCCGACACATGCATAACATCTAGAACCCTTTGGATTTGATCAATAAAGTCCTGTGGGTCTTCATTAAGATCTGATCCGGTGAAGGTAGGAGGATCCAATTTGAGAAAATCCTGCGTTCGTAGGCTAGCTACCCTATCTGTACCACTAGAACCTGTAGTTGGAATGGCTTGTCCTTGAGCTTGTCCAGAAACTATACGAGCCAACAATTATACTGCACTCCTTAAATCTTGATCTGCAGCATTAGTAGGTAGTTCTGAGGATGCGGTTCTTCTCCTTCTTAGCTCTTCTGGAGATGGAAGGGTAGGAGAAGTTTGGGACACAAACACAGCTTGAGCCTCACTTTGATAAGCTCGTCTAGGTGGTGACTTGCTGGTCCCCTCCCCAGCAGCGTCGTCTATCCGCCTACCTGTATTCTTAGGCATCTTTACTATAATAAGAGGGAAAAAATAAATAGGTTCAATGGTTAAATATGACAACCTACAACATAGGCTCTATTGCACGATCTAAGATATGAAGAAAAGAGAAAACCCCTAAATGTCACATAGCCTCCTATTTATAGATGTGGTGCACAACACGCCCATAAACAGGACTATATATAGACACGGCTTTGTAAACACCCTAGGACGACTGCTCTGATACCACTTTTGTCACGCCTCAAATCCTATTGGGGCGGACAGGCACCCGTAGCCGTAAAGGCCCGAGAGAACCAATTCATAACCTTATACTTCCCATGCATGTAACTGTAACAACCAAATGTTCTGACGACATAATATTATGCATCAATGAAATTGAGTACACATACACTCCCAAAACTGATATGTACAACACTTGGTCGGTGGGGCCACTATGTCTAAAATCAGGACACTACCATAACTTTACATTAGTCTACAAAGCCTCTAAAAGATACATAGACTTAGTCAGGGTCGGGACAAACCCCCGCCCTACTCTAGACTTATTGTACAATACCAAAATATGTAGAGCAGACTCGGAAAGCCCTGAATCAACCTGGAGCTCACCAATAGTCCCTGAATAACCTGCGCTCCTACTAGTGAGTTGTATGAGCTGAAGTGCCTCTACCTGCAGCATGAAATGCAGGTCCCCCGTGAGGGACATCAGTACGAAAATATGTACTGAATATGTAAGGCGGAAAGTAGCAACACACTTGATACAAAAGCTCAATAGAAATCCGATACAAGTGTATAAGGAGTACTAGTAGACCACCTTTATAAATACTTGTGGGACAATGTACATTACATTCTTTCTTCATTTACCTTCTTACTTCATAATCTTTGTAATCCATATAACGCAAATGACCAGCTGATCAGTGGTAAAAAAAATATAAATTAGGATCGGCCCATGCTAGGCTTACGCCCCTGAGCTGCCACCTATAAAAAGATTGGGATCGGCCCATGCTAGGCTTATACCCCTGAGCTGCCACCCACAAATAAAGGTATTGAGATATGCCCATGCTAGGCAAGTGCCCCCGAGCTTCCACTCGTCATTTTACGGATTGAAATACTTAGTTTATTAGCCTTTGAGATTGTTACCTTGGTGGTCATCACATTATGATACCTTGAACCAGTAATACACTAATAAGAGACATGTAAATAGAAACTTAACGCAACAACAATGAGCTAGGGAGCTGTTGGCACTCAAATAAAGTGTTTAGGAGCTGAAATAACACATGGGTCTTATTTGAACAAACGGAGAACTCCTGAAATTTTCTAGTGAAGATAGACGCGCAGATTTAATAATAAGCACGTATTGAGATGTTCTAATGCGTTAGAGAGTGGGAACAAGGTCATTGGATACATGGAGGGTAATGTGCTGCCATTATGTATCACTTTGTTAGAGGATAACCTCAGAAAATTGCTTGATGGAACAATTGTACGATTTCATGCCAAAGAGTGTGAAATAGAGTATGCCTTACATACCTGGTTATTTGATTCCGAAACTAACCCAACTTGACTTCTCGCCTTCTAGATTACTTATCTACAATAGAATATATGGTAAACTAGTATTAGTAACCAATCAACACATTTAAGGTACTTAATTTCACCCAAAACAGTAACCGGGCAGCAACTATTACTCTATCCAACAAGGGTGTTATTTTAACCCTTTTTTTTCCTCCAATTACACCCACATACCAGATAAGTCCTTATAAGATTCACCAAAACCACCTCGACTTCATTATATATTCCAAACAATATGCAAAATAGATTGGACAGCAAGCATTAGTTCGGTGGTGTATCACCACATCTTTCTTCTATAATTCATTACAAACTCATCACCCCTTTATCCAACTTCAACCTGGCAGCCCATAACATATACATACAAAACAGTCCACAAAACAATCCCAAACCCCTTTTATTTTAGCAATCAATTATTGATCTCATCATCTCTTGAGTTCTCAATAACAAGACATCCATAATCCCCTCCCAAATTCATATATAAGAAAAATAAAATGGGGCAGTCACCGTACCTCAATTCAGTAACTTATCCTTTTAATTGAACTCTTCAAGAGCTTGAACTTTCCTTCACACTTAAACCAAAGAAGAAGAAAAAAGTTCCTCAATAGCAAGGAAACATGAACAACCAGCTTGTTCTATAATCAGCCATATACTTATAGTCAAACACTTATAACTTGTTTCCCTAATCTCCCATGAGATAATTAAACAAAATCTTAAGTGTTTTTCACTTACCTTGGGCTGCAAAGGGGAGGGTTTCTTCAAGAACCCTAGAAGGAAAAATAGGGCTGCTGCTCTTGTTGTTTTTAAGAGAGTAGAGAGATTTGCTGAAATATACTCCTTTTTTTTGTGACTTCAAAGTGAAGTAAAAGGACCAACAACTTGGCCTTTTAAAGGCCCTATCTTGTCCACCTCCTTAGCTGCATTTTGGACCATAAAATTGGTCAAATTGGTCCAAGTAGGTGATGCACCTACTTAAGGTTCTAAGCTGCTAAAACTTCAAAGTAGGTGATGCACCTACTTGCATAATTTCTTGTTGGGCTCAATTATATTTGGGCCTTGGCAGATTGGTGTGTTGGTCACTTATCCATTTTCTTTCTTTTTGTTTGTTCAATTTGGCCCAAATGAGTATATTAGCATAGACCCAAATCTGATCCATAGCCATGGGTCCATTAATTTGGTTCAAACAACTTAAGTAGGTGACTCACCTACTAGCTTAAATAAGTCAAGCAAGCACCTCAATATTTTGCTCCATTTTCAGCTTCTAACCCCTTTAGTCTAACCTTTAACTTATGCACACTTGGTCACTTTAAACTTTAGATTCAAATACAAGCTTGCGATTCCAAGTTTAAATAGTTAACTTAACATTAACTTAGTTGCATCACACTAAACTGTACGGGCAGCTTCTATAATTCAATCTACACCATTAATAATTGCATAACAAATCTCATCCGTTACCTATACCATATGGCCATACCAGGTTCCATATAATTAGAATAAGTCCAAAATGCAGCTAACGAGGTGCTCAGGGGCATAAGCCTAGCATGGGCCGATCCCAATCTTTTTATAGGTGGCAGCTCAGGGGCGTAAGCCTAGCATGGGCCGATCCTAATTTATCTTTTTTTTTACCACTGATCAGCTGGTCATTTGCATTATATGGATTAGAAGATTATGAAGTAAGAAGGTAAAATGAAGAAAGAATGTAATGTACATTGTCCCACAAGTATTTATAAAGGTGGTCTACTAGTACTCCTTATAAACTTGTATCGGATTTCTATTGAGCTTTTGTATCAAGTGTGTTGCTACTTTCTGTCTTACATATTCAGTACATATTTTCGTACTGACGTCCCTCACGGGGGACTTGCATTTCATGCTGCAGGCAGAGGCACTTCAGCTCATACAACTCACTAGTAGGAGCGTAGGTTGTTCAGGGACTATTGGTGAGCTCCAGGTTGATTCAGGGCTTTCCGAGTCTGCTCTATATATTTTGGTATTGTATAATAAGTCTAGAGTAGGGCGGGGGTTTGTCCCGACCCTGACTAAGTCTATGTATCTTTTAGAGGCTTTGTAGACTAATGTAAAGTTATGGTAGTGTCCTGATTTTAGACATGGTGGCCCCACCGGCCAAGTGTGGTACATATCAATTTTGGGAGTGTATGTGTAGTTAATTTCATCGATGCATAATATTATGTCGTCAGAACATTTGGTTGTTACAGTTACATGCATGGGAAGTATAAGGTTATGAATTGGTTCTCTCGGGACTTTACGGCTATGGGTGCCTGTCCGCCCCAATAGGATTTGAGGCGTGACAAAAGTGTCACTTTCTTCTTGAAGAAATACATTTTTACAAGTTTCGGAATGTTGCATGCCATTATTAGTGATGGAGGCTCAGATTATTGTAATAAGTTTTAGGGATCTTCTTTAGAATTATGGGGTGAATCATAAGGTTTCTACCCCATATCATCCCCAAACAAGTGGTCAAGTCAAAGTGTCAAATAAGAAAATCAAAGTTATACTTGAGAAGATGGTGAACGTAGGCTGAACTAATTAGGCAAGGCAGCTTGATGAGGCACTTCAGGTTGATAAGATGGCCTACAAAACCCCAATTGGCATATACCCCTACCAATTGGTGTTTGAGAAGGCATGTCACTTGCTCGTCAAGCTTGAGCATACAAATTTGTGGTAATTGAAGAATCTAAATATGAATTGGGAAGATGCTTTCGAGTCAAGGATCATAAACTCATGAGTTGGAGGATTTCTGAATCAAGTCCTATGAAAGTTCCACTTTTTATAAGGAGAAAATAAAGAAATGGCATGATTCTAAAATCCTAAATAGAGAATTTCTTGTAGGTGATAGTGTACTTCTATACAACTCTTCCTTGAAGCTTTTTGTAGGGAAGCTTCATTCTAAATGGTCGGCCCCCTTTGTAATATTGAGTATTTACCCTAGTGGTGCTATCAAATTAGAGCAACACGAGAAAAAAAGGTTTGTGGTAAATGGGCAAAGGTTGAAACACTACAATGTAAGAGGCTCCCAGATGGCCAAAGTGGATTTGGTGCAATTTAAAGATCCAAAATATTAATAAAAAAGTGTCCTGCCACGATGTTAAATTAGACTCTGGATGGGAGGCAGCCCATCCATTACATGCTTATTGAATTTTTTATTTTTTATAGGTCTTTTGGCACTAGTTGGAAGTCCAAAAAGAAGGGGAAAATAGAGTTGAATAATTTGCAGCTGTGCAAAAAAACCAAAAAAAATTGGGAAAACTAGTCTTAGTTACCGTGATCATGGTACGTGGGCCGCAATTATGGTAACATGACTGCGACACATCCCATATCAATCACGATAATTTAAAAAGAAAGTATATTTTATATTTTTGCAGCTTTAGGTAACCCTTTCTAACCTTCTAATCCTTTTATATGTTTTAGTGTAGGAACTTCAACTCTTGAAGTTAGGGGTGTTGAGGTTACATTTGTTTTAGGGCATCATAATCTAAAGTGATACCCCAAGCATAGATATTGTTGTGTTTCTTTTGATTGATTTTGGATGAGCCTTTCCCGTTGATGGATTAAGTGACAAATTTCTTAAGGGAAAATCATCGTGATTGGGTTTTGAGCCATTGATACTAAGGAAGTCTAAGTATCCATAGCATTGGAGTAATGGGATCACTCTTATACCTATGGTAAAGTCTGAGTATCCTTATGGTTTTCCCTCATGTGAGCCAAAATGTGAGATAATGGCTTGATTTGGTACCATCAATACCAAATTTTGTGTGGTGTGAATGAAAAGCAAACACCCCCTTCCATCTAAAAAATTTTGAAAACCAAGGACATGAATGTGAACAATGTTTCAACAATATTTTACCTCTTTTTGTGACTCCAAGGTCCCTAGTTTGTAGTATTTGGTAAATACTTTTTTTTTGTTTAAGTTGGAAAAGCAATTGAGCTTCCTCAAAAAGCCTGCATGTCATGAGCGGTGAGCATAGTTTAACTCTCATGCTTGCTTGTATCACCTACAACTCTCCCCATTAGTAACTCAAGGCTAATTATGATTATGCATGATTGGCAAAATGATCTTAAGCCTTTATGTGAACATGGAAATCCATTTTAGCCTAAAAAGCCTTCCCATACATAGAATTGTATCCCTAGTCACCCATTTTGAGCCTTCAAGCCTTTCTTTGGCAACCACATTACAAGCCTTGAACCATTTTAATTTTACTTCTCTTTTTAACTCTACCCTCATTCAACTTAAAAATGTATGTTAAGGCCAAAATCCTAAGTTGGGGGTGGTAATTCTTGGAAAAGATGACCTAGGGCCATGGTATTGTAAGTGGATTCGTAAAAGCAAATAAAAGAGTGCAAGTAAAAAAGGTGAAAAAGAAAGGGATCATCAAAAGAAGGAAAATCATAGATTTCACAAAAGAAATACACGAAAATAAAATTCTTTAAAAAGAAATGGGTAAATCAAGGTAGTGAAAGTAGGCATGTGTGAAGTTGGAAACAAATAAAACGGCCCATGGTCTAATGTTGTATTTAGTGGGATGTAGATATTCAAGGAGGGTGTAATCACTTTATTCCCAAATGATATCATCATACCCACTCCCCGAGTATACATTACAAGCTTGAAAAAGTCCTTCAAGAAAACATATCAAGTGTTTTCATAATAGTGGTGATTGAAAATAAGGGAAACCATATGGTATGATGCTTTTTTGCATTGAGAGATTATTTTCGAGAGTGTGTGTTTGCACTTAAATCCCTTGTTACATGATAGAAAATTTAGTGTATGGGATTTGTTTTTTTTGTGAGGAGGCATGTACACTAACCGAGGTAGGTGAAATTGTCATCTTCTGAAAATAATGTAAAGGAGCACAATTAAGTCGCTATAAATGGAGAGTCACTTCTAGAAAGTTAGTTATTACTGCAGTGATGTTATTTAATGTCTTGTGTGTCTTTGAGTTTGTTCTTCATGGTAGTAGTGAGAATAGCTTTACCCATGCTTGAGAGCTACTTGTTAGTGCTAATCAAGATTGAAGTCATTCTAATCATTTGGTCGTATAACTAGGCTTAAAATTTCATAGTCTCATTGAGTAAGAAGTAGTGTTGCTTGAGCACTATCAAAGGTTTAAGGGTGTTGATGAGTGGTAAATTTACCACTTATTTACATTAAAATTTGTGCACACTATGATGGTTAGATGGTATTAATGAGGAAAATTTGTCATTTAAATGTACTAATTCCCATGTTTTGTTGGTTCACAGATAAATAGAAGAAAACAAGTTAAATGAACTAAAAATGGAACAAAAATGGCAAAGTAGTGCAAAAGCTGTAAATTGCAGAGCTAGGATCGACCTCATTTTCCACGATCACGGTCTAAGGACCATGATCATGGCCAGTAAAAACCTAGTCAAATCATGGCAATCACGATAGGATTCAATACGATCACATTAGCCATGATCGCGACCAAGTTACAGCGACCGCGATGGAGTGGAAAAAGCCCAGGGGCAGACTTGAAATTTCCCACAGCTAGCTCCAATTCTATAAAGGTAAAACCCTTTCACTTAAGAATCATCTTCCAACTACATTTAAATCTTATAGAGAGAGAAAATTACCAATTAGTCAAAAAAAATTATTATTAAATCATTAAAAAATATATTGCATTTTTAATTTGAAGTTGGAATTTTGGGATTAGCCTCCTACTTTATTTTATATAGAGGAAATAAAGTCAATTTGGGTAATTCTCTTTTGTCTCCTTTCATGAGTAGCTAATCATTTAACTTGGGATTATGTTTGAATAGTGATACAAGCATGAGAAGCACCAAGAGCACAAGACCATACAAGGAATCAAGTCAAAGAGCTACATGGTCTTCAAGCAATGTTCATGAAGTTGGAAGCTTGTGGTTGTTTCATGAGTTCACCTATTGGAGTGTATATGCTAAAGTGAGAAGAGGAGCCTTGATATACACTCCAAAGCCGCCTCTATTTGGGGGTTCATTAAGGGAATTCTTGTCTTTTAATGACCTATTTTTACACTCCAAAGGAGCACCCTTCATTAAGGGTATTTTTGTCATTATTTGTAATAAGTATAAGTAGACCCTTTAGCTTGTATTTTCCCAAGACTTGGATGAATTGATTGAGTATTTCTCATTGTAGTTTTTAGTCCTTAGTTTGTAGCTTAGAATTTGAAAATTGATCCAAGAACATTTGAAGTTAGGGTTCACTTGTTTTGGATAATTTGGCAAGAAAGGTGTGCTTGAGGAAGAGTGTTTCCTTTGGGTCACCTAACAGAGTGGTTTGATTTTACATTGGTGATGTGTGTTTAAAGGTTTGATACACCTTCTAGTGCTATTCATTGGTGGAAGTGAGGGTCTCTCTATCTATTTTTAATTTCATGCAATTCTTCTTCTTCATCCCCCTTCTAAGTGTAGTTTTTCCTTTTGTGTGCTTGCTGATTTTTGCATCCTAGTGTTCAATTTCGTGTGTTTGGTAGCCTTTAGGCTATCAAATAGGTTGCAAATGTGTGTGGGTTTTGATTGTTAAATTCAAATTCTTAGTTGATGATGTGGGTTTTACAAATACCTAATTACTAAATAGAAATTATGGGCGAAAACCCCAATTTCCCTAAATCCCACATTAGCCTTGAAAGAGGCATGTGAATGACAAGTACTAGTGAACAATGAATTAGATAATTAGCCTATTTATTTACATTGTCTTGGAAATAAGAATGGATGGTGAATTTGCTATTGTCTTGGGTATATTTTTAGAAATAGAAATACCCAATTGAGGTTTTGGGTTGATTTGTTTGACACAACCTTTTGGTATTTAAAAGAGTCCATGGGTGATGTTTTCGATGTTTGGTTGAAAAACTAACACCAAAGTCCCACAGCTAACCAACCACATATTCCTTTACTAGATTTTGAATGTGACTCTCATGTACCCATGCACGTTATGCCCCTAGGAAAACATAATCCCAAGGCTATTCTCCTATTAGAATGTTGTCTACAATTGTTGCTTTATAGTATTAGTTTAATTGAATTTTGCTTAGTAGCTCCCAACACGCACAAGACTCGCTCTTTGTGGATTTGACACTAACTTAAGTTGGGTTGTTATATTTGACAACAATCTTCCTACACCAAAACATTGGTATAGGTGAGCGTGATCAACATACACTGTTGGTATAGTCATACCAACTACACTTGAAAGGTAACAACATCATCCCATTACAATTTACATTAACTTGGTGATAACAACTCCTTTGTTCATTAATATAAGGTAGGGGAACACCAACTCCCTTTGTTTATTAAGTCAACCAATCATGTTTCAATAAGCTCTTTATATCATGCAATTGTTTGGAAAGTAGTTTAATGCAATTTTACACATACTCAAAAATACTTTCACTAAATTGTGTTGGGGTTATTACAAATTCAATTGCCAATAATCATAAAATTTGGGGAAATCACAATCCCTTAGTTTATTCACCATGCCATGCATCCCACAAGTTTAAAACCATATATAACGCATAAACAGTGCTTGATAAATCATAGGAAAATAAATTAAGAAACATCCATTAAAAAACCCTTAGCCCATCTCTAAATCCATGTTCAAATCCACATAAACAATCATATAATTTCATGATTTACGTAAAAAAAGTTTAGGGGTAGAGTCACATGCCTGAAATATCAAGAGTTATGGAGAGATTTTTGCCCTTGGAAGCTCAAATTAATCATCTTCTTGGAAACCCTAAGTATCTTGACCTTTGAGAATTAAGAGTGTTTAAAAAGTTATTTTTATTTGCTTTGGAGTTATAATGACACCATTAAGAGGTTTTAAGTCGCGGGTCATGATTTGTGGGAATGGAGAAATGCCAAAATTGCCCTTAATTTAAGGCTAAAATATTTTTGATAGTGACTACGAGTCACTATACAACTTGTAAGGACACATAACGGCTCGTGACCAGGAGTCGCAGTCAAGACAATAGCTAAAGGACCGTTCTCTAGTGACCCTACAATTCCAACACACTACTCATCAAAGACACTCTCAATCATAAGGTCCAAGTCATAGCTAAGACAGAAACACTTAGAGCATACACTGGTTTGTTTATGGATAGGATGATATGACTCATTTTGAATCTTTACGACTCATAACCACAAGTCGTAGTCAAGGAAGTAACTAGCACACTGTCCTATCTATGATTTAGTCTTTAAGACCCACAATAACACGTTATGACTCCCAGGGATAGTCATAGTTTGGGTAGTGAATTTAAAACACAGAAATTTTTAGGGACCAAAATTTGGGGTGTTCTATCCATCCATCTAATCTGTCTAGAATTAAGCTCTTTCTGGGTCATAAAATGTTGAAGACTGGGGTGATAGATGAAAATATCACAATGTACTCCATAAAGATAATGCCTCTAAAGCTTAAGAGAAAAAAAATACTACTGCCATGTCCAAATCATGAATGAGGTAGTTGCTCTATTGAACCTTAAGCTGTGTCAAAGCATAAGCAATAACACGACCCTGCTACATCAAAACACAACCTAGACTAACACCAGAATCATAACAAAATAGGGTGAATCCCTCATCTCAATAAAAGAACTACTATTGGAGCTGAAATGAGGAACTATTATACCTTTCCAAAGCTCGAATCACAACCCTCGAACCATTAAAATAGAACCTTCTTTAGAGTTAATTTGGTTATAGGCACTGAAATAGTAGAAAATCCTTTGACGAATTGTCTATAATAATTAGCCAACCTAATAAAGATATGAACCTCAGTCGGAGATGTAGGTCTATCCCAATCAAGAATTGCCTCACTCTTAGTTGGATCTACCATAATACCATCCTTAGATACCATATGACGAAGGAATGGCATTACCTCAAGCCAAAACTCATACTTAGAGAACTTGTTGAAAAACACATTATCTCTAAAAGTTTGGAGCACAATCCTCATTATGTTTATTATACTTCTCTCTACTCCTTGAATACACAAGAATGTTGTTGAGGAACAAAATCAAAATTGAATCCAAGTATGGTCTGAAGACTCGATTAATGCGGCTGGAGCATTGGTCATCCCAAAAGACATCACCTAACACTCATAATGACCATAAGAGTCCTAAAAGCTATCTTAGGGATATCCTCATCCTATATACTCAACTGGTGGTAACAAGCTACCAAGCCAATCTTAGAAAATACTGTCGCACCCAGAATTTTGTAAAACAAATCATCAAGGCAAGGCATAGGATAATGGTTCTTCACTGTCACCTTATTAAGCTACCTATAATCAATAAACATACATATGGAGCCATCTTTTTTCTTTATAAACAACATAAGAGCTTCCCCAAGGAGATACACTAGGTTTAATAAAACCCTTTCTTAGAAGATCCTGAAGTTGAGAATTTATCTACTTAAGCTTGGCAAGAGCTATACAGTAAGGTGCCATAGAAATAGGTCGAGTGCTGGGCTCAATATTAATAGAAAACTCAATTTGATGGAGAAGGTGATACAAAAATCAAAACAACAACACCAAGAGCTTCAAGTAGGCTCGGATTTCAATCCAACAACACAAGAACAACAAGTTTAAGTTTCGGTTTTTCAGCCCACAACACAAGAGCAACAAGATAGATAACAATGCTAGTGAATCGAAAAGAGCCCCACACGGCTTCACTAGACTTTAAGATAACAAAATCAACAACAACAACAAGATAAAGAAAGATAGATAACTTGACATATAACATTCAAGAAACTAAGAACCCTAACATCAAGAGAGGACCCTAAGTCTAATGAATATAAACACCAAGTTCTTACGAGGACCAAGAGGCACTCAACGACCTCAAAACCCTTGTTTCTAGCCAAAGAGACAACACAAGTATCCGACTACTTGTGAGATAATAGGGGCGGCTTCTATGAGTGGAAGAGAGAGGAAAGGTTTAGTGTTTTAGGTTACAAAAATCCGCATTCAAAAACTAAGGGATGACTCTCTAACATGTTCTATTTATACTACAAACAAAAGGGGTAAAATGACCCATCCGCCCTTGCTTCTTGTGCCAACCTTGGAGAGTAGTTTATTACACATTAGGACCTCTCTTCACACATAAAAACGTTTAGGTCCTTGGTTGGTTCAATCACCAACTCACACACGGCCATTTGCATGAACAAAGCTTGAAGTTTTTGTAATTCCCGAGCTTGGCTTTGTGTGAAAGGCCGTGTACCTGTTGATACGGTTAAGGCAGCCTCCACAGGTACACGGCCTTTCACACGAATCCAAGCTCGGGAATTACAAACACTCCAAGCTTTGTTCATGCAAATGGCCGTGTGTGAGTTGTTGGTCGAACCAACCAAGGACCTAAACGTTTTTATGTGTGAAGAGGGGTCCTAAAGTGTAATAAACTAATCCCCAAGGTTGCCACAAGAAAGCAAGGGCGGATGGGTCTTTTACTCCTTTTTGTTGTAGTATAAATAGAACATCATAGTGAGTTAGACTTAGTTTTTGAAATCTGAAAATTGTAACCTAAAAACACTAAACTTTTCCTCTCTCTTCTTCTCCAAGAAGCCGTCCCTAGGATCTCACAAGTAGAGGGATACTTGTGTTGTCTCTTTGGCTAGAAACAAGGGTTTTGAGGTTGTTGAGTGCCTCTTGGTCCTTGTAAGAACTTGGTGTTTATATTCATTAGACTTAGGGTCCTCTCTTGATGTTAGGGTTCTTAGTTTCTTGAATGTTATATGTCAAGTTATCTATCTTTCTTTATCTTGTTGTTGTTGTGTTGATTTTGTTATCTTGAAAGTCTAGTGAAGCCGTGTGGGGATCTTTTCGATTCACTAGCATTTGTTTTCCATCTTGTTGTTCTTGTGTTGTAAGTGGAAAACCGGAACTAGTTCTTGTGTTGTAAGCTGAAAATCCGAAACTTAAAAACTTGTTGTCTTGTGTTGATTGGACTGAAATCCGAAGCTCTTGGTGTTGTTGGTTGGATCTTGTATCATTTGGTATCAAAGCAAGACCGGTTGTGTTCCAACATAACCCATCTTGGGCTAGATCACGGCTTAAACAACTACGCCACAAGAAATTCTGAAATCTGTCCACTAAATGTTGAAACCGAGAATGATGTTGTATGTTTAGATCTAGGTGTTGTTTTGCTTGTTTAGTGAGTTTCTAGTGTTGGTTTCTTTCTCACCAACACTAAGGTGTCTAGATCCGAAAGTTGAGCTTGAAACTTGAATATTGTGTAGTGACTTGTAGTGGCCGAAAGTTGTATGTTGTTGATAACCAAAGGAAATTTGGTGGTTGTGTGTTTATGTGACAAAGAAGTTGTTGAAGATTGTTGAAGTGTTTATCTTTTGAACTTGTCATCTTGTTCATCTTGTTGAAGTGTTCATCTTGTTGTGTGCTCAAGTGGTAAAATTATAAAGTTGTTGTGAAAGACTTGCACCCATCACTTGTAGTCTTGTCAATCACTTCCCCTAAATCAAGGATCCTTGTTTTGTGGAATTTGTCTACCAAACCTACTTTCTTGAGTTTGAAAAAGAGTGAAGACTTCAAGATTTTAGTTTTCCCACCAGAACACTTTTCAAATTTTCACAAGTTGTGTGAATCTTAACACCAAAACCGAACAAAAAAAAAAAAAAAAAGGAGAAAGAAAGAGAAAAATCCGAGAGAAGAAGAACGTGTGGGACCATTCCATGCTACCATGTCACTATAAGCTCAACTTAGGATATTCTTCGGTTGCTAATTGTTGATTCTTGGTTTCCCTTACTTGTTCTTAGAATTAATTAACAAACTAGTACTTCCCTACTAGGTTGTTAACTAGTTCCTTGAGCCGTTTGTTCGTGTCAACGGTTGTTTGTGTGCTTTTATTCGTTTGAATGAGTTGCTGATTTTGATTCTAGTCCGGAAAGAATTCTTTGAGTCTTCAAACAAAAATCCATTCCGGATAAGAGCTTACTCAAACCTTGTAAATCTCACGGTTACTAGCCAATTATACAACACTTGTCGAACACGAACTTGTGGTGACTAAAGCGGCTAATACCTTGACGATGGAAGGAACAACATCTCATAATGCGGATACTAATGCCCTTGACTCAATGAGGGCCACTCTCGAGGCCGTTACTCGGACACTTGAAAGGATGAATTCGGAATTTGGGGCCGTGAGAGGGGACTTGGCAGCAATAAGGGGGGAAGTATCGACTATTAGTGGGAGACTAGATCAAGTGGAGAGTCAAAGGAACTCTCGGCCATCGACTCCTCTACATGTCTCTACCAATGGTCATGATCGGACCTCCTCCACAACCATCACTCCCGAAATGGTCCACCAAATGCTAAATGCACCCCAAGCTCCACTAAATACCGCAAACCAATCTGCCAACTTTCCTCCAAACCAAGACTCCACTAGAACACTACATTTCCAAGCCCCTCCAATTCCACAAGAGGGATTTGGGCGCCAAGTACCTCTACAAAATCCGAACCCTCCCTTCCAAGCTCCATTAAACCAAACACCACAAATTCCAATTCCTACGAATCAAAATGGCCAAGGCCGACCCGCCCACTTTGACGGATACGGTAGAGAGGAGTATGATGGAGAGGGAGCCTTTGATGATGCTTATATGAGGGAGGAGGAGTTAAGAGGGGGTCGAGGAGAACCTAGGAGATACCGGGGGTATGCAGATAGGGGAAACCGACACCAAGAGAGAGACGTAGGCATCAACACCATCAAGTTGAGCCTACCTATCTTTAAGGGTGAAAGTGACCCCGAGACCTACTTGATTTGGGAATTGGCTTGTGACAAGGTTTTCCAAGTTAATGACATCTCGGAAGAAAAGAAGAGTTGCTACACTATAGCTCACCTCGAGGGCTATGCTAACACTTGGTGGGAGTATGTTAAACGGTTTGGTAATGAAGTAATTGATGGGCAGCCACCACCTTGGTATCGGTTGAGGTACTTGATGAGGCAACGATACCTTCCCGAGAGATATCGTCATGAGTTACTTGCTAGGCTATATGGCTTGCGGCAAGGAAGCAAGAGTGTGATGGCCTATTTTGACGAGTTCCAACAACTCATGTTGAAACTTGATCACCGTGGGGAGCAAATCAGTCACGACATCATCCGGTTCAAGTGTGGATTGAATAAAGAGATCTCCACTCACTTGACCCTTCACCGATTTGAAACCATTGATGGTATATTCCAAGCGGCCCTAGAGATTGAACGGGAACTTAAGGAGAGATCAACCTTCAAGGCAAGGGTACAAACCCCCTCGGGTTGGCCCAAAAACAAGGACCAAACCGGTCCTACTAAGCTGCCCGAGCCCAAAACGGTCCCTAAGTTTCCTCCAAGACCGGAGGCTCACAAATATCCCAATCCAAAGGGGTTCCAATGCTTCAAGTGCCAAGGTTGGGGGCATAAGGCCAATGAATGTCCGAACCGGCGTAATGTGATCCTACGAGAAGGGAAAGTGTACTACCTTGGTGAGGAGGTGGTTTCCGAAAGGGGGGAAGACGAGGCCGAGCCTCAAGATGGAGAGGAAGCTGAAAATGGACCAAATGATGATGGATTGGATGATAGTGAAAATTTCTATCCACAAGAAGGGGAGTGTGTGGTTCCAAACTTTGTGGTTAGACGTGTCATGATTAGTAAGGCGATAGATGATCCGAGTCAAAGGGAAAATCTATTCCATACTAAGTGTCTTGTAAAGGGGAGTGTGTGCACCATGGTAATTGATAGTGGAAGTTGTACAAATGTCGCGAGTCATGCTATGGTCAATTTCTTGAAACAACCGACTACTCCACACACTAGTCCTTACAAGCTACAATGGTTGAACGATTGTGGTGAATTAAGGCTCACAAGGCAATGTGTGATTCGGTTCAAGGTGGGAAACTACTACGACGAAGTGTTTTGTGACGTGATTCCAATGCAAACATGTCACTTGTTGTTAGGTAGACCATGGCAATATGATAGGTCTACTAAACACGATGGGAGGACCAACCGGTATACGCTTGAGAAGGATGGTCGAAAGGTCACACTTCACCCTCTTTCACCCTCCCAAGTAAATGAGTGGCATCAAAAGATGCAAGAGTTAAAAGGAAAGGGGAAGGAACCCGAGAAGGGAGAGAAGGGGGGGATGCCGTAGGTGAGAAGGTAGGGGCATCCGAGGCTGTCCCCACACCAAGGGAGATGAAAAATGTAGTGATGTTGGCGAGGAGGAAAGAACTCTTCGTGGACCATGATGAAAACAAGCCGATGCTACTTTTGGCCCACTGCTTTAATACTAACCCCACTAATCCTTCCATTTCCCCTTTGATTTCTTTTGTGTTTCAGGAGTATGAAGATGTGTTTCCTCAAGAACTTCCGCAAGGATTGCCCCCACTTCGGGGCATTGAACACCAAATCGATTTGGTGCCGGGATCACAACTTCCGAACAAACCGGCCTATAGGAGCAATCCCGTGGACACTAAGTAGCTTGAAAGGCAAGTTGAGGAGCTTCTCAACAAGGGATATATCAAGGAAAGCTTGAGTCCGTGTACTGTCCCGGTGCTTTTGGTGCCAAAGAAGGACGGAACTTGGCGCATGTGCGTCGATTGTATAGCCATCAACAAAATCACTATAAGGTATCGTCATACGATCCCTAGACTAGATGATATGCTAGATGAGCTCCACGGATCTTGTGTGTTTTCTAAAGTGGACATTAGGAGCGTCTATCACCAAATTCGCATGCAACCCGGTGATGAGTGGAAGACCGCATTCAAGACCAAATTTGGTCTATATGAGTGGCTGGTCATGCCCTTCGGCCTTACCAATTCTCCTAGCACATTTATGAGGCTAATGAATCATGTAATGAAGCCTTATATTGGAAAGTTTGTGGTGGTTTACTTTGATGATGTGTTGGTGTATAGTAAGTCTATTGATAATCATGTAATGCATTTGAGATGTGTGTTTGATGTACTCTGAAAGGAGAAGTTGTATGCCAACATGGAGAAGTGTTCTTTTGGTGTTAATAAATTTGTATTCTTGGGTTTTGTTGTGAGCTCAAGGGGTGTGGAAGTGGACGACTCCAAGATAGACTCTATACGAAGTTGGCCGACCCCTAAAACTATTGGAGAAATCCGAAGTTTCCATGGGTTGGGAAGCTTTTATAGGAGGTTTGTCAAAGGATTTAGCTCCATAGCAGCCCCCTTGACCGAGGTAATTAGAAAGGACGGACCCTTTAAATGGGGTGAAGAGCAAGCTAGGGCTTTTGAGGCCTTGAAAGCTACGCTTATCTCGGCGCCTTTATTGCAATTGCCCGATTTTGATAAGATGTTTGAAGTAGACAGTGATGCTAGTAAGGTTGGCATTGGGGCTGTTTTGATGCAAGAAGGTAAGCCCGTTGCCTATTTCAGTGAAAAGCTGAAAGGGGCAACTCTTAATTACTCGACTTATGATTTGGAGTTGTACGCCCTTGTTAGAGCCTTGGGAAATTGGCAACACTATTTGGGATACGAACGGATCATGAGTCGTTGAAACACCTTAAGAGCCTAGACAAGCTGAATAGGCGTCATGCTAAGTGGATTGAGTTCATCGAGACTTTCCTTTATGTAATTCATTACAAAAGGGGAAAGGAAAATGTTGTTGCCGATGCCTTGTCTCGGAAGCATGTGCTTGTTGCTACCTTGTCTTCGAAGTTAATGGGTTTTGAGAGCTTGCGGATGTTGTATCCCGAGGATCCTACCTTTGCTCCTATTTTTAGGGAATGCGAAGAGTGGGGAAGGGACCGTTGGCTTAAGGAAAATAACCATTCCTCCTACTCTCGGTTCGAGGGGTATTTGTTCAAAGGGAGGAGGTTGTGTGTTCCTTCTAGTTCTTGGAGGGAATTACTTGTGAGGGAGGCCCATGACGGAGGCCTCATGGGTCACTTTGGGGTAGACAAGACCCTCGGAATCTTGAGGAGAACTTCTATTGGCCCAAAATGCGCAAAGATGTCACAAAAATTTGTAATCAATGTGCGGCCTGCCGGAGTGCTAAATCTCGCCTCCAACCTCAAGGATTATACACCCCACTCCCTACTCCCCTTAGACCTTGGCTGGACATCTCGATGGATTTCGTTTTGGGGCTGCCAAGGACTAGAAAGGGCCGAGATAGCATTTTTGTGGTTGTTGATAGATTCTCTAAAATGGCTCACTTTATTCCATGTGCTAAAACCGAGGACGCTCCTAGTGTAGCTTCATTATTTGTTTAACATGTTGTAAAGCTTCACGGGGTACCAAGGACCATTGTGAGTGATAGGGACTCCAAGTTTCTAAGTCTCTTTTGGAAGTCCATGTGGGGTAGGCTTGGGACGAGGTTACTTTTCTCCACGTCTTGCCACCCACAAACCGACGGCCAAACGGAGGTAGTAAATAGAACCTTAGGGTCTATGCTACGTTCTATGGTTAAGGGTAAACTGACTTCATGGGAAGAACACCTACCCTTGGTGGAATTTGCATACAACTGGGTAATACATTCGAGCACGGGAATGACTCCCTTTGAATGTGTTTACGGCCTAAATCCCCTTACCCCTTTAGATCTCACTCCTTTGTCTAGTGATCTCATGACCAGCTTAGATGGAAATAAAAGAGCGGAGGCCATGAAGAAAATGCATGAGACGGTGCGGATCAAGCTTGAAAAGAAGAATCAAGAGATTGCAAAAAGGGCAAACAAAGGGAGAAGGAAGCTTGTGCTTGAACCCGGAGATTGGGTGTGGGTGCATCTTCGAAAGGATCGGTTTCCAGCTCAAAGGAAGTCCAAATTGCTGCCGAGGGGTGATGGTCCCTTCCAAGTACTTGAGAGAATCAATGACAACGCCTACAAGATTGATCTCCCACCGGAATATCAAGTGCACAACACCTTCAACGGTGGAGATCTCTCCCTCATGGATACGGTTGAAGATGAGCAAATGCCGAATTTAAGGTCAAATTCCTCTCAAGATGGAGAGGATGATACGGTTAAGGCAGCTTCCACAGGTACACGGCCTTTCAAACGAAGCCAAGCTCGGGAATTACAAACACTCCAAGCTTTGTTCATGCAAATGGCCGTGTGTGAGTTGTTGGTCGAACCAACCAAGGACCTAAACGTTTTTCTGTGTGAAGAGGGGTCCTAAAGTGTAATAAACTAATCCCCAAGGTTGCCACAAGAAAGCAAGGGCGGATGGGTCTTTTACTCCTTTTTGTTGTAGTATAAATAGAACATCATAGTGAGTTAGACTTAGTTTTTGAAATCTGAAAATTGTAACCTAAAAACACTAAACTTTTCCTCTCTCTTCTTCTCCAAGAAGCCGTCCATAGGATCTCACAAGTAGAGGGATACTTGTGTTGTCTCTTTGGCTAGACACAAGGGTTTTGAGGTTGTTGAGTGCCTCTTGGTCCTCGTAAGAACTTGGTGTTTATATTCATTAGACTTAGGGTCCTCTCTTGATGTTAGGGTTCTTAGTTTCTTGAATGTTATATGTCAAGTTATCTATCTTTCTTTATCTTGTTGTTGTTGTGTTGATTTTGTTATCTTGAAAGTCTAGTGAAGCCGTGTGGGGCTCTTTTCGATTCACTAGCATTTGTTTTCCATCTTGTTGTTCTTGTGTTGTAAGTGGAAAACCGGAACTAGTTCTTGTGTTGTAAGCTGAAAATCCGAAACTTAAAAACTTGTTGTCTTGTGTTGATTGGACTGAAATCCGAAGCTCTTGGTGTTGTTTGTTGGATCTTGTATCACCTGTGGAGGCTGCCCTAACCGTATCATCCTCTCCATCTTGAGAGGAATTTGACCTCAAATTTAGCATTTGGTCATGTTCAACCGCATCCACGAGGGAGAGATCACCAACGTTGAAAGTGTTGTGCACTTGATATTCCGGTGGAAGGTCAATATTGTAGGCGTTGTCATTGATTCTCTCAAGTACTTGGAAAGGACCATCACCCCTTGGAAGCAATTTGGACTTCCTTTGAGCTGGAAACCGATCCTTTCGAAGATCCACCCACACCCAATCTCCGGGTTCAAGCACAAGCCTTCTTCTCCCTTTGTTTACCCTTTTTGCAATCTCTTGGTTCTTCCTTTCAAGCTTGATCCGCACCGTCTCATGCATTTTATTCATTGCCTCAGCTCTTTTATTTCCATCTAAGCTGGTCATGAGATCACTAGACAAAGGAGTGAGATCTAAAGGGGTAAGGGGATTCAGGCCGTAAACATATTCAAAGGGAGTCATTCCCGTGCTCGAATGCATTACCCGGTTGTATGCAAATTCCACCAAGGGTAGGTGATCTTCCCATGAACACAGTTTACCTTTAACCATAGAACGTAGAATAGACCCCAAGGTTCTATTTACTACCTCCGTTTGGCCATCGGTTTGTGGGTGACAAGAAGTGGAGAAAAGTAACTTCGTTCCAAGCCTACCCCACATGGACTTCCAAAAGAGACTTAGAAACTTGGAGTCCCTATCGCTCACAATAGTCCTCGGTACCCCGTGAAGCTTTACAACATGTGCAACAAATAATGAAGCTACACTACGAGCATCCTCGATTTTAGCACATGGAATAAAATGAGCCATTTTAGAGAATCTATCAACAATAACAAAAATGCTATCTCGGCCCTTTCTAGTCCTTGGCAGCCCCAAAACAAAATCCATCGAAATGTCCAACAAAGGCCTAAGGGGAGTAGGGACTGGGGTGTATAATCCTTGAGGTAGGAGACGAGATTTCGCACTCCGGCAGGCCACGCATTGACTACAAATTTTAGTGACGTCTTTGCGCATTTTGGGCAAATAGAAGTTCTCCTCTAAGATTCCGAGGGTCTTGTCTACCCCAAAGTGACCCATGAGGCCTCCGTCATGGTCCTTCCTCACAAATAATTCACTCCAAGAACTAGAAGGAACACACAACCTCCTCCCCTTGAACAAATACCCATCGAACCGAGAGTAGGAGGAATGGTCATTCTCCTTAAGCCAACGGTCCCTTCCCCACTCTTCGCATTCCCTAAAAATAGGAGCAAAGGTAGGATCATCGGGATACAACAACCGCAAGCTCTCAAAACCCATCAATTTCGAAGACAAGGTAGCAACAAGCACATGCTTCCTAGACAAGGCATCGGCAACAACATTTTCCTTTCCCCTTTTGTAATGAATTACATAAGGGAAAGTCTCGATGAACTCAATCCACTTAGCATGATGCCTATTCAACTTGTCTTGGCTCTTAAGGTGTTTCAAAGACTCATGATCCGTTCGTATCACAAACTCCTTAGGCCACAAATAATGTTTCCAATTTCCCAAGGCTCTAACAAGTGCGTACAACTCCAAATCATAAGTTGAGTAATTAAGAGTTGCCCCTTTGAGCTTTTCACTGAAATAAGCAACGGGCTTACCTTCTTGCATCAAAATAGCCCCGATTCCAACCTTACTAGCATCACACTCTACTTCAAACATCTTATCAAAATCGGGCAATTGCAATAAAGGCGCCGAGATGAGCGTAGCTTTCAAGGCCTCAAAAGCCCTAGCCTGCTCATCACCCCATTTAAAGGGTCCGTCCTTTCTAATTGCCTCGGTCAAGGGGGCTGCTATGGAACTAAATCCTTTGACAAACCTCCTATAAAAGCTTGCCAACCCGTGGAAACTTCGGATTTCTCCAATAGTTTTAGGGGTCGGCCAACTTCGAATAGAGTCTATCTTGGAATCGTCCACTTCCACACCCCTTGAGCTCACGACAAAACCCAAGAATATAACTTTATCAACACCAAAAGAACAATTCTCCATGTTGGCATACAGCTTCTCCTTTCGGAGCACATCAAACACACATCTCAAATGCATTACATGATCATCAATAGATTTACTATACACCAACACATCATCAAAGTAAACCACCACAAACTTTCCAATATAAGGCTTCATTACATGATTCATTAGCCTCATAAATGTGCTAGGAGCATTGGTAAGGCCGAAGGGCATGACCAGCCACTCATATAGACCGAATTTGGTCTTGAATGTGGTCTTTCACTCATCACCGGGTTGCATGCGAATTTGGTGATAGCTGCTCCTAAGGTCCACTTTAGAAAACAAACAAGATTCGTGGAGCTCATCTAACATATCATCTAGTCTAGGGATTGGATGACGATACGTTATCGTGATTTTGTTGATGGCTTTACAATCGACGCACATGCGCCAAGTTCCGTCCTTCTTTGGTACCAAAAGCACCGGAACAGCACACGAACTCATGCTTTCCTTGATGTATCCCTTGTTGAGAAGCTCCTCAACTTGTCTTTCAAGCTCTTTAGTGTCCATGGGATTGCTCCTATAGGCCGGTTTGTTTTGAAGTTGTGAACCCGGCACCAAATCAATTTGGTGCTCAATTCCCCGAAGTGAGGGTAATCCTTGCGGAAGTTCTTGAGGAAATACATCTTCATACTCCTGCAACACACAAGAAATCAAAGGGGAAATGGAAGAATTAGTGGGGTTAGTATTAAAACAATGGGATAAAAGTAACATCGGCTTGTTTTCATCATGGTCCACGAAGAGTTCTTTCCTCCTAGCCAACATCACTACGTTTTCCATCTCCCTTGTCGTTGGGACAGCCTCGGATGTCCCTACTTCCTCACCTACGGCATCCCCCCTTTTCTCCCTTTCCGGATTCCATCCCCTTTCCCTTTAACTCTCTCATCTTTTGATGCCACTCATTTACTTGGGAGGGTGAAAGAGGGTGAAGTGTGACCTTTCGGCCATCCTTCTCAAGCGTATACCGGTTGGACCTCCCATCGTGCTTAGTAGTCCTATCATATTGCCATGGCCTACCTAACAACAAGTGACATGCTTGCATTAGGATCACGTCACAAAGCACTTCATCGTGGTAGTTTCCCACCTTAAACCGAATCACACATTGCCTTGTGACCTTTAATTCACCACAATCATTCAACCATTTTAGCTTGTAAGGACTAGTGTGTAGTGTAGTTGGTAGCTTCAAGAAATTTACCATAGGATGGCTCGCAACATTTGTACAACTACCACTATCAATCACCAAGGTGCACACACTCCCCTTTAAAAGACACTTAGTATGGAATAGATTTTCCCTTTGACTCGAGTCATCCATCGCCTTACTAATCATGACACGTCTAACCACAAAGTTCGAAACCACACACTCCCCTTCTTGTGGATAGACATCTTCACTACTATCTAATTCATCATCATTCGGCCTATTTTCAGCTCCCTCTGCATCTTGAGGCCTGGCCTCATCCTCCCCCCTTTCGGAAACCACCTCCTCACCAAGGTAGTACACTTTCCCTTCTCGTAGGATCACATTGCGCCGGTTCGGACATTCATTGGCCTTATGCCCCCAACCTTGGCACTTGAAGCATTGGAACCCCTTTGGGTTGGGATATTTGTGAGCCTCTGGTTTCAGAGGGAACTTAGGGACTGTTTTGGACTCGGCCAGCTTCATAGGGGCGGGTTGGTCCTTTTTTTTGGGCCAAACCGAGGGGATTTGTACCCTTGCCTTGAAGGCTGATCTCTCCTTAAGTTCCCTTTCAATCTCTAGGGCCGCTTGGAATATACCGTCAATGGTTTCAAACCGGTGAAGGATCAAATGAGTGGAGATCTCTTTGTTCAACCCACACTTGAACAGGATGATGTCGTGACTGATTTGCTCCCCACGATGATCAAGTTTCAACATGAGTTGTTGGAACTCGTCAAAATAGGCCATCACACTCTTTCCTCCTTGCCGCAAGCCATATAATCTAGAGAGCAACTCATGACGATATCTCTCGGGAAGGTATCGTTGTCTCATCAAATACCTCAACCGATACCAAGGTGGTGGCTGCCCATCCACTAATTCATTACCAAATCATTTAAGATACTCCCACCAAGTGTTACCATAGCCCTCGAGGTGAGCTATAGCGTAGCAACTCTTCTTTTATTCCGAGATGTCATTAACTTGGAAAACTTTGTCACAAGCCGATTCCCAAGTTAAGTAGGTCTCGGGATCACTTTCACCCTTAAAGATGGGTAGGCTCAACTTGATGGTGTTGATGCCTACGTCTCTCTCTTGGTGTCGGTTTCCCCTATCTCCATACCCCCGGTATCTCCTAGGTTCTCCTCGACCCCCTCTTAACTCCTCCTCCCTCATATAAGCATCATCAAAGGCTCCATCTCCTTCATACTCCTCTCTATCGTATCCTTCAAAGTGGGCTGGCCGGCCTTGGCCGTTTTGATTCGGAGGATTTGGAATTTGCGGTCTTTGGGTTAATGGAGCTTGGAATGGAGGGTTCGGATTTAGTGGAGGTACTTGGCGTCCAAATCCCTCTTGTGGCATTGGAGGGGCTTGGAAATGTAGTGGTCTAGTGGAGTCTCGGTTTGGAGGAAAATAGGTAGTTTGGCTTGCGGTATTAAGTGGAGCTTGGGGTGCATTTAGCATTTGGTGGACTGTTTCGGGGGTGATGGTAGCGGAGGAGGTCCTATCATGACCATTGGTAGATACATGTAGAGGAGTAGAAAGACGAGAGTTCCTTTGACTCTACACTTGTTCTAATCTCCCACTAATAGTCGACACTTCCCCCCATATTGCTGCCAAGTCCCCTCTCACGGCCCCAAATTCCGAATTCAACCTTTCAAGTGTCCGGGTAACGGCCTCAAGAGTGACCCTCATAGAATCAAGGGCATTAGTATCCACATTATGAGACGTAGCTCCTTCCATTGTCAAGGTATTATCCGCTTTAGTTCACCACAAGTTCGTGTTCCACAAGTGTTGTATAATTGGCTAGTAACCGTGAGATTTTTAAGGTATGAGTAAGCTCTTATCCGGAATAGATTCTTGTTTGAAGACTCAAAGAATTCTTGCCGGACTAGAGTCAAAAATCCGCAATTCGTTCAAACGAATAAAAGCACTCAAATAATCGTTGACACGAACAAACGGTTCAAGGAACTAGTTGACAACCTAGTAGGAAGGTACTAGTTTGTTAATTTGTTCTAGGACCAAGTAAGGGAAACCAAGGATCAACAATTAGCAACCAAAGAATATCCTAAGTTGAGCTTATAGCGACGTGGCAGCATGCAATGGTCCCACACGTTCTTCTTCTCTCTTTTTTTTTTTTTTGTTTTGTGTTAATATTCACACAACTTGTTATAGTTTGCAAAGTGTTTTGGTGGGAAAAATAAAATCTTGTAGTATTTCACCCTTTTCAAACTCAAGAAAGTGGGGTTTGGTTGACTAATCCCACAAAACAAGGCTCCTTGAATTAGGGAAAAGTGATTGACAAGACTAAAAGGTGATGGGTGCAAGTCTTTCACAACAACTTTATAGCTTGTCTTACCACTTGAGCACACAACAAGATGAACAAGTTCAAAAGATGAACACCTCAACAAACTTCATCAACTTCTTTAGCACATAAACACACAACCACCGATTTTTTTTTTTTTGGTTATCAACAACTTACAACTTTCGGCCACTTCAAGTCACTACACAATGTTCAAGTTTTCAAGCTAAACTTTTGGATCTAGACACTTTAGTGTTGGTGAGAAAGAAACCAACACTAGAAACTCACTAAACAAGCAAAATAACACCTAGATCTAAACATACAACATCATTCTTGGTTTCAACTTTTAATGGACAGATTTTCAGAATTTCTTTTTCGTGTAGTTTGTTTAAGCCGTGAACTAGCCCAAGATGGGTTATTTTGGAACACAACCGGTCTTGCTTTGATACCAAATGATACAAAAATCAAACCAACAACACCAAGAGCTTCAAGTAGGCTCGGATTTCAATCCAACAACACAAGAACAACAAGTTTAAGTTTCGGTTTTTCAGCCCACAACACAAGAGCAACAAGTTAGATAACATTAGGGGTTAGTGTTGAAATACACTTGTTTCTTAATCTTGTAATAATCTTGGTCTCACTATCTATCTTTATTTTCCTGCAAATCGTGTATGTGTTGTGTAGTGGACTGTTTTTTGTGTCTTCATTGAATCCAAAACTTGTATTATTGTTGTTCATCTTGTTTATCACGTTTTGTATCTGTTTTGGTGTTAGAATATACTCTTGTATCTTGTATTCTTGTTGTTGGTAGTGAATCCGAGTGTGGTCTCCATCTTGGTCCTCGAATCCTTAAGATTTGCGGACTGTTTTGGAGTTGTTTCGTGTTTCCGTTGTTTTTCCCGTAATACTTCCCCCCTTAGAAACATTCGTCCGCGAATGTTAGCATAACTGTCCATCCAAAACAAGTTCAAGCCTAAGTTAATATCCCTATTACTATAAAGTACCTATATATTTTTCACTTACTTGTTATTGTTCCAATTCAGCATCTTGGACTTTTTCTTCGTAGTTGAACAAATGGGGGTACTTGGATTTCATCGCTTCTTCAGCTTCCCACGTGATCTCTTCTACTTGTTGGTTCCTCCAAAGCACTTTTACAGAAGCTATTTCTTTATTTCTCAACTTCTTAACCTGTCGATCTAGAATAGCAATAGGTATTTCCTCGTAGGTGAGATCTTCTGTAATTTGTGCATCTTCAGTAGGGGTAGTATGAGATGAATCTCCAATACACTTTCTAAGCATTGAGACGTGAAATACTGGATGAACTGTTAAGAGCTCTGGGGGTAGATTTAATTCATAAGCAACTTGTCCAAACTTTCGAGTAATCTGGTATGGGCCTATATAACGTGGACTTAATTTTCCTTTCTTACCAAATCTCATAACCCCCTTCATTGGTGACACCTTCAAGAATACCCAATCACCTATAACAAACTCTAGCCCCGTTCTCCTAACATCCGCATATGACTTATGTCTGCTTTGGGCTATTTCTAGTCGCTGTTGGATCACCTTAACCTTTTCCATAGCTTGATGAACAATATCTGGCTCGAATAAGACAGTTTCACCCGTTTCAAACCATCCAATGGGTGATCTACACTTTCTTCCATACAGAGCTTCATATGGTGCCATTTTGATACTTGAATGATAGCTATTATTGTAGGCGAACTCGATGAGAGGTAGATGATCATCCCAACTACCTTTAAAGTCCAATACACAAGCTCGTAGCATATCTTCAAGTGTTTGAATGGTACGTTCTGCTTGTCCATCCGTTTGAGGGTGAAAAGTTGTACTTAGATTCACTTGTGTCCCCAAATTTCTTTGAAAAGACTTCCAAAAATTTGCAGTAAATTGAGCTCCTCGATCCGATATAATAGAGATTGGAACTCCATGTAGTCGAACTATCTCCTTAATATATAACTTGGCATATTCTTCAACTGTGTAAGTGGTCCTAACCGGTAGAAAGTGTGCTGATTTGGTAAGCCTATCAACTATCACCCATATGGAATCAAACCTTTGAAATGTACGAGGAAAACCAGTGACGAAATCCATGTTGATCATGTCCCACTTCCGGATTGGAAGATCCATACATTGCATATAACCCCCGGGCTTCTGGTGCTCTACTTTAACTCTTTGACAATTTGGACATTCGGCTACAAAGTTTGCAATTTTCTTCTTCATGTCACCCCACCAATACATCCCTCTCAAATCATGGTACATTTTTGTTGACCCTGGATGGATAGAATACCTTGAATGATGTGCTTCTGTCATAATCCTCTTTCTTAGCCCGTCTATATCAGGTACACACAATCTGTTTTGGCACTGAAGTACCACTTCTTGCGTAAGCTCAAATGCCTTTGTCAAACCACATTGCACATTTTCCTTAAGTCGTAATAAAATAGGATCTGCATATTGCTTCTCTTTTACTTCAGTTTTTAATGAAGATTTTGCTGTATTATGCACAATAAACCCTTCATCTGGAGTTTCAAGAAGACGAACCCCCAAATTGGCTAATTGGTGTAGATCCTTAGTCATCCCTTGTCTTTCTATAGATGGCTCCATAGCTTTGCGACTTAACGCATCTGCCACCACATTTGCTTTTCCCGGATGATATAAGATATCAACATCATAGTCTTTTAATAATTCAAGCCATCATCGCTGCCTCAAATTCAAGTCCTTCTGGTTAAAGATATACTGCAAACTCTTATGGTCAGTGTATATGTTAACATAAATCCCGTACAGGTAGTGACGCCATATCTTTAAGGCAAATATAACCGCTGCTAGCTCCAGATCATGTGTTGGATAAATTTTCTCATGTGGCCGCAATTGTCTCGAGGCATATGCTATGACTTTACCATGCTGCATCAATACACACCCTAACCCAATTCTTGAAGCATCACAATACACTGTATACCCCTCTGTGCCTTCTGGAAGCACCAATACGGGCGTAGAAGTCAACTTATTCTTCAAATCTTGGAAACTTCTTTCGCATGCATTATTCCATTGAAACTTGGATGCTTTGTGTGTTAGCCTTGTTAAAGGTGCAGAAATTGAAGAAAATCCTTCCACAAACCTTCTATAATAACCTGCCAACCCAAGGAAACTACGAACCTCTGTATGCGTTATAGGTCTTGGCCAGTTCTTCACGGCTTCTATCTTTTGAGTATCAACCTTTATTCCTTCATCAGATACAATATGACCTAAGAATGCCACAGATTTTAACCAAAACTCACACTTAGAACTTTGCAAAAAGCTTACGATCACGAAGAATCTGCAACACCTGTCGTAAGTGATTGGCATGGTCCTCATTTGATCTCGAATAAACCAAAATATCATCTATAAAAACTATCACAAACACATCCAAGAATGGCTTGAACACCCTATTCATCAAATCCATAAAAGCTGCAGGTGCATTAGTTAGTCCAAAGGACATGACTAGGAATTCGTAATGACCGTACCATGTTCGAAAAGCTGTCTTAGGTATG
The DNA here is from genome assembly GCA_030864225.1 of Capsicum baccatum var. pendulum. Lineage (NCBI taxonomy): Eukaryota > Viridiplantae > Streptophyta > Magnoliopsida > Solanales > Solanaceae > Capsicum > Capsicum baccatum. The sequence goes on along the minus strand of CM061554.1, from coordinate 104,101,796 downwards.
TCACTCTCTTTGACCCTCATTTGGTGGTAACCAGATCTTAAATCAATCTTTGAAAACCATTTGGCGTCATGCAACTGATCAAAAAAGTCATCAATTCTCGGAAGGGGATATTTGTTCTTAATAGTCACCTTGTTCAGTTGTCTAGAGTCAATACACATTCTTAATAGTTTTTTTGAACTTTTCAGCAACCAATGGACATATGATATTGTAGAACCCGGATCAATTAATGCATAGACATTATGCGAAAAGATGGACAATTTACCTGTAACCACATCTGGAGAAGCCTCTGAATTTTGTCGATCTGCTAAAGCATATGTACGATTCTAAACTCCACTAGAGCTAGTTGTTCCTTTAGCACCTCTACCACGACCCATAGGTTGTACACCCCTACCTGAATAAGGCACCGATGATGATGATGCAACAGCTAATCCAGTAGGTCGTGCCACACCACCTATGCCACTTTGAGGGCATTCTCTCATCATATGTCCTGACATACCACACCAAAAGCAAGCATTTGTTCCGAGCTGACATGCGCCTAAATGAAGCTTTCCACATTGTCTACATGACTGTCGAGGAGGCCTTAATTGGCTCATAATCCCTTTTTCTTGATACCCTGTTGTTCGCGAACTCTGACTCTCATTTCTTTGACCAAAATGGTTACCTTTAGACCCTTGAAATTGTAATGGAGCACTAGCTATAGAATAAGAAGATAATGTCCTAGGTGGTCTATTAGAAAACCGAGGCCTAAACTCTCCTTGGGATGCCATAAACTGTCCCATAGATCTAGGCCTCTTGGAATATCCCCTTTCTAACTCTTGTGTTCTTCTTCTTTGCCTCTGATCCTCCATTTTTTGTGCAAATGCTTGTATCCTTGCTATATCCATGTCCTTGTTCAAAGCAGCAATGGTACAATCTATAACCAAATATAGATCCAATCTATCCACATACCGATGAACTCTATCATCCATTGTAGCCACAACATTAGGAGTATACCTAGCCAAAGAGTTAAACAGAAGGCTGTACTCCCTCACACTCATATTTCCTTTGCGAAGATTAAGGAATTGATCTGCACGGGCTTCTCGAATCTCATATGGAAGGTAATGATCAAGAAATGCCTCATTGAACTCTTTCCAAGTGGCTGGAGGTGCATCGATACCCCTAGATCATTTCCAGTCTTCATACCACAATATATCCTCCCCCTTGAATCTATATGCTGCTAGCTCAACTGTCTCTTTTCCCGACACATGCATAACATCTAGAACCCTTTGGATTTGATCAATAAAGTCCTGTGGGTCTTAATTATGATCTGATTCGGTGAAGGTAGGAGGATCCAATTTGAGAAAATCCTGCGTTCGTAGGCTAGCTGCCGTATCTGTACCACTAGAACCTGTAGTTGGAATGGCTTGTCCTTGAGCTTGTCCAGAAACTATACGAGCCAACAATTGTACTACACTCCTTAAATCTTGATCTGCAGCATTGGTAGATAGTTCTGAGGATGCGGTTCTTCTCCTTCTTAGCTCTTCTGGAGATGGAAGGGTAGGAGAAGTTTGGGACACAAACTCAGCTTGAGCCTCACTTTGATTAGCTCGTCTAGGTGGTGACTTGCTGGTCCCCTCCCCAGCAGCGTCGTCTATCCGCCTACCTGTATTCTTACTGCTTCTTGTAACCGGCATCTTTACTATAATAAGAGGAAAAAAAAATAGGTTCAATGGTTAAATATGACAACCTACAACATAGGCTCTATTGCACGATCTAAGATATGAAGAAAAAAGAAAACCCCTAAATGTCACATAGCCTCGTATTTATAGATGTGGTGCACAACACACCCATAAACAGGACTCTATATAGACACGGCTTTGTAAACACCCTAGGATGACTGCTCTGATACCACTTTTGTCACGCCTCAAATCCTATTGGGGCGGACAGGCACACATAGCCGTAAAGGCCCGAGAGAACCAATTCATAACCTTATACTTCCCATGCATGTAACTGTAACAACAAAATGTTCTGACAACATAATATTATGCATCGATGAAATTGAGTACACATGCACTCCCAAAACTGATATGTACAACACTTGGCCGGTGGGGCCACCATGTCTAAAATCAGGACACTACCATAACTTTACATTAGTCTACAAAGCCTCTAAAAGATACATAGACTTAGCCAGGGTCGGGACAAACCCCCGCCCTACTCTAGACTTACTGTACAATACCAAAATATCGAGAGCAGACTTGGAAAGCCCTGAATCAACCTGGAGCTCACCAATAGTCCCTGAATAACCTGCGCTCCTACTAGGGAGTTGTATGAGCTGAAGTGCCTCTGCCTGCAGCATGAAATGCAGGTCCCCCGTGAGGGACATCAGTACGAAAATATGTACTGAATATGTAAGGCAGAAAGTAGAAACACACTTGATACAAAAGCTAAATAGAAATCCGATACAAGTGTATAAGGAGTACTAGTAGACCACCTTTATAAATACTTGTGGGACAATGTACATTACATTCTTTCTTCATTTTACCTTCTTACTTCATAATCTTTGTAATCCATATAATGCAAATGACCAGCTGATCAGTGGTAAAAAAATATAAATTAGGATCGGCCCATGCTAGGCTTATGCCCCTGAGCTTCCACCCACAAATAAAGGTATCGAGATTGGCCCATGCTAGGCAAGTGCCCCTGAGCTGCCACTCGTCATTTTACAGATTGCAATACTTAGTTTATTAGCCTTTGAGATTGTTACCTTGGTGGTCATCACATTATGATACCTTGAACCAGTAATACACTAATAAGAGACATGTAAATAGACACTTAACGCAACAACAATGAGCTAGGGAGCTGTTGGCACACAAATAAAGTGTTTAGGAGCTGAAATAACACATGGGTCTTATTTGACCAAACGGAGAACTCCTGAAATTTTCTAGTGAAGATAGACGCGCAGATTTAATAATAAGCACGTATTGAGAGGTTCTAATGCGTTAGAGAGTGGGAACAAGGTCATTGGATACATGGAGGTTAATGTGCTGCTATTATGCATCACTTTGTTATAGGATAACCTCAGAAACTTGCTTGATGGAAAAATTGTACGATTTCATGCCAAAGAGTGTGAAATAGAGTATGCCTTACATACCTGGTTATTTGATTCCGAAACTAACCCAACTTGACTTCTCGCCTTTTAGATTACTTATCTACAATATAATATATGGTAAACTAGTATTAGTAACCAATCAACACATTTAAGGCACTTAATTTCACCCAAAACAGTAACCGGGCAGCAACTATTACTCTATCAAACAAGGGTGTTATTTTAACCCTTTTGTTCCTCCAATTACACCCACATACCAGATAAGTTCTTATAAGGTTCACCAAAACCACCTCGACTTCATTACACATTCCAAACAATACGCAAAATAGATTGGACAGCAAGCATTAGTTCGGTGGTGTATCACCACATCTTTCTTCTATAATTCATTACAAACTCATCACCCCTTTATCCAACTTCAACCTGGCAGCCCATAACATATACATACAAAACAGTCCACAAAACAGTCCCAAACCCCTTTTATTGTAGTAATCAATTATTGATCTCATCATCTCTTGAGTTCTCAATAACAAGACATCCATAATCCCCTCTTAAATTCATATATAATAAAAATAAAATGGGGCAGTCACCGTACCTCAATTCAGCAACTTATCCTTTTAATTGAACTCTTCAAAAGCTTGAACTATCCTTCACACTTAAACCAAAGAAGAAGAAAAAAGTTCCTCAATAACAAGGAAACATGAACAACCAGCTTGTTCTATAATCAGCCATATACTTATAGCCAAACACTTATAACTTGTTTCCCTAAACTCCCATGAGATAATTAAACAAAATCTTAAGTGTTTTTCACTTACATTGGGCTTCAAAGGAGAGGGTTTCTTCAAGAACCCTAGAAGGAAACATAGGGCTGCTGCTCTTGTTGTTTTTAAGAGAGTAGAGAGAATTGCTGAAATATGGTCTTTTTTGGTGACTTAAAAATGAAGTAAAGTGACCAGCAACTTGGCCTTTTAAAGGCCCTATCTTGTCCACCTCCTTAGCTGCATTTTGGACCATAAAATTGGTCAAATTGGTCCAAGTAGGTGATGCACCTACTTAAGGGTCTAAGCTGCTAAAACTTCAAAGTAGGTGATGCACCTACTTGCATAATTTCTTGTTGGGCTCAATTATATTTGGGCCTTGGCAGATTGGTGTGTTGAGTCACTTATCCATGTTCTTTGTTTTTGTTTGTTCAATTTGGCCCAAATGAGAATATTAGCATAGACCCAAATCTGATCCATAGCCATGGGTCCATTAACTTAATTCAAACAACTTAAGTAGGTTACTCACCTACTAGCTTAAATAAGTCAAGCAAGCACCTCAATATTTTGCTCCATTTTCAGCTTCTAACCCCTTTAGTCTAACCTTCAACTTATGCACACTTGGTCACTTTAAACATTAGATTCCAATACTAGCTTGTGATTCCAAGTTTAAATAGTTAACTTAACGTTAGCTTAGTCGCATCACACTAAACTATACGGGCTGTTTCTATAATTCCATCTACACCATTAATAATTGCATAACAAATCTCATCCGTTACCTATACCATATGACCATACCAGGTTCCATATAATTAGAATAAGTACAAGCAAGTTACGGGATGTTACAACTATCAACTATTACCCATATAGAATCTAACTTTCGAGATGAGCGAGGTAGACCAGTGATGAAATCCATGTTAATCATATCCCACTTCTAAGTTGGGAGCTCCATAAGCTGCATATAACCTCCTGGCTTTTGGTGCTCCACTTTGACTTGTTGACAATTTGGACATTCAGCTACAAATTCTGCAATGTTCTTCTTCATGTCGCCCCACCAATACACCTCTTTCAAGTCATGATCCATTTTACTTGAACCAGGATGGATAGAATATCTTGAATGATATGCCTTCATCATAATCTTCTTTCTTATCCCATTTACATTAGGTACACATAATCTATTTTGGCATCGAAGTATTCCCTCTTCTGTAAGCTCAAATGCCTTTGTTACACCTTGTTGTATATTTTCCTTAAGCTATAAAAGAATAGGATCTATGTATTGTTTCACCTTAACTTCGGCTACTAATGAGGATTCTGCTGCATTTTGCATAATAACGCCTGTATCTGAAGATTCAATAAGGCGAACCCCTAAGCTAGCTAATTGGTGTAGATCCCTAGCTATCCCTTGCATTTCCATGGGCTGCCTATGATTACTTGCCATCGCCTTATGACTTAGTGCATCGGCTACCACATTTGCTTTGCCTGGATGATATAAGATATCAACATCATAGTCTTTTAACAATTCAAGCCATCTTCGCTGCCTCAAGTTTAGGTCCCTCTGGTTAAAGAGGTACTTCAAACGCTCATGGTCGGTATATATATCAACATGTACCCTATACATTGGTGCTATATTTTTAAGGCAAATATAACTGCTGCTAGCTCAAGATCATGTGTTGGATAATTCTTCTCATGTGGCCACAATTGTCTTGAGCAGTAAGCTATTACTTTACCATGTTGCATCAAAACACATCCTAACCCAACTCCTGAAGCGTCACAATATACCGCATAGCCTTTCGTGCTATCTGGAAGTACCAATATGGGTGTAGAAGTCAACTTATTCTTCAAATCTTGAAAACTTCTTTCACACATTTCATCCCATTGAAACTTAGCTTCTCTATGTGTTAACTTTGGTAAAGGTGCAGAAATAGAAGAAAACCCCTCAACAAACTTTCTATAATAACCTGCCAAGCCTAGGAAAGTATGAACCTCTGTAGGCGTCATGGGTCTTGGCCAGTTCTTCACTGCCTCTATCTTTTGAGAATCAACTCTTATTCCTTCATCGGATAGAATATGACCCAAGAATGCTAACGATTTTAATCAAAACTCACATTTGAAGAACTTTGCATACAACTTACGATCGCGAAGGATTTGTAACACCTGTCACAAATGATTAGCATGGTCTTCTTCTGATCTTGAATACACTAGAATATCATCTATAAATACGATAACAAATACATCCAAGAATGGATTAAACACTCTATTTATCAAATCCATGAAAGCTGCTGGTGCATTAGTTAGCCCAAATGACATAACTAAAAACTCAAAATGACCACATCGCATTTGAAAAGCCGTTTTAGGTATGTCTTTCTCCTTTAATCTCAGTTGGTGATAACCTGACCTTAAGTCGATATTTGAGAAACACCTAGCACCTTGTAACTGATCAAACAAATCATCAATTCTAGGAAGATGATATTTGTTCTTAATTGTCACCTTATTCAATTGTCGATAATCAATACACATTCTCAACGTGCAATCTTTCTTACGTACAAATAACACGGGTGCGCCCCAAGGAGATATACTAGGCCTTATGAAACCCTTTTCCAACAAATCTTGTAATTATTCCTTCAATTCACGTAATTCTGCAGGGGCCATTCTATAAGGAGGAATAGAAATCGGTTAAGTACTTGGTATCACATCAATACCAAACTCTACTTCTCTTTCTGGAGGTAAACCCAGAAGATCTTCAGGAAATACGTCAAAAAATTCATTTACCACTAAGATGGATTAAAGAGTTGGCGACTCCGCCTCGATATCTTTCACCCTTACTAGATTACATATGTATCCTTTGTAAATCATCTTCCTTGCCTTAATATAAGAAATAAACTTACCCTTTTGTGCCCCAATATTACCCCTCCACTCAAGGACTGCTTCCTTTGGAAAATAGAAATACACCCTCTTAGCTCGGCAATCCACTGTGGCATAACAAGAAGACAGCTAATCCATACCAATTATAACATCAAAATCCACCATTTTAAGCTCCAAAAGGTCAGCCAATGTATCAAGATTACAAATAATTACTATACAATTACGGTAAACTCTTTTAGCTATAATAGATTCGCCAATTGGTGTAGACACTTTAAATGGCTTAGCTAGCAATTCTGGTATTCTCTTGAACTTTCCAACAATTAACGGAGTGACATATGATAATGTAGAGCCTGGATCAATTAATGCATATACCTTATGTGAAAAGATAGACAATGTACCTGTAACCACGTCAGGAGAAGCCTCCAAATTTTGACGACCTGCTAGAGCATATGTACGATTCTGAACACCACTAGCTCTAGCTCCGTTAACACCCCTACCATGACCAGTAGGTATCTGCTAACCCCTACCAAAAGAAGGAACTGAGGATGATGATGCAACAGTAGATCCAGTAGGTCGTGCTATATCAGCCATGCCCCTTTTGGGGCAATCTCTCATTATGTGTCCCGGTATGCCACACCAATAACAAGAATTTGTCCCAAACCAACATGCACCTAGATGATTTCTTCCACAATGCTTACAAAGCTATCTAGGGAGGTCTTGATTGTCTTGCACCTCCTTGCTCTTGATACCACACTACTTGTGAACCTTTCCTCTCACTTTTTTGCCCGAATTGATTTCCTTTAAACCCTTGGAATCGAAGAGGAGCACCTGATGTGGAGTAGGAAGGTGATGGTCTAGGGGGTCTATCAAAAAATCGAGGCCTGAATTCACTCTGAAATCGAGAAAATTGTCCCATAGATCTAGCCCTCTTGGAGTGCCCTCTTCCAGCTCTTGTGTCCTTTGATCCTCCATTTTTTAGCAAATGCTTGTATTATTGCTATATCCATGTCTTTATTCAAGGCAGCAATAGTACAATCTCTAACCAAATATGGGTCCAATCTATCCACATATCGATGAACTCTATCCTCCATAATAGCCACTACGTTAGGAGTATACCTGGCCAAAGAATTAAATTGAAGACTGTACTCCCTCACTCTCATATTTCCTTGGCAAAGATTTAAAAATTGATCTGCACGGGTCTCCCGAATCTCGAATAGAAGATAATGATCAAGAAATATTATTTTGAATTCTTCTCAACCAACTAAATGTGCACCTATACCCCTTGATTTTTTCCAAGCTTCATACCATAATATAGCCACCCCCTTTAATCGATATGCTGCTACCTCCACTGTATATTTACTAGATACATGCATAACATCTAAAGCCCTTTGAATCTGATCAATGAAGTCTTGTAGATCTTCATTAGGATCTAACCCAGTAATTGAGGAGGATCTAATTTAAGGAAATCTTGGGTCCATAGACTGGCTGCCCTATCCACACCACTAGAACCCATAGTTGGACCAGCTTGTCCTTGACCTTGACCAGCAACTATACGTATTAATAATTGCACCGCATTCCTCAAATCTTGCTCAATAGCATTAATAGGAGACTCTAGGGGTACTCCTTTCCTCCTTAGCTCTTCTGGAGATGGAGGAGTAGAAGAAGTCCGTGATGCAAACTCATCTTGGGCCTCACTTTGATCAGCATATCTAGGTGGTGATTTACTTGTCCCTTCTCCGGTAGCCATATCTACTTGTTTACTCTTCGTACTCTTACTCCTTCTTGTAATCGGCATCATTACTATATTGAAAAATATATATTTAAGGTTAAACACAAGTCAACCTACATTATTGGCTCTATCGTACGATCTAAAAATTGAAGAAAAAGAAATAACTCCTAAATTCCTCATAGCCTCCTACTAAGCGATGTGGTGCACAACACACCCATAAGTAAGACTCTACATAGATACGACTTTGCAGACAACTCCCTAGGATGACCTGCTCTGATACCAATTTTGTCACGCCTCAAATTTCGTTGGGGCGGACAGGCACCCATTTTGGGAAAACCAACTCTTAACCATGTACTTTTCATTTATGTAATTATGCTATTCAAAGCTTCTGCTAGTATGGATATGATGCATTAATAAAACAAACCACGTAAGTAAGTCCAAACCTACATATACAAGACTTTGCCATTGGGGCCACAACGTTAAAAGAACACATTACTACCACACGTAACTTCACATAGTCTGCAAAGCCTCTAAAAGACACATGGACACTTAGTTAAGGTCGGGATAAACCCCCGCCTTGCTCATAACTACTACACAATACAAAAATATATAACAGACTCGGAAAGCTCCGAATCAACTTAGAGCTCACCAATAGTAGTTGGATGTCCTATGCTCCTACTGGGGTGGTCTACTAGCTAGAGTACCTGTACCTGCGGCATGAAACATAGTGTCCCCCACGAAGGGTGTCAATACAAAGAGTGTACTGAGTATGTTCGGCATGAAATGACTAAAAATTAGACAAGATCTCACCAAAATCCGTTATCAATATATAATTATAAAGATAAGGATAGAATACCAACTTTTCTTATGCTTATGGGATCATGTACATTACATCCTTTACTTTGCTTTATTCTTCTTTACTTTATAAGATTATAAGGCATAATACAAATGACCAGCTGATCAGTGGTTAAAGAGGATGACCCATGCTAGGCACTTTAACCCCTGAGATACGTTCCTCATAAATACACAAATCGAGATCGACCCATGCTAGTCTTTCTTTTTGCACCTGAGACACCACCTGTAATATTGGGATCGACCCATGCTAGGTATTTCTTCCACCCCGGGGATACCACCCAAAAGATATAGACTCACTTCAGATCATTCTTTTCATCTTTAAAGTTTTTTTGGTGGTCATGTATTAGATTTTGAACTTTGGACCAGTAGCAAAAGGTGTGCAAATATGCACTAGATGCAGTACAAATGAGGTCCAATACAAAAATAATAGAAATATAGCACATAGGATCTTAGCTAACATCATGGGTCATGTTAACTAAGAGAACAACTAGTAAGGCTTATTTCTGAAAGCACCCATATCATACTAGTATTTAGAAAGGAAATGGACAGATCTAGTAACAAACACATCTTTAGGTACTTTAACAACTTGACAAGTTAGAATAAGGTTGTTAACCACCTTGTGGGTTGTAAGCTGTAGTTATGTATAACTTGAGAGGAAGACCGCTTAGGAAGCTTACTTTGTAACAAAGGAGTTAGATTCATGCCAAAGAGTAGGATCGATGAACCATACATACCTTGCTGCACAACTGATCACACTTTCACTTAACGTCTTTCCTTTTAGATTACTAATCTACAATAGCATAAGACTAGTATTAGTAGCTAATTAACATATTCACACCATTAAAACTTACTAAAACAGTAACCGGGCAGTAATCCACCATCAACTAATCCAAGGGTGTTCTCTCAACCTCGTTCTTCTCCATTTACATTCACACGTGATGTAACCTTTTATTAGATCCCCTCAACAGTTTCATCATTATTGTACTCTCAAAACAGTATATCAAGTGATGTGGGCAGTAAACTTATGCGACATTCAATTTGGTGGTGTACCATTATACTATTCTTCTACCTTTCAATGGAAATTATTCACACCATTCCCCCAATATCAACCAAGAAGCCCCCAACATACATACCTAAAACAGATCCAAAACAGCCCCAAATACCCCTTAATATGGAAACCAGAAATTGAACCCACCATCCTTTGAGTTCTTAACAACAATATATACACAATCCTCAACCAACACATGTATATAGGAAAAGGGAAAAAATGGACAGTAACCATACCTTAATTTCGGTGGTAGTTTATTCCCTTAATCAATAGCTTGATCCCTTTACTCACAAACCAAAAGTGAAGAGAAAAATCTCTTAATAATCAAGGATAAAGGGACTGCCAAACTTAAAAAGGGATATCTTCTAGTTTAATCATGGAGAACATAATCCATATAGTATTCTTAAGATGTGCTCATGATTTGTTCACTTACCTTTAACTTGGAAGGAAGGTTTCAAAAGAACCCTAGTGGAATTTTAGGGCTACTGCATAGCTAAGAGAGAACAAGAGAGAAAATCTTTAAAGCTGTTTTTTTTTTGCTAGTTAAAATGAGCTATAAGGGCTGGTTTTAATCCCTTTTAAAAAGAGCAGATCTTGGCCGACTTTCTTGGTCATTTTTGGGCCATAATTTATCAATTAGGTGATGCACCTACTTTCCCATTATATTGGGTCTTTGTGGATTAAAAACTATTGGGCCTTGGCTGCCCATTCTCCTCCTTTTCTCTTATTTAATTTGGGCCAGAATTAACTTAAGTAGGTGGTAGTGTATTTGGCCCAATAAGCTGGTCAAGGGATCCTTAATAGGTGATGCACCTACTTAGTTTTTGAGTTGGTCAAAAGGTCAAAGTAGGTGATTCACCTACTAGCTTAAAATAAGTCAAGCAAGCACCTCAATATTTTGTTCCATTTAATGATCAAAATGCTTATAGTTAAACTTAAAACTTGGTCACCCTATCCTTTAAATTTAAATACCTATTTAAGGGCCCAAGTTTATATTCTCTCATCGAAGGTAACTTAATCATACCACGTTTCAGTACATGTGGGAACTCCTCCAAACCTATCTTACCGTCACCAATCACATAGGATATTCGAGCCCATTACCTACCCCAAAAGTCCATATCATGTGCCACATAAGTAGAACTAGTACACGCGGAATATAGGGTGTTATACTTCCACATATCCTCTATCCCAATCCCACTATTCATACCACTAATATACAACCTTTTTGAGATTTTAAGTTGTAAAGTTTACCCTCTCCACATTAGTACCCTTCATCACCCAAAATATCTTTTCCATTTTACCAAAGTAACCTTGTGGATCCTCCTCCACCTTCACTGCAGAAAAAATTTGAGGACCCATCTTCATAAATTGGCCAACCCTTATGGCCTTTACATTCAAAGCACCAAACATATCCCTCTCAATCTAAGCATCAACCAATTTAGCAATAGCATGAATAGACTGACTGAATTCCGCATTAGTCACCTTGCCTTGAGGAGGACTAGTATCAATCGCTGGAACTCCAAATTATCAGGGATAGGATTGTGAGATCGAAGATGAACCCCAGAAGCAGGATGCACCCCTTCAGCATTACCCCTAGATGGGAAAGAAGAATTTTCTTATGTTCCAAATCTATGAGGCATAATCTAATTGACAAATAAACAAGGATTTGAGAAGATTTTAGGACTGATACTCCTAGCTTGAAAATAGAATACCAAAAATGTGAAACACTCCTAAATGCGTTGTAGCCTCTCCCTTATGATGTGGTGCGCTACACACCACTAAAAGAGACTCTACTTGAAACGACTTTGTGGACTCCCAATTTACCATGAACATAGGCTCTGGTACCAAATTAACACGACCCTCCCTAGGGCTTTTTTATAATGGGCATCCTACACCGATCTCGCCTATTTCACCTATAAAAGTACCACAAAGCCTCTAATCAAAAGAGTAATTAAATATGATTGGGACATACCCCCAACCATAGCCAAAACCAATATCCAAAATTAAACCAAAGAGAGACTAGAAATATCCCTAACATAAAATAGAGCTTAATGAAATGATGGAAGCTCAACACTTTAGTCCAAATATTCTCTCTGAGTCAGTCATTATGTAGGAGGAGTACAACGACTAGTACCTATATTGCGTGGGTATATAGAGGTCAGTAGACGGGGTTAGCGAGTGAACGCTAGCATAATCTTAGGGTAAGGATAAAATAATGCCATTTATAAAAGCAAGTAAAACCATCCTTATGCACACAACCATACATCTATATATATATATAACTATGTTGGGAAAAGGACCGATTTTAGCATGCCTTTAAAACCTTTACCTAGGCTGGTAGCTTTGCTATCCTAAACTATCCTTGGGCTATATGGGTTCAGCCTTCCCCTACTAAAAGGGCCCAAGTTCAAGTAACCGAACTAAAAAGGAAAAAAACCTTGGGATGTCTAGTACATCCCCTAAATATAGCATGCCATCATGCACACAGTCACCATGACCAGCCTCATATCGGCAAATATAAGTTTCTAGTTTTGGCCCCCGAGACCTCCACTTTCCACGACTTTGCTACACATCCCACCATTATTGCCCATTAAAACCAATTTCCAAATAACCAAACCATTATCCATTTATTAACCAAGGCCATTAATATTGGTAATGTCATACCAACCCTTACTTAGAAGTATCATCCATAGCCAAACATTTATAGGTTGAAGGGGACTTTCAAGTGCCCTTCTATTTACTATATTCAACCACTTGGGGGATTCTATGTTCCCTTCAAGATTAACCATTAGCCATTTACCAATCTAAGATATTTAAAACCAGGCATAATTCCTTTACCGAGTTTGAAAACATGCAAGAGTTCCATTAAAAGTAGTCAATGCGATGAACATATCTTTATAAGCATTTTATCAAACACGTTGGGGGCATAATATGACCAAAACCAATTAAAATTACCATTAAACCATTCCCATTCAATCCAATTATCAAAAATAATAATTAATGCATATACAAGCATAGTTAAAACTATCGAAAACCATAACCAACCATTTAATATCAAAACCCCCAAATCCTATTTGAAAACCAAAATCATACAATTAATGAAATCATGGAAAAATTAATAAAAAACATGCCTTTAGATAAAATTAACAATGAGGGAAGAGAACATTCCTTATACCTAGATGATAATGGAAAGAAATCACCAAGAGAAGACCCAAATTGATCCTTTAGTTTGAACCCTAGCTTCCCCCACCCAAAAGCTCTTGAGAGAATTATGGAGTGTTTTAGAAAAGTTTGTAAGTGTTAATAAATAAAATAATAGGGTAAATAATATTCCAAGTAGGTTATAAGTCATGGGGTCTTATTAGGATAAATGAGGAAATGACCAAAAACCCTACTTAAATTGCACCAAAATCCCATCACAGGGATACGACTGACCCTTATGAGTCATACCTTTCCAATATGTATGGTACCCTCTACTCGTACCCTTGCCTCAACCCTTGGATCTAATACTGACCAGCATACAACTCATCCAACCAAGTCGTATTGAAAGCATATAATCCGTACCCTTCTTCCGTACCCCTGGTAGATTTTAACCCTAGAAAGATTTAGACACTGTCCACCATACGAGTCTTGGGTACGACTTATACCATAGCTTACGGCTCATGGTGAGCCACTTTAACTCTTATCCAACCCAAGTAACCAAGTCAAAGATTAAGTTCAGGAACCAGACAATCGTAACCACCAATACGCTTATACCCTAAGTTTAGTTTAGTTTCTTCTTCAAATATTAAGGTTCGTGAATGTTATAAATTCCTTGATATCTCAATCCCTTGATTTTATTGAATTGTAATCCATGTTTTACCCTGAATTTCAGTAGCATTACATGTTCATGATCAAAAAACCTAATTATAATGTGAAATCTAGGATTTTGGACTTGAGTTATTAAATTCTTTAGATTCACTTAGTTTATGAAATAGTCATAGTAGTTGCATTTTTCTTAGATAGTGGGTTATAAATACCCGATTACCTAGGATATTATGCATTGCCAGTAGAATAATCATTATTTGGTTCTTCATGTGATACGGTTAGGACAGCCTCCACAGGTACACGGCCTTTCACACGAAGCCAAGCTCGGGAATTACAAAAACTCCAAGCTTTGTTCATGCAAATGGCCGTGTGTGAGTTGGTGATTGAACCAACCAAGGACCTAAACGTTTTTATGTGTGAAGAGAGGTCCTAATGTGTAATAAACTACTCTCCAAGGTTGGCACAAGAAGCAAGGGCGGATGGGTCATTTTACCCCATTGGTTTGTAGTATAAATAGAACATGTTAGAGAGTTATTCCTTAGTTTTTGAATGCTGATTTTTGTAACCTAAAACACTAAACCTTTCCTCTCTCTTCCACTCATAGAAGCCGCCCCTATTATCTCACAAGTAGAGGGATACTTGTGTTGTCTCTTTGGCTAGAAACAAGGGTTTTGAGGTCGTTGAGTGCCTCTTGGTCCTCGTAAGAACTTGGTGTGTATATTCATTAGACTTAGGGTCCTCTCTTGATGTTAGGGTTCTTAGTTTCTTGAATGTTACATGTCAAGTTATCTATCTTTCTTTATCTTGTTGTTGTTGTTGATTTTGTTATCTTAAAGTCTAGAGAAGCCGTATGGGGCTCTTTTCGATTCACTAGCATTGTTATCTATCTTGTTGTTCTTGTGTTGTGGGCTGAAAGACCGAAACTTAAACTTGTTGTTCTTGTGTTGTTGGACTGAAATCCGAGCCTACTTGAAGCTCTTGGTGTTGTTGGTTTGATTTTGTATCATTTGGTATCAAAGCAAGACCGGTTGTGTTCGAACATAACCCATCTTGGGCTAGTTCACGGCTTAAACAAACTACACCAAAAAGAAATTCTGAAAATCTGTCCATTAAAAGTTGAAACCAAGAATGATGTTGTAGGTTTAGATCTAGGTGTTATTTTGCTTGTTTAGTGAGTTTCTAGGGTTGGTTTCTTTCTCACCAACACTAAAGTGTCTAGATCCAAAAGTTGAGCTTGAAAACTTGAACATTGTGTAGTGACTTGAAGTGGCCGAAAGTTGTATGTTGTTGATAACCAAAAAAAAATAAAAAAATCGGTGGTTGTGTGTTTATGTTCTAACGAAGTTGATGAAGTTTGTTGAGGTGTTCATCTTTTGAACTTGTTCACCTTGTTCATCTTGTTGTGTGCTCAAGTGGTAAGACAAACTATAAAGTTGTTGTGAAAGACTTGCACCCATCACCTTTTAGTCTTGTCAATCACTTTTCCCTAATTCAACGAGCCTTGTTTTGTGCCTTGTTTTGTGGGATTAGTCAACCAAACCCCACTTTCTTGAGTTTGAAAAGGGTGAAATACTACAATATTTTATTTTTCCCACCAAAACACTTTGCAAACTATAACAAGTTGTGTGAATATTAACACAAAACAAAAAAAAAAAGAGAGAGAAGAAAAACGTGTAGGACCATTGCATGCTGCCACGTCGCTATAAGCTCAACTTAGGATACTCTTTGGTTGCTAATTGTTGATCCTTGGTTTCCCTTACTTGGTCCTAGAACTAATTAACAAACTAGTACCTTCCTACTAGGTTGTCAACTAGTTCCTTGAACCGTTTGTTCGTGTCAACGATTATTTGAGTGCTTTTATTCGTTTGAACGAATTGCTGATTTTTCACTCTAGTCCGGCAAGAATTCTTTGAGTCTTCAAACAAGAATCCATTCCGAATAAGAGCTTACTCATACCTTAAAATTCTCACGGTTACTAGCCAATTATACAACACTTGTGGAACACGAACTTGTGGTGAACTAAAGCGGATAATATCTTGACAATGGAAGGAGATACGTCTCATAATGTGGATACTAATGCCCTTGATTCTATGAGGGTCACTCTTGAGGCCGTTACCCGGACAATTGAAAGGTTGAATTCGGAATTTGGGGCCGTGAGAGGGGACTTGGCAGCAATAAAGGGGGAAGTGTCGACTATTAGTGGGAGATTAGAACAAGTGGAGAGTCAAAGGAACTCTCGTCCTTCTACTCCTCTACATGTATCTACCAATGGTCATGATAGGACCTCCTCCGCAACCATCACCCCCGAAATAGTCCACCAAATGCTAAATGCACCCCAAGCTCCACTAAATACCGCAAGCCAAACTACCTATTTTCCTCCAAACCGAGACTCCACTAGACCACTACATTTCCAAGCCCCTCCAATTCCACAAGAGGGATTTGGACGCCAAGTACCTCCACTAAATCTGAACCCTCCATTCCAAGCTCCATTAACCCAAAGACCGCAAATTCTAAATCCTCCGAATCAAAATGGCCAAGGCCGACCAGTCCACTTTGAAGGATACGGTAGAGAGGAGTATGAAGGAGATGGAGCCTTTGATGATGCTTATATGAGGGAGGAGGAGTTAAGAGGGGGTCGAGGAGAACCTAGGAGATACCGGGGGTATGGAGATAGGGGAAACCGACACCAAGAGAGATACATAGGCATCAACACCATCAAGTTGAGCCTACCCATATTTAAGGGTGAAAGTGACCCCGAGACCTACTTAACTTGGGAATCGGCTTCTGACAAAGTTTTCCAAGTTAATGACATCTCAGAAGAAAAGAAGAGTTGCTACGCTATAGCTCACCTCGAGGGCTATGCCAACACTTGGTGGGAGTATGTTTAACGATTTGGTAATTAATTAGTGGATGGGCAGCCACCACCTTGGTATCGGTTGAGGTATTTGATGAGACAACGATACCTTCCCGAGAGATATCGTCATGAGTTGCTCGCTAGATTATATGGCTTGCGGCAAGGAGGAAAGAGTGTGATGGCCTATTTTGACGAGTTCCAACAACTCATGTTGAAACTTGATCATCGTGGGGAGCAAATCAGTCACGACATCATCCGGTTCAAGTGTGGGTTGAACAAAGAGATCTCCACTCATTTGACCCTTCACCGGTTTGAAACCATTGACGGTATATTCCAAGCGACCCTAGAGATTGAAAGGGAACTTAAGGAGAGATCAGCCTTCAAGGCAAGGGTACAAATCCCCTCGGGTTGGCCCAAAAACAAGGACCAACCCGCCCCTACGAAGCTGCCCGAGTCCAAAACAGTCCCTAAGTTCCCTTCGAAACCGGAGGCTCACAAATATCCCAACCCAAAGGGGTTCCAATGCTTCAAGTGCCAAGGTTGGGGGCATAAGGCCAATGAATGTCCGAACCGGCGCAATGTGATCCTACGAGAAGGGAAAGTGTACTACCTTGGTGAGGAGGTGGTTTTCGAAAGGGGGGAGGATGAGGCCGGGCCTCAAGATGGAGAGGGAGCTGAAAGTGGGCCGAATGATGATGAATTAGATGGTAGTGAAGATGTCTACCCACAAGAAGGGGAGTGTGTGGTTCCAAACTTTGTGGTTAGACGTGTCATGATTAGTAAGGCGATGGATGACCCGAGTCAAAGGGAAAATCTATTCCATACTAAGTGTCTTGTAAAGGGGAGTGTGTGCACCTTGGTGATTGATAGTGGTAGTTGTACAAATGTTGCGAGCCATGCTATGGTAAATTTCTTGAAGCTACCAACTACACTACACACTAGTCCTTACAAGCTACAATGGTTGAACGATTGTGGTGAATTAAAGGTCACAAGGCAATGTGTGATTCGGTTTAAGGTGGGAAACTACCACGATGAAGTGCTTTGTGACGTGATCCTAATGCAAGCATGTCACTTGTTGTTAGGTTGACCATGGCAATATGATAGGTCTACTAAACACGATGGGAGGTCCAACCGGTATACGCTTGAGAAGGATGGCCGAAAGGTCACACTTCACCCTCTTTCACCCTCCCAAGTAAATGAGTGGCATCAAAAGATGAGAGAGTTAAAGGGAAAGGGGAAGGAATCCGGAAAGGGAGAAAAGGGGGGGATGCCGTAGGTGAGGAAGTAGGGACATCCGAGGCTTTCCCAACGACAAGGGAGAAGGAAAACGTAGTGATGTTGGCTAGGAGGAAAGAACTCTTCGTGGACCATGATGAAAACAAGCCGATGTTACTTTTGGCCCATTGTTTTAATACTAACCCCACTAATTCTTCCATTTCCCCTTTGATTTCTTGTGTGTTGCAGGAGTATGAAGATGTATTTCCTCAAGAACTTCCGCAAGGATTGCCCCCACTTCGGGGAATTGAGCACCAAATTGATTTGGTGCCTGGTTCACAACTTCCAAACAAACCGGCCTATAGGAGTAATCCCATGGACACTAAGGAGCTTGAAAGACAAGTTGAGGAGCTTCTCAACAAGGGATACATCAAGGAAAGCATGAGTCTGTGTGTTATTCCGGTGCTTTAGGTACCAATGAAGAAAATGCATGATACGGTGCGGATCAAGCTTGAAAAGAAGAACCAAGAGATTGCAAAAGGGTAAACAAAGGGAGAAGAAGGCTTGTGCTTGAACCCGAAGATTGGGTGAGGGTACATCTTCGAAAGGATCGGTTTCCAGCTCAAAGGAAGTCCAAATTGCTGCCAAGGGGTGATGGTCCTTTCCAAGTACTTGATAGAATCAATGACAACGCCTACAAGATTGACCTTCCACCAAAATATCAAGTGCACAACACTTTCAACGTTGGTGATCTCTCCCTTGTGGATGCGGTTGAAGATGACCAAATGCTGAATTTGAGGTCAAATTCCTCTCAAGATGGAGAGGATGATACGGTTAGGACAGCCTCCACAGGTACACGGCCTTTCACATGAAGCCAAGCTCGGGAATTACAAAAACTCCAAGCTTTGTTCATGCAAATGGCCGTGTGTGAGTTGGTGATTGAACCAACCAAGGACCTAAACGTTTTTATATGTGAAGAGAGGTCCTAATGTGTAATAAACTACTCTCCAAGGTTGGCACAAGAAGCAAGGGAGGATGGGTCATTTTACCCCTTTTGTTTGTAGTATAAATAGAACATGTTAGAGAGTTATTCCTTAGTTTTTGAATGCTGATTTTTGTAACCTAAAACACTAAACCTTTCCTCTCTCTTCCACTCATAGAAGCCGCCCCTATTATGTCACAAGTAGAGGGATACTTGTGTTGTCTCTTTAGCTAGAAACAAGGGTTTTGAGGTCGTTGAGTGCCTCTTGGTCCTCGTAAGAACTTGGTGTTTATATTCATTAGACTTAGGGTCCTCTCTTGATGTTAGGGTTCTTAGTTTCTTGAATGTTATATGTCAGGTTATCTATCTTTCTTTATCTTGTTGTTGTTGTTGATTTTGTTATCTTAAAGTCTAGTGAAGCCGTGTGGGGCTCTTTTCGATTCACTAGCATTGTTATCTATCTTGTTGTTCTTGTGTTGTGGGCTGAAAAACCGAAACTTAAACTTGTTGTTCTTGTGTTGTTGGACTGAAATCCGAGCCTACTTGAAGCTCTTGGTGTTGTTGGTTTGATTTTGTATCATCATGGTTTAGAATTCTTTTAGATAAAGAATCTAATACCTTTCAATTTTAGAATATCATATTGTTGAGCATTTTAATATATAAATTTACTATCAGTAGTGAGTAGTATTTTGCACCAAAAGAACATGGTTGATGTTAACCCAAGTCCCAAAACTATGCTGCAATTGTAGGTTTACATTATAGTCCTTTGGACATCAAATTAACGGATCCACATCAGCCAGTATTCATACCCTTGGCATTATACTAAACACCATCCGACTAGGTTACTAGTTGTAGACTATATAGTTCAGATAGGGTATGTTGATTAATATTATCTCCCATAATTCATTCTTAGACCTTACATTAGCTTTTATTTATTTATTCAGTAAATTATAGTGTTATAACTATAATTGGGTTATTGTATCAGGCTGTAGTCTTTAGTTTATGTTTAGCTCCTTATGTTATTTTCATCAATGCTTATCTTACATAGTGTATTGCATATCCCACATGCTCAGTGAATTCTACATAATAACTACATACCTCTCTTTTCACTACACTATCTTATATTATAGGATCAGATGCTCAACACCTAAACCAAGTATAGTATGATCTCTTACCATAACAACATTAGTACGTTAGTGAGTCCTTATTATTGTAGGACCAATATCCATATTTTATTTTTTTAACATATTAGGTTTAGACATTAAGAGGTAGATGGGGCTTGTCCCAACAACTCATCTTATTTAGACATTTTATGATAGTTATATATACTATGTTTTTAGATTCATAACTTTAAACTTAAATATTGGTATTTCTTTGGCACAATATATATTAGTTATTTTAGTATTTTTAATATCATTCTAGGCCTTGGGTTAGCATGGGTCAATTGTGATGCTAAGCATTGTATTGCGACTAGTGGGTAGTCTTGGGTCACAACAACAATTAAATAACAAAAATAACATCACCAAGTACTACTCCATATTTTCCTTTTGATACACCTATGTTATGGAACTTTTTCATTCGTCCATTAATGTAGAGTACAACCATTCACTAACACACAACTATGGATTTCATTAATACATAGATTCTCCACCACCACTTACATTAGTCTATTTGACCCTCAATAATCAATCATTTATAACCAACCACTTTTTAGTTATATATAATGACCTAATTATTGGTGATTTATGTGAATTATTTATTAGTGTGAAATAACTATGTTACCTCTCCCCACATTTGCATTGTGGTATTTCTTATGTGTGGGGATGATTGGCATGGTTCCCAATGCATTTTGGTCTAATTTATGCGAGATTGTAATTTTTGGTGGTTAAAGTATCTTATTAGTTGACTTTGGTCAAAATTCATTCATCTATGAATCGCATGGCAAAATGGACTATGCTAGAAGATTCAAAATGTCAATTTTAGGGTGGAACATGGTAGGCATGGTTTTATAACTTTTATATATCATTTCGACCCTCAGTTTGGAAAGTTGTGAAATTGGATTTTGAGGGTCAACATTGTGAAAATGATGTTTTTCAAAAATGTGATATCTCCATTTAGACTAGGGCATCGAATTTGTAACGCCCCGAGTCTGTACCCTGGACACTACATAGTGCTTATAAACTCAAAGGACCACAAGCTAACCAATGACTGGTACCTACTACAATAACTGAATAATAATATGGTATAATGCAGAATAATGGGCTGAAATGCCATAAGGTTCAAATAATTGAAATAAAACTAAAATAAGGTATCTCGATATGAAAACTGAACAACTGTCTAAACATCTAGTTTGAAAAACCTCTAATGAACTGTCTTTATTATGGAGTTGATGGGACAATCCCCCAACTAACACCATCTACTGAAATACTAAATGTAATAAGATAATGAAATAAAAGAATATCCTTGAATGATGAGGACTCACTGCTATTTTATTGTTGTTGGCTGAATCTAAATCTATCTACGTGTGATTGGGAACCTGAGCGTTCGAGCCTATGGTATAAAACACCATAGCACAAGAGAAAAGTATACTTAAGTAGGTGTGAATATACCCTTATTCATATGAACATGGCTGAGTGAGAAACATTGCATGAATACAAGAGCTGTAACTGAAGTCATAATAATATAGGATACTGAGTTTTCTGGTAACATGGATTACTGATAACTGATATACTATTTTTGAGTGACTGTTCCTAATAGTCCTAATTTTGATGGAACTAGCTGAGTTCCAAACTGATCTGAGTGACTGTATCTGACAGTCCTAAAATCTACAGAATTATCTGAGTTCCTTACTGATGACTGAGACTGAGATTGTAAGAGGTAATCATTTAACCGATATACCCCTTTTTAACTGATTTGGGGTCTAACCTGTAACCCCAGTCAGAAGGGTGTTAATACCATGCCACAGGTAAGGATAATCTGAGAGTTACCCTCATCTGTCAGGTACTCTAATGAGAATGGTGGGACCCTCAACTAACAGGTTAAGCCACCAAATCAACCCTCATCTGACAGGTTTGATGCTCAACCTACGTTGGTTATGTAGATCTAGAACACAAGGACTGCTTCTAAGTAGGTGAGCCCTCATCCCTTGGTCATTAGATACTGAATCCTACTCTCAACTAAATAGACACTGAGTTGAGTATATTGGACTTAGTTTATTGAGATCTGTTGACTGACGGAACACTACTTGATACAAGAATAACAAGGAAAGGCACAAAACAACCAAATTAAGTTACAAAACAAGAAGAAGAACACAATAATATTGTAACAACTCACGAATTACCTAGAAACGAGAACAAACTAGTACAAACGATTACAAGAATAAAATGAACAAAGGATAGATAGTTAGACCTTGGTTGGTAATATTAAGAAACCAAAAACATGTGATACTCTTGGACCCTTAACACTACATGCAATGGTTAACCTCACTACATGCAATGGTTAACATAACTCGTACGTTCCATACTAGTATCATCCTAATTTTGGGTTGCCTTCTAAAGAAAAGAGAGGACTTGTCTTTCAAAGTGTTATACAACTTACAAATATCATCAAAGTCTGCTGAATGGAACCCTAACATGTTCCTTAAATAGCTATTACAAAATGGAAGTTAAATGACAAAAAGGCCCTTTAATGAATGGGCTCTCATCAAGTTTAAGTCATGGGTTAATTTTGGTGTTTTTAAGTCCTTCTTTATACTTCATTTGCCACACTAAGTCTTGGGCCTAACTTACACGCTCACAAGTCCATATTCATAATTATTCTCATATCACTACTGAACTGTGTTGACTGACTGAGTTTACAAAGGTCTAAACTAAATACTACTGCGTTTTTCTTCATTTCTGAGACTGGCTGAGAGTACTACTAATCTAAACATGACTAAGATAGATTTTGTAACTGATACTGGCTCTACAAACATAGCTAATTTATCGGTATTAAATACACCCAAGACTCGATAGCATGAAAATAATAAGATATGATAATTCTTAAACACTTAACAATAGTCAACAACTCACGATACAATTTATGAGGCATTTCATCAAACACATGAAAGTCGTGAATTTGCATATAAATAGGAATGCATGTTAATATGTCATAATTTCGTTAAACAAATCTCATGAACATTCCATCAAACACTTACAAGGCATAGCTTTATACTTGGGTATGAACAACAATGCTAATACTGATTGCCATATTAATTCATAATTCAGGGGTTTCTACATAGGAGAATCAAAGTTCAACTTACATGCCACCCTAATATCAAGCAATACATTAAAGATTTCAGCTTGACATACATACCACAATATCAACATGATTACATCCAAACTCACAACATGACATCACAATTTTATGTTTTTTAAAAAAAGTTTCTTCAACTCCAAGGGTGGAAGGGACCCTTGGAGTAACACTTTACATACCTTATAGCTTGAATTTGGAAAGATTGATGGTGAAATCTTTTTAATTTGATTCTTGGATTAGTAGCCCTAGGGTTTTGTTCTTGAGAATTTTATGAATAATGATTGCATTATTCCTCTAAAAGGGCTAAATTTCGTGTTATGGGGGTTGAAGGGCGTGGGAAAAAGACTCAATTACACCTTGAGATACGGTTTTTAAATGACTAAAAACTGGGTTACTGACGCATAGGTTGACGTGATATCCAACGCATCGTACAAAGTTAGTGTTGACTCACTGGAATTTGACATTGGCTGCTGGAGAAAATATTAACCAACGTAATATGCAATGCAGAGCACCAAAATCATGCGGGTTCACTATTTTGGGATTCCAAAGGAGCTTCAAACAAAGTCCAAAAAATCCAAAACTTGTTCAGGAACACCTATTGACCATCCTGATCATGAATCAACTAGAACATAGACATTTAAAGCACATTAAGGTCGTTAAATAAGATTGCCAACTTTCAAAGGTTAAAAAGTAAACTAAGACTGAATACTTAGCTAGAATTTTTTTCTATGTCTGGGACCCCTTAACAAGCTTAAAAGACTAAATTAAGTTAGAAATTTTGTGGGGTCTTACAATATCTCCCCCTTGGGAACATTCTTCCTAAAATAAGACTGACTGAACTAATAGTACTAGTAGGCTGAATCTACTTACTGCTCACGAATATCTGGGACCTGACTATAGGACCTATATTACTGACATGCTGAATTTCATAGTGAATATGCATATCTGATGTATGAGTACATGCCTGAGCAGATTCATGAATGCATAACTGGGAGTACTGATAATCTAAGTTTCTCATACTGATCAGTTTTTTATTGATATTGAAAGTTGAAACCCTTGAACCAAACTCTCTCTAGTGTGAGGAGTGTACCACCTTAGTTTAGGGCTTGGAAAAGATACCAAATCTGAAAAGAGAGTGATGCTAGGGTGGAATCACTAGTATTGCCAAACATTATTAGAAACCTTGGCGCTTGATTGGTTCACGCCATCTTGTGTCATTGTAAGAGTTTTGGTGTTTCCTATTACAAGTATTAAGGGTTTTAGTGTGTCACATACACTTAGGTTCTTAGTTCTTGTGAGAGTTGATGTCTCACTTCCTATCCCTTTTATTCTTGTAATTGTTTATTGTTGTTCTAGTGAAAATCATGGGTTGTTGTTATCTCTTGTTGTTGTTCTTGTTATATTGTGTTCATCACGTGTTCATCTTGTTGTTGACTATTTTTTGGGTTACTACACCTTGTATAATCTTGTTCTTGTGGTATTATTGTTGGCGGAGACTTGTTCCCCTTTTGGTTCTTGATTTCTCTTGTGTGTTGTGTCTTGTTTCCTATTGTGGGTTAATTCTCTTGTCACTATGACCCTATTTAAAAAGGTTCTATTACTATGCCACAGGTACTAACAATGGCTGTGGAGTCAGCCCTAAACTGGCGGGCTACCCCAAAGAGAGTATCAGTTCCAACTGGCAGGTGACCGACCTCTCAATAGATAGTCAGTCCTAAACTGGCGGGTGACATCTCATAGCCTATTCTGAAGCTTAAACTTTTGACAAATGCCTCATACTCTTTTGTGCTCTTCATGCTTGTATCATCCTATCTTTTCTCTTTATTAATATAATATGAGGCGGGGGGCCCTATGGCCACTTTGGAATCCTGAGTATTCCATCCTTGGGTTTTCTTAGTGGCTTGCTCAAGTATATTTGTTGCAACATCATATGACAACTTCACAAGAGAACCCCTTGATCCATTGTCCACCACTATTTTGGTGTGTTTTTCCAATGCCCTATAAAATATTTAGAGAAGCATCTTCTCTGGTACTTTATAATTTGGGCAGTGCATGTACTTGTCATTGAATCTTTGCCATACCTCATGTAACGGCTCACCACTCAGTTGATGGAAATTTGTGATCTCGTCCCTTAGTTGAAGCATTATATATGGAGGAAAAAATCTTTTGGAAAAGTCCTGCATATGTTTGACCTAAGAAGTAATAGACTCTATTAGAAAAGGCCTCCATATGATTGAACTAAGAAGTAATATACCCAGTGGGTAGAGATCTCAAACACAAAACTGCTTCATCCATTAATGAAAATGGGAAAAGCCTTAACCTAATGGACTCTTGAGTGATATGAGCAATATAAAATGGGGCATACACCTCAATAAGGTTTTCAAATGCAAGTTGAAATCTTAAGCTTGACCCCCAAATAAACCTTTCATTTGCAACATGTGGAGCTGTAACACCCTATTCCGCGTGTACTAGTTCTACTTATGTGGCACTTGATATGGACTTATGGGGTAGGTAATGGGCTCGGATATCCTATGTGATTGGTGACGGTAAGATAGGTTTGGAGGAGTTCCCACATGTACTGAAATGTGGTATGATTAAGTTACCTTCAATGAGAGAATATAAACTTGGGCCCTTAAATAGGTATTTGAATCTAAAGGATGAAGTGACCAAGTTTTAAGTTTAACTATAAATTTTGATCTTAAAATGGAACAAAATATTGAGGTGCTTGCTTGACTTATTTTAAGATAGTAGGTGAATCACCTACTTTGACCTTTTGACCAACTTAAAAACTATGTAGGTGCATCACCTATTAAGGATCCCTTGACCAGCTTATTGGGCCAAATACACTACCACCTACTTAAGTTAATTCTGGCCCAAATTAAATAAGAGAAAAGGAGGAGAACGGGCAGCCAAGGCCCAATAGTTTTTAATCCACAAATGACCAATATAATGGGAAAGTAGGTGCATCACCTACTTGATAAATTATGGCCCAAAAATTACCACGAAAGTCGGACAAGAGTAGCTCTTTTAAAAGGGATTAAAACCAGCCCTTATAGCTCATTTTAACTAGCTAAAAAAAAACAGCTTTCAAGATTTTCTCTCTTGTTCTCTATTAGCTATGCAGCAGCTCTAAAATTCCACTAGGATTCTTTTGAAACCTTCCTTCTAAGTTAAAGGTAAGTGAACAAATCATGAGCACATCTTAAGAATACTATAAGGATTATGTTCTCCATGATTAAACTAGAACATATCCCTTTTTAAGTTTGGCAGTCCCTTTATCCTTGATTATTAAGAGATTTTTCTCTTCACTTTTGGTTTGTGAGTAAAGGGATCAAGCTATTGATACATTAAGGGAATAAACTACCACCGAAATTATGGTATGGCTACTGTCCATTTTTTCCCTTTTCCTATATACGTGTGTTGGTTGAGGATTGTGTATATGTTGTTGTTAAGAACTCAAGGGATGGCGAGTTCAATTTCTGGTTGCCATATTAAGGGGTATTTGGGGCTGTTTTGGATCTGTTTTATGTTTGTATGTTGGGGGCTTCTTGGTTGACGTTGGGGGAATGGTGTGAATAATTTCAATTGAAAGGTAGAAGAAGAGTATAATGGTAAACCACCAAATTGAATGCCGCATAAGTTTACTGCCCACATCACTTGATATACTGTTTTGAGAGTATAATAATGATGAAACTTTTAAGGGGATCTTATAAAAAGTTACCTCACGTGTGAATGTAATTGTAGAAGAACGAGGTTGAGCGAACACCCTTGGATTAGTTTATTGTGGATTACTGCCCGGTTACTGTTTTAGTAAGTTTAAATGGCATGAATATGTTAATTAGCTACTAATACTAGTCTTATGCTATTGTGCAGCAAGGTAAGTATGGTTCATCGATCCTACTCTTGGGCATGAATCTAACGCCTTTGTTACAAAGTAAGCTTCCTAAACGTTCTTCCTTTCAAGTTATACATACTACAGTGTACAATCCCCAAGGTGGTTAACAACCTTATTCTAACTTGTCAAGTTGTTAAAGTACCTAAAGATGTGTTTGTTACTAGATCTGTCCATTTCCTTTCTAAATACTAGTATGATATGGGTGCTTTCAGAAATAAGCCTTACGAGTTGTTCTCTTAGTTAACATGACCCACGATGTTAGCTAAGATCCTATGTGTTATATTTCTATTATTGTTGTATTCGACCTCATTGCTACTGCATCTAGTGCATATTTGCACACCTTTTGCTACTGGTCCAAAGTTCCAAATCTAATACATGACCACCAAAACAACTTTAAGGATGAAAAGAATGATCTGAAGTGAGTTTATATCTTTTGGGTGGTATCCCAGGGGTGGAAGAAACACCTAGCATGGGTCGATCCCAATATTACGGGTGGTATCCCAAGGGCAAAAGTAAAGCCTAGCATGGGTTGATCTCAATTTATGTACTTATGAGGAACGTATCCTAGGGGTTAAAATGCCTAGCATGGGTCATCCTCTTTTACCACTGATCAGCTGGTCATTTGTATTATACCTTATAATCTTATAAAGTAAAGAAGAATAAAGCAAAGTAAAGGATGTAATGTACATGATCCCATAAGCATATGCAAAGTTGGTATTCTATCCTTATTTTTATAGTTATATATCGATAACTGATTTTGTTGAGATCTTGTCTTATTTTTAGTCATTTCATGTCGTACATACTCAGTACACTCTTTGTATTGACACCCTTCGTGGGGGACACTATGTTTCATGCCGCAGGTATAGGTACTCTAGCTAGTAGACCACCCCTGTAGGAGCACAGGACATCCAGCTGCTATTGGTGAGCTCCAAGTTAATTCGGAGCTTTTCAAGTCTGTTATATATTTTGATGTAGTAGTTACGAGCAAGGCAGGGGTTTGTCCCGACCTTAACTAAGTGTCCATGTGTCTTTTAGAGACTTTGCAGACTATGTGAAGTTAAGTGTGGTACTATTGTGTTCTTTTAACGTTGTGGCCACAACGACAAAGTCTTGTATATGTAGGTTTGGACTTACTTACATGGTTTGTTTTATCAATGCATCATATCCATACTAGCAAAAGCTTTGAATGCCATAATTACATGCATGAAAAGTACATGGTTAAGAGTTGGTTCTCCCAAAATGGGTGCCTGTCTGCCCCAACGGAATTTGAGGCGTGACAGGAGCTTAACACTTGTGATAAAGAACACCTTGTTTTCCTCAGCTGGTGGGATCCAGATTACACTCGCACGTCCCATATTCTGAAGATGACCCTCATTCTCGAGGTGTCTATCAAATGAGCCTTCATTTCTCCTGTTGTGGCTCATGGTATCGTGATTACTATGAAAATCCCCAAACAAAACAAAAATAAACAAAAACACTACGAGTAATCCATATTAACTAACAATGCCGCAAAAGAGAAAACTAAGATTTACTCCCTCATAACAATGCCATTTTTTATAACGCTCAACTTAAACCATTATTTTTATGCAAGGTAGTCATCGTCAATTATAAACCAAACAAGAGTCGGGGTTGTATCCATGAGAAGTGCAAGCTAGTTTTCAACACCTTTCAACTAAGAATTGAGAGTTAACTCAGAGTTAACACATAATGAATAGCTAAAACAAAACATTAAAGTAAGGTGGTGGGGGTGTAAATCTTTTCTATGCCAAACCACAAACTAACACTAATAAGGGATTTAACAAGTTAATTAGTAAATCAAATTAAGAGAGGTGTTGAGGTTATGCTACCTTAAGGGTCACTTATGTATGGGTACTCAAAGGTTAGTCCAAGTTTTAGTTATGGGTTTGGGTACGCAAGGCTTATTGTTAATAGTGTTAGTTTTTTAACAAAATACTAAATTTCACTTATGGATTCTTTCAAATACCTAATGATTATAACAAATTCATCAACCCAATACCTCGTACTTGCATCCTTATTTCTAAGATAATGCTTATAATCATACACACCCACACGACATCCCTATTTCTAAGTTAATGCCATGAGAGGATCTAAATCAAAGTGTAGTCTATACTCATGTTGTAATTAGAAATAGTATCTAAATTATTCTACTCATGTTGACATTCAATGCATCCATTGAAAAGCAAGCAAGAATAATCCAACTTTATCTTCGAATTACAACTAAAATCTCTTGAGAATTTACTGCAATTGTTCTTTCCCAAAATTGGAATTTTTCCTATCCTCAAAACATGAAAATTAGTTCCAAGATACCCTAATTGGGCAAGGGTTTGTGCTTTTTTACTTTTGGGATTTAGCTCCACGAATTTATGATTTTGCCCTTGGAAAATTTTTGCTCTACCGCAATTGCTCTTCGTTAACTTCATTTTTGACCCATGCAATCATGGTGATCCACTCATAATCATCGAAGCATAAGTTAGGGTCAATCCATGTTCCTAATTTTTAGCTTGTGCAAGGACTTTGGTCTTTTCTTTCCTCTTCAGCTCAGCTTCACTCTATTTCATCCAATTACTTGAAAACAAACAAACCATGGGATTCAATTCACTTCAATAAAGAATTTTCCTAATATATAAAGTCACTTCATCTTATTGTGCAATTATTTGGATATAGATGAGTTTTTAATTTGCCTTTAATCACTAATTTCATGAAAGAATACCCACTATTGTCCCAGTTATAAAATTGTGGAGTCAAGGCCCATTTCTTCAAAACAATATAAGTTACATATCAGGCATCATGGTAATCAAAACAATAGCCTGCACAAGTATTATAAGAATCAATTAAAGTTTTCGCACAAACATTCTAATAATAACCAAATTTTTATATTAGGTTTACAAATTCACCAAATCCATAACATGTTTTCAAGATCAACCCCCACCTACATAATATTCGAAGAAAGTTAAGCCATACCTACCTCTAAGTCAAACTGCAAGTCTTAGAAAATAAAACACTAGCCTTCCCTTTTCAAGCGAAGCCCATCCCAATCAATCTAAAACAAGTTTTACACATTAATAGAAGCCGAATAATACGTATATTACAAAGGTTCTAAATCAAGTTAAAAAATTCAACCCCAAAATAAACCCCAAGAACCTAAGTGTAAACTAAGAAATTTAATTGGAAAATCAATTTGCCCATAGCTTTAGGTGTTCAAACTTTAATTTCATCAAAAATGGGGATGAAATTGTGTTTGAAATGTAAAAAACCATACTTTAACTTTATACAGAAGATTCAAAAATTTCAAGTTCAAAACAAAAATTTAAGGATAAAATAATGAAATAATCATCGAAGAATGTTAAGTTTATGATACATAAGCTTTTTCTAAAATAAAATCTCAAAATCCCCCTTTAAAATCTCCCAGGAATTGTGTTTTTAAAATCTCCAAAATTGATTTATAGGATTTTGGATTGAAAATGGAATTTTATTATCACTGCCAACAAAATGCTTCTTAAATGCAGGAACCCTGGCGCATTCATAAAAGCACCCATCCTTAACTCATTGTGTTTGAGACGATCCAATTGCATTCATTAAGGCCAAAGTGGAGATTTTTCTTACTCAGCCTTCATTGAAAACACGGTACCGACCATGCATTTGGATGGCCAAGAATTTTCTTCCCTAAAAAATGCGGTAATGGAACCACAAATGCTATAGAGTGTTTTATATGCACCAGCCGTAGCCATCGATAAGAAAATTTGATGAAAATATCCTCTGTATTTGTTGGAGAATCCACCAAAATAAACTAACTATGCTACTAGACAAATTTTGACACTGCAAATATACAGGAACGATCAAAACAAAATTTCAATTGGAGGTGCATATCTAATATAAACTCTAGTATTCCAACTTCAGTTCAGTACTCAGCTCAGATCTTAGTAGTATTCAAGAATTCAGTTTCAGACCTCACTAGAATTCAAGTAATCAATTTAGAATTTAGTATCATATAGTCAGATAATGAGATTTAGAAGTATTCCGTCAGATAATGGAATCAAGTAAACTTAGTCAGATCAGTCAAGCAGCAATAGATTTAGCTCATTCTAGTACAGTCCAAGAATCACTTTAGTGTCTTTTAGTTAGGAGTAGGAACTAGCACCGAGCGAGTGCAGGGATGATGGCTTCCCCGTTAAAGAGGTAGAGTCATTAGTAGTAGTCCCTAAACTCTAGAACTGCATAGCCAGCACAGGACCAAGAGTCACTGATACTGGACAAATAAGAGAACACAAAACAACTCCAAAACAGTCCACTAATCTTAAGGATTTGAGGACCCTTTTGAAGACCACTCTCGGATTCGCTATCAACAACAAAATAACATGATAAAGAGGTGTGTTTTCAACACCAAAACAGCCACAATATAAGATGAACACAATGGTTACAAAATTTGGATTCAACAAGTCACAAAAATAGTCCACTACGAATCTACAAAGTGCAATAAGATAAAGATAAGTAGATAGACCAAATGAGGAAAAATATTAACAACCCAAGCGTTGTTACACTCTTAGACCTTTAATACTACACACAAAAAAAACCTATCTCTTACGTTGGTACAAGAGTGACCTCGATCTCCCAAGCATCCGACATTTCCAAGCTTGAATCCAACATGAGTGATTCCACACTTAAGTTGATTTCCCTAGTTACAAGTTTCAGATTTGTGGTCTTCTCTCCTTAGAGAGGAAATGTTTCTAAGTGTTATACAACATCCATATTCAGCAAAGTCTCATGAATGAAACCCTAGAAGGTTGTATTTATAGTGCATTACAAGACTAGAGTGAAATGTCCAAAATGACCCCTTAGTCAAAGTCTTCAAGTGGGCTCCCATGGAGTGCATTGTATGGACTGATTTTGGAGCCTATTTAGGCCTTCCTTTGCAATTCATGTGTACACTCCAAGTCTCGGGTCAATTCACTCTCGCACTCACCCACCTTCACGGTCGTACTCGTATTATCCTCCCCTTCTTGAAAAGGATTCGACCTCGAATCCGTACCTTGCAAAATCAAAAGAGAAGACAAACAAGCACACATCCTCATGGCATGAGGGTTAGGGTTAGTGCAACAAAAATCAATCTAACAAATAACATCATCATGCCAAGGTGGTTGAAGTACAACCAAGAATCCTTTGGGTTGATCGTGAAAGCTTAGTACAAATGTCATAAAGGAAGTGGCTATGAAGAACATCAATAAATAATGAGCATGGGCAGAGACTACTCCTACCATACCGTAAGATGGTACCTGGATCGAATGGGAGAAGTATCCATGGACATGGGTTTCGGCCACTCTCACTTTTCCCTAAGGTGTCATCCTCAAAATTAGGCATACCCTCTAGATCATAGTGAAAATATCATGAGCACAAAGAGGGTAGAGAAAGGTGTCACACAAGCTAACTTCAGCTATGGTGTCCTTTTGCACGTACTCACTAGCTTCAAGTCCATCACCACTAGTATGCTCAGAATAGGGAACACATAAAGAAGAAGTAGATGGAATTTCTAAGCATGCACCACCTTTTATTTCAAGAGAATAATCCCCACATAGATATAAATCACCATGGGCAGCAAAGGAATCATTCACAAAAACATTTTTACAAGAACAATCACATTTTGGGTTTCCCAAGTAATCAAGCAAATCATGGTCATCTTCACCCGATTGACTATTCCTTTTCAAGACTACACATTCCCTACCCTAAAGAGTACTCTCATCTTCCAAGAAGAGATTTCCATCTTGAGGAGGAATGTTGTCACACCATAGTGGGTTAGCATATAGGCTATAGCTTCCAAGACAAGCCATGACGACAACATCACTTGTACCACTAGGTTCATTAGGAGTAAATAAACTATCTTCAAACAAGACATTGTGCCTAAAGAGTGAATGATCTAACCTGTGGATAGATTTGGAACTTTCACTCTCTAAGGAATCATTATCAAGTTTCAAAGATATGTCAAGCACATGATTAATCCTATGAGCCAAACAAACATTAGCATCGTTACAACAACATAGGCTCATAGGCTCACTCCTTTTTCCTTGGCCAACATCTTTAAATCCTTCACTCACTTGAGATTCATTAATCACATCACACATATCCTCAAGTGGTGGGCAAGTTTTACTCATAATTTGGGCAGCAACTTTCTCCGGGAAGCTCTCAACGTAAGGTGCTTGGACAATTGGATTTTGTGGGTAGAGTTTGGGTAGAAATTGGCGTATAATTTCAATGTGCCGTTTCATATCTTCAATATTGTCATTGATACGATCACATGTGGCATTGAAATTATGGGCAGCCATTGTACCTAACAAAAAGACACAACAAACAAAGAAAACAAAAAAACTTCTTAGATCAAAAATACCTCACCACACTCTCCCTCGATTTTACCTCACACTTGGTTTCACAAGTGTTGAAATTCGGCTTGTACTTCGTGAGTGATTGAGTGTCGAATCTACTCTTATCCCGGAATGGATTTTTATTTAAAACTCAAACGAAATCTTGTAGGACTTGAGTCAAGAACTAACAATGAATTCAAAACGATAAAAGTATACAACAAACATAAATACGAACAAATGGACACAAAACTAACTTACAAGCTAGTAGGAGATTACTAGTTTGTCAATTAGTGTTCTAATCAACAAACGAACTAAGAGACAATAAAATAAAACTAAGAAATCTAAAATTTGAGCTCAAAAATTTTGTATGAACAGTAGCCGTGATGACGTGGCAGCCATATATTGGTTCGGTTTTATTTGGTTATTCTCAAATGTTCAAGTCTTGGTCAAAAAATTAATTTGGATTGGTGGAATTTGTTTTAGGAGGAAAAATAAGTCTTGAAGCCTTTCTCAATTTTCAAGAATTGACTATTTCTTGTACTTCTCCTTAAAACATGGACCCTTGTTTCATGGAAAGTAGTTGAGATGTGATGTAAAGTCTTTTGGTGATTCGGGGTCTTTCAAGACTAACAATTCTTCACCTTTTTCCCTTCAACTTTATAGATCTAGCATTCACTTTATTTTAACAAGGTATGAAGGTTGGGAAAAACATCAAGAACACTTCAACAATCACCAAGAACAATCAAAAATAATTACCAAGATCCACAATACAACCACACGGCCAACTCCAAGAC
This sequence comes from Capsicum baccatum var. pendulum, assembly GCA_030864225.1. Lineage (NCBI taxonomy): Eukaryota > Viridiplantae > Streptophyta > Magnoliopsida > Solanales > Solanaceae > Capsicum > Capsicum baccatum. The sequence goes on along the minus strand of CM061554.1, from coordinate 104,067,251 downwards.
AACAATGTTTTCACATGGCCAAGACTACAAAACCACCAACAATGGCTAAGTCTCTTTAGTGTTACATTTCAGTATTTTTTTTAACAAGAGATGAAGGTTGTGAAGAACTTCAAGAACAACAACAATACTATTTTCAACAACAACAACCACACACACGACCAAGTCAAGTTTCTCAACAGCAATGTCTACCACACGGCCTCACTTGTTCACAAGAACATCAAACTTTAAAGCTCAAATTTAGATCGACTCAAAGTGTTAGTGAAGAACAAAACTAACACCACAAACACACAAGAAAAATAAAAGACTCCTAGACCTAGACTCAAGAGAAAATCTCGGCCAAGAACACCATAAGAACACAATTTTCGGCCAAGAACACAAAATGGACAGATTGCTATTTTTCTAGAATTTTCAGATTTCAACTTCTTTTTTCTTTATTTTTCAACTAACAAGCCCAAGATTGATCTTGTGGAAACAAGATGAATCCATGATTTGATACCAAATGATACGGGACAAACAAGAGAACACAAAACAACTCCAAAACAGTCCACTAATCTTAAGGATTTGAGGACCCTTTTGAAGACCACTCTCGGATTCGCTATCAACAACACAATAACATGATAAAGAGGTGTGTTTTAAACACCAAAACAGCCACAATATAAGATGAACAAGATGAACACAATGGTTACAAAATTTGGATTCAACAAGTCAAAAAAACAGTCCACTATGAATCTACAAAGTGCATAAGATAAAGATAGGTAGATAGACCAAATGAGGGAATAATATTAACAACCCAAAACTTGTTACACTCTTGGACCTTTAATACTACACACAACACAAACCTATCTCTTACGTTGGTACAAGAGTGACCTCGATCTCCCAAGGATCCAACGTTTCCAAGCTTGCATCCAACACGAGTGATTCCACACTCAAGTTGATTTCCCTAGTTACAAGTTTCAGATTTGTGGTCTTCTCTCGTTAGAGAGGAAATGTTTCTAAGTGTTATACAACATCCATATTCAGCAAAGTCTCATGAATGAAACCCTAGAAGGTTGTATTTATAGTGTATTACAAGACTTGTGTGAAATGTCCAAAATGACCCCTTAGTCAAAAGACCACTTGTGTGAAGATAAAAAGACCACTTTGCCCTTAATGAGTGGGGATGCCATGGTGTGTAAATACACCATATGTAATGTATAAAATACCCATAATTAAGGGGTAGCCAAGGTATGTTATAACTTGAATGAATGGCACCTTTTCAATGCTCTCAAAAATGGAGTATGGTTCATACTTCAAGGCTTGTGGTTCTCGAGTTAGCATCAATGTAAGCATCCAAGAAACCTTCCACACACAAGATTGCTTTAAATCATGCTCAAAATAATCCTTCCTGGCGTATCCTTTTGCTCTCGGGGTGACCAAGTCTTGAGCCTTTACGTGTTGGCCTTCAAAGATGTCATCAAAAGTTAAGGTGGCCATTTGACTCGTATCAATATTTGAAGATCCTCCACACCTTTTCCTTCACACGTTAAGGACATGGGTACACACTGGTTAGGGGTGAAGGCTACGTTGATGACCTTTCAACTTTCTGATTAGTCATCAACCTAGTCGTCAAATAGGTGATAAGTTAGTAACTCGGTCATCAACTAAGTGACTTATTTTTAGGCTAGTTGTCTGCTAAAGATAGCCCAACCCCTATTCTACCTAAGGTTGATGAAAAGAGTGACAAGCCTTAAACTAAGTGATGACTTATCAACCTAGTCGTCAACTAAATTTAGCCCAAACTCCTATTCTTCTTAATACTATCGACAACCTTGATAAGATATCACCTCAGTGATGAATTTATGCCTCGTCATCACTCTAGTCATCACTTTGGATAGAATTTTAGTAAGCTCACTTTTAGATTCTTAGTTTCTTTTCTTTGATTCTTAGACTTCTTTTCTTTATTCTAAATGTTAATTGAAAACTAGTAATCATTCTACTTAGTTGTGAATTAATATTTGAGGCTATTTTATTTCTTGTCCTATTTCTTTGTGTGCTTTTATAGTTAAAGTCATAGTAACTTCTTTGATTATAGTCCGTTAGTAGATTTTTATTTCTTTGAGTCATTTAAAAAAGAATCCACTCCGACTGCAAAGTGGAGATTGAAACCTTATTATCCATTGTAATATAAACAACTTTCAACATTAGTCGCTCCATTTGTGAGGATCATAAATGTGATTTCATACAAGTCTTGGTGAGGTTGTTTACTACTAGTTATGTTTGTTTTTTAGGTACAAGATGATATAACAAAGTATGTCTTTAATAGCCTCAGAAAATTATAACTACAGCATAAGAGATAATGACTGTGGTGAAGATAGTTATGGCTACGAGGAAGATGGATATTATAAGGGCTATGAATGTAGCCAAGATCAAGATATGGATGAAAATGAGGGTTACTATTCTGAAAGAGAATGTAAGATTGATGATGACCCTAATTCTTGTAGTGAATATGGAGATGATAAAGAGCCTTCTGATGGTTCTTATGAGGAAGATGGGGCATGCGAGAGGTATTATACTTCCCACTTCGTATATCAAGGCAATATAAAGTATAACCTTCTCTTATATGATCCTTCGAAGAGTCATGTTGAGAGTGCACATGTGAAGTATGAAGATTTATATTCCTCACCTTATAGTACTTCTTATCAAAGTCAAAGTGGTGTAAATGGTTATACAAGCCATAGTAGAGGTTGTCCCATAAAAAGAAGAATGTATCTCAAAATTCTATGGGTGCTACATCTTACTCTTTTTATTCTATTGATCAAACATATGGAAATGGGAACCAAGGTAGATATGCAAGGCATATTAGGAGTCATGCTCTTTCTACTCTTTCCATTATTTTAAGAGAGTCCGGTCCTGATAAATATCTTTATTGGGAAAAGAAGTGTGAAAGGATCTTCATAGATTATGATATGAGAGAAATCGAATGACCTATGTGTACCCTTAAACATATTCAAGGCCCAAAACTATTTTTGTTTGAATGCATTACAAAGTCAGGCCGAACATGGAGTGCCTTAAAAGGACTCATGAAGGGTACTGATGTACCCATGGGGTATACTAAGCTTTACAATATTGATCGAAGAAGAAATGTTCAATCCAGAAAGGTAAGCATTTGTGGGGTTTCGGGATACCTCCGTAAGCTAGACGATTAGTGCTATAGAAAATGTATGATTCCACCCATGGTTGAACATCTAGGGATATATCGAGAACCTTTATGTGTTCTATGATTCTAATAAGGGTATAGGGTTTCTGAGAGAGTAAAGGTTTCCTTCACAAGATGTGTGTACAATAAGGTGTGGTGCGATATCTTCCCCTTGGAACATGGACTTTTATTTTTGGGTGCCAATAGGTTTGAACATCATAAGGTTCCAAATAAACAAAATTGGCCTAAGATTTTAAAGGACCAATGGGGAAATCATCTCTTTTCATCTATTCTTCCTAAATCTCAAAGAGATGTGACCACTTACTCCAAGCCTAAGGAAATTGAGAGACAGAAGAGTGAGAAGAGCGAAGTACAAGGTGGCAACATAAGAGAGAAAAAGGAGAGGTTTTGAGGAGTGAGGTGAGGGGGTTGCCACCAATCTGAGCTAACATTGTTTTTCATCTTTTAATAAGGACATGTGTGTACCCAACATTGCAAGGGAGGAGAACAAGTACTAAAAGAGAAGATTCTCTTTGAAGATTTAACGAGGGCAATCTTAAATGCTGTTGAAGATTCCAAGGGACCTTCACACCATGTCAAAGAATAATATTTTCAAGAACATCAAGGTAAAATAACTAACTCTTATTCTTTTGTACATATGAAGGATGATTGTTTGTTTAGTAGCCCATTAAGTGTGAGTAATAGCTTATCTCTATATATGTCTTATGATTCTTTGCCTCTTGTTAATGATGTACCCATTTAGAGTGTGGAAACACTATTTGATCCTATTGATGACCTCATTGACTCTTCTAATAAGATTAATTTCAGTCCACCTAGTGTTGAAGACAATGTAATGAATAGAGGCACATCATCTTGTGGAAACTATGTTGACCAATTTATGTGTGAAACAAGTAAACCACTTTAATATGTTCGTGATGTGCTTAAAAACATCAAGTGAGTGGCATAATTGAAAATATTTGTCAAGAAAATAAGAGTGATTCTTTGAGCATGTCCTTTAGTGAATATCTATTTTTTTGTCTTTTTCATAGATAATTATTATGTGTTTGAAACATCATTGGAACTTGATAGTTGTCTTAGGTGTTATTTTGCTTGTTTAGTGGGTTTCTAGTGTTGGTTTCTTTCTCACCAACACTAAAGTGTCTAGATCCAAAAGTTGAGCTTGAAAACTTGAACATTGTGTAGTGACTTGAAGTGGCCGAAAGTTGTATGTTGTTGATAACAAAAAAGAAAAAAAAATCGGTGGTTGTGTGTTTATGTGCTAAAGAAGTTGATGAAGTTTGTTGAGGTGTTCATCTTTTGAACTTGTTCATCTTGTTGTGTGCTCAAGTGGTAAGACAAGCTATAAGGTTGTTGAGAAAGACTTGCACCCATCACCTTTTAGTCTTGTCAATCACTTTTCCCTAATTCAAGGAGCCTTGTTTTGTGGGATTAGTCAACCAAACCCCACTTTCTTGAGTTTGAAAAGAGTGAAATTCTACAAGATTTCATTTTTCCCACCAAAATACTTTGCAAACTATAACAAGTTGTGTGAATATTAACACAAAACAAAAAAAAAAAGAGAGAAGAAGAACATGTGGGACTATTGCATGCTGCCACGTCACTTTAAGCTCAACTTAGGATATTCTTTGGTTGCTAATTGTTGATCCTTGGTTTCCCTTACTTGGTCCTAGAACAAATTAACAAACTAGTACCTTCCTACTAGGTTGTCAACTAGTTCCTTGAGCCGTTTGTTCGTGTCAACGATTATTTGAGTGCTTTTATTCGTTTGAACGAATTGCTGATTTTTGACTCTAGTCCGGCAAGAATTCTTTGAGTCTTCAAACAAGAATCCATTCCGGATAAGAGCTTACTCATACCTTAAAAATCTCACGGTTACTAGCCAATTATACAACACTTGTGGAACACGAACTTGTGGTGAACTAAAGCGGATAATACCTTGACAATGGAAGGAGCTACGTCTCATAATGTGGATACTAATGCCCTTGATTCTATGAGGGTCACTCTTGAGGCCGTTACCCGGACACTTGAAAGGTTGAATTCGGAATTTGGGGCCGTGAGAGGGGACTTGGCAGCAATAAGGGGGGAAGTGTCGACTAATAGTGGGAGATTAGAACAAGTGGAGAGTCAAAGGAACTCTCGGCCTTCTACTCCTCTACATGTATCTACCAATGGTCATGATAGGACCTCCTCCGCAACCATCACCCCCGAAACAGTCCACCAAATGCTAAATGCACCCCAATCTCCACTAAATACTGCAAGCCAAACTACCTATTTTTTCCTCCAAACCGAGACTCCACTAGACCATTACATTTCCAAGCCTCTCCAATTCCACTAGAGGGATTTGGACACCAAGTACCTCCACTAAATCTGAACCCTCCATTCCAAGCTCCATTACCCCAAAGACCGCAAATTCCACATCCTCCGAATCAAAATGGCCAAGGCCGGCCAGCCCACTTTGAAGGATATGGTAGAGAGGAGTATGAAGGAGATGAAGCCTTTGATGATGCATATATGAGGGAGGAGGAGTTAAGAGGGGGTTGAGGAGAACCTAGGAGATACCGGAGGTATGGAGATAGGGGAAACCGACACCAAGAGAGAGACGCAGGCATCAACACCATCAAGTTGAGCCTACCCATCTTAAAGGGTGAAAGTGACCCCGAGACCTACTTAACTTGGGAATCGGCTTGTGATAAAGTTTTCCAAGTTAATGACATCTCGGAAGAAAAGAAGAGTTGCTACGCTATAGCTCACCTCGAGGGCTATGCTAACACTTGGTGGGAGTATGTTAAACGATTTGGTAATGAATTAGTGGATGGGCAGCCACCACCTTGGTATCGGTTGAGGTATTTGATGAGACAACGATACCTTCCCGAGAGATATCGTCATGAGTTGCTCGCTAGATTATATGGCTTGCGGCAAGGAGGCAAAAGTGTGATGGCCTATTTTGACGAGTTCCAACAACTCATGTTGAAACTTGATCATCGTGGGGAGCAAATCAGTCACGACATCATCCGGTTCAAGTGTGGGTTGAACAAAGAGATCTCCACTCATTTGACCCTTCACCGATTTGAAATCATTGACGGTATATTCCAAGCGGCCCTAGAGATTGAAAGGGAACTTAAGGAGAGATCAGCTTTCAAGGCAAGAGTACAAACCCCCTCGGTTTGGCCCAAAAACAAGGACCAACCAGCCCCTACGAAGCTGCCCGAGTCCAAAACAGTCCCTAAGTTCCCTCCGAAACCGGAGGCTCACAAATATCCCAACCCAAAGGGGTTCCAATGCTTCAAGTGCCAAGGTTGGGGGTATAAGGCCAATGAATGTCCGAACCGGCGCAATGTGATCCTACGAGAAGGGAAAGTGTACTACCTTGGTGAGGAGGTGGTTTCCGAAAGGGGGGAGGATGAGGCCGAGCCTCAAGATGGAGAGGAAGCTGAAAATGGGATGAATGAGGAAGAATTAGATGGTAGTGAAGATGTCTACCAACAAGAAGGGGAGTGTGTGGTTCCAAACTTTGTGGTTAGGCGTGTCCTGATTAGTAAGGCGATGGATGACCCGAGTCAAACGGAAAATCTATTCCATACTAAGTGTCTTGTAAAGGGGAGTGTGTGCACCTTAGTGATTGATAGTGGTAGTTGTACAAATTTTGCGAGCCATGCTATGGTAAATTTCTTGAAGCTACCAACTACACTACACACTAGTCCTTACAAGCTACAATGGTTGAACAATTGTGGTGAATTGAAGGTCACAAGGCAATGTGTGATTCGGTTTAAGGTGGGAAACTACCACGATGAAGTGCTTTGTGACGTGATCCCAATGCAAGCATGTCACTTGTTGTTAGGTAGACCATGGCAATATGATAGGTCTACTAAACACGATGGGAGGTCTAACCAGTACACGCTTGAGAAGGATGGCCGAAAGGTCACACTTCACCCTCTTTCACCCTCCCAAGTAAATGAGTGGCATCAAAAGATGACAGAGTTAAAGGGAAAGGGGAAGGAATCCGGAAAGGGAGAAAAGGGGGGGGATGCCGTAGATGAGGAAGTAGGGACATCTGAGGCTGTCCCAACGGCAAGGGAGATGGAAAACGTAGTGATGTTGGCTAGGAGGAAAGAACTCTTCGTGGACCATGATGAAAACAAGCCGATGTTACTTTTGGCCCATTGTTTTAATACTAACCCCACTAATTCTTCCATTTCCCCTTTGATTTCTTGTGTGTTGCAGGAGTATGAAGATGTATTTCCTCAAGAACTTCCGCAAGGATTGCCCCCACTTCGGGGAATTGAGCACCAAATTGATTTGGTGCCGGGTTCACAACTTCCAAACAAACCGACCTATAGGAGCAATCCCATGGACACTAAGGAGCTTGAAAAACAAGTTGAGGAGCTTCTCAACAAGGGATACATTAAGGAAAGCATGAGTCCGTGTGCTGTTCCGGTGCTTTTGGTACCAAAGAAGGACGGAACTTGGCGCATGTGCGTCGATTATAGAGCCATCAACAAAATCACGATAAGCTTAGACTGACATAAAAGAGCCGAGGCAATAAAGAAAATGCATGAGACGGTGCGGATCAAGCTTGAAAAGAAGAACCAAGAGGTTGCAAAAAGGGTAAACAAAGGAAGAAGAAGGCTTGTGCTTGAACCCGGAGATTGGGTGTGGGTGCATCTTCGAAAGGATCGGTTTCCAGCTCAAAGGAAGTCCAAATTGCTGCCAAGGGGTGATGGTCCGTTCCAAGTACTTGAGAGAATCAATGACAACGCCTACAAGATTGATCTTCCACCTGGAATATCAAGTGCACAACACTTTCAACGTTGGTGATCTCTCCCTCATGGATGCGGTTGAAGATGACCAAATGCTGAATTTGAGGCCAAATTCCTCTCAAGATGGAGAGGATGATACGGTTAGGGCAGCCTCCACAGGTACACGGCCTTTCACACGAAGCCAAGCTGGGGAATTACAAAAACTCCAAGCTTTGTTCATGCAAATGGCCGTGTGTGAGTTGGTGATTGAACCAACCAAGGACCTAAACGTTTTTATGTGTGAAGAGAGGTCCTAATGTGTAATAAACTACTCTCGAAGGTTGGCACAAGAAGCAAGGGCGGATGGGTCATTTTACCCCTTTTGTTGTAGTATAAATAGAACATGTTAGAGGGATATCCCTTAGTTTTTGAATGCTGATTTTGTAACCTAAAAACACCAAAACATTTCCTCTCTCTTCCACTCATAGAAGCCGCCCCTATTACCTCACAAGTAGAGGGATACTTGTGTTGTCTCTTTGGCTAGAAACAAGGGTTTTGAGGTCGTTGAGTGCGTCTTGGTCCTCGTAAGAACTTGGTCTTTATATTCATTAGACTTAGGGTCCTCTCTTGATGTTAGGGTTCTTAGTTTCTTGAATGTTATATGTCAAGTTATCTATCTTTCTTTATCTTGTTGTTGTTGTTGATTTTGTTATCTTAAAGTCTAGTGAAGCCGTGTGGGGCTCTTTTCGATTCACTAGCATTGTTATCTATCTTGTTGTTCTTGTGTTGTGGGCTGAAAAACCGAAACTAAAACTTGTTGTGCTTGTGTTGTTGGACTGAAATCCGAGCCTACTTGAAGCTCTTGGTGTTTTTGGTTTGATTTTGTATCAGACTCGGAAAGCTCCAAATCAAATTGGAGCTCACCAATAGCAGCTGGATGTCCTGTGCTCCTGCTGGGGTGGTCTACTAGCTAGAGTACCTGTACCTACAGCATGAAACATAGTGTCCCCCACGGAGAGTGTCAATACGAAGAGTGTACTGAGTATGTACGGCATGAAATGATTAAAAATATGATATGATCTCAAAAAAAAATCAGTTATCAATATATAACTATAAAGATAAGGATAGAATACCAACTTTGCTTATGCTTATGGGATCATGTACATTACATCCTTTACTTTGCTTTATTCTTCTTTACTTTATAAGATTATAAGGCATAATACAAATGACCAGCTGATCAGTGGTAAAAGAGGATGACCCATGCTAGGCATTTTAACCCCTGGGATACGTTCCTCATAAGTACACAAATCGAGATCGACCCATGCTAGGTGTTTCTTCCACCCTTGGGATGCCACCCAAAATATATAGACTCACTTTAGATCATTCTTTTCATCTTTAAAGTTGTTTTGGTGGTCATGTATTAGATTTGAAACTTTGGACCAGTAGCAAAAGGTGTGCAAATATGCACTAGATGAAGTACCAATGAGTTCGAATACAACAATAATAGAATTATAACACATAGGAGCTTAGCTAACAACATGGGTCATGTTAACTAAGAGAACAACTCGTAAGGCTTATTTCTGAAAGCACCCATATCATACTATTTAGAAAGGAAATGGACAGATCTAGTAACAAATACATCTTTAGGTACTTTAACAACTTGACAAGTTAGAATAAGGTTGTTAACCACATTGGGGGTTGTACGTTGTAGTTATGTATAACTTGAAAGGAAGAACTCTTAGGAAGCTTACTTTGTAACAAAGGAGTTAGATTCATGCCAAAGAGTAGGATCGATGAACCATACATACCTTGCTGCACAACTGATCGCACTTTCACTTAACGTCTTTCATTTTAGATTACAAATCTACAATAGCATAAGACTAGTATTAGTAGCAAATTAACATAGTCACGCCATTTAAACTTACTAAAACAGTAACCGGGTAGTAATCCACAATCAACTAATCCAAGGGTGTTCTCTCAACCTCGTTCTTTTCCAATTACATTCACACGTGATGTAACTTTGTATAAGATCTCCTTAACAGTTTCATCATTATTGTACTCTCAAAACAGTATATCAAGTGATGTGGGCAGTAAACTTATGCAACATTCAATTTGATGGTGTACCATTATACTCTTCTTCTACCTTTCAATGGAAATTATTCACATCATTCCCCCAACGTCAACCAAGAAGCCCCCAACATACATACATAAAACAGATCCAAAACAACCCCAAATACCCCTTAATATGGCAACCATAAGTTGAACTCACCATCCCTGGAGTTCTTAACAACAACATATACACAATCCTTAACCAACACATGTATATAGGAAAAGGGAAAAAATGGACAGTAGCCATACCTTAATTTCGGTGTTATTTTATTCCCTTAATGTATCAATAGCTTGATCTCTTTACTCACAAACCAAAAGTGAAGAGAAAAATCTCTTAATAATCAAGGATAAACGAATCCTACCCCCCTTAGAAACATTCATCCTCGAATGCTAGCATAACTAGCTAGCATAAACGAATATAAGACTAAGTTTAAACTCATTGTTATCCATATAACACTTGTGTATTTATACTTACTTGTTTATGCCCCAAGTCAGCATCCTTGGACCAAGTCTTTAGATTCAAATAAATGAGGGTACTTTGACTTTATTGCTTCTTCGGCTTCCCATGTGATTTCTTCTACTTGCGGGCTCCTCCAAAGCACTTTTACTAAAGCTACTTCTTTATTTCTTAACTTCTTAACTTGCCGATCTAGTATAGCAGTAGGCACTTCTTCATACATGAGTTCTTTCGTAACCTGCACATCTTTAGTAGGAGTAATATGGGATGGATATCCTATGAACTTGTAGAGCATTGAGACATGAAACACCGAATGCACCATTAAAAGCTCTTGGGGTAGGTCTAACTCATATGCCACTTGGCTAAATCTTTGAATAATTTTATATGGCCCTATGTAGCGGGGACTTAGTTCTCCCTTTTTACCAAACCTCATTACCCCTTTCATTGGAGATACCTTCAAGAACACCCAATCTCCTATAGCAAACTTAACCCTCTTCTTCTAGTATCCACATATGATTTATGTCGGCTTTGAGCTGTTTCTAATCGTTGTTGTATCACCTTAACTTTTTCTATAGCTTGATGAACAAGATCTGGCCCAAATAAGGTAGTTTCACCCACTTCAAACCACCCAATTGGTGATCTATACTTTTTTCATATGAAGCTTCATAAGGCGTCATTTTGATACTCGAGTGATAACTATTGTTGTATGCAAACTCAATTAGTGGCAAATGATCATCCCAACTACCTTTGAAGTCCAATACATAAGCACACAACATATCCTCTAATGTTTGGATTGTACGTTCCTCCTGGCCAACCGTCTGAAGGTGAAAAGTTGTTCTTAAACTCACTTGTGTTCCCAAACTCTTCTGGAATGACCTCCAAAAATGTGCGGTAAATTGAGCTCACCTATCAGATATAATAGAGATTGGGACTCCATGCAGCCGAACTATCTTTTTAATATATAATTTTGCATACTCTTCAGTTGTGTACGTTGTTTTAACCGGTAGAAAGTGTGCTGATTTGGTGAGGCTATCAACTATTACCCATATAGAATCAAACTTTCGAGATGAGCGAGGTAGACCAGTGATGAAATCCATGTTAATCATATCCCACTTCCAAGTTGGGAGCTCCATAAGCTGCATATAACCTCCTGGCTTTTGGTGCTCCACTTTGACTTGTTGACAATTTGGATATTCAGCTACAAATTCTACAATGTTCTTCTTCATGTCGCCCCACCAATACACCTCTTTCAAGTCATGATATATTTTACTTGAACCAGGATGGATAGAATATCTTGAATGATATGCCTTCATCATAATCTTCTTTCTTATCCCATCTACATTAGGTACACATAATCTATTTTGGCATCGAAGTATTCCCTCTTCTGTAAGCTCAAATGCCTTTGTTACACGCTCAAATACCTTTGTTACACCTTGTTGTACATTTTCCTTAAGCTGTAAAAGAATAGGATCTATGTATTGTTTCACTTTAACTTCAGCTACTAATAAGGATTCTGCTGCATTTTGCACAATAACGCTTGTATCTGAAGATTCAATAAGGTCAACCCCTAAGCTAGCTAATTGGTGTAGATCCCTAGCTATCCCTTGCCTTTCCATGGGCTGCCTATAATTACTTGCCATCGCCTTACAACTTAGTGCATCGGCTACCACATTTGCTTTGCCCGGATGATATAAGATATCAACATCATAGTCTTTTAACAACTCAAGCCATCTTCGCTGCCTCAAGTTTAGGTCCCTCTGGTTAAAGAGGTACTTCAAACTCTCGTGGTCGGTATATATATCAACATGTACCCCATACAAATAGTGGCGCCATATTTTTAAGGCAAATATAACTGCTGCTAGCTCAAGATCATGTGTTGGATAATTCTTCTCATGTGGCCACAATTGTCTTAAGGCGTAAGCTATTACTTTACCATGTTGCATCAAAACACATCCTAACCCAACTCCTGAAGTGTCACAATATACCGCATAGCCTTCCGTGCTATCTGGAAGTACCAATATAGGTGTAGAAGTCAACTTATTCTTCAAATCTTGAAAACTTCTTTCACACATTTCATCCCATTGAAACTTAGCTTCTTTATGTGTTAACTTTGTTAAAGGTGCAGAAATAGAAGAAAACCCCTCAACGAACTTTCTATAATAACCTGCCAAGCCTAGGAAACTACGAACCTCTGTAGGCGTCATGGGTCTTGGTCAGTTCTTCGATGCCTCTATCTTTTGAGAATCAACTCTTATTCCTTCATCGGATAGAATATGACCCAAGAATGCTACCGATTTTAATCAAAACTCACATTTGAAGAACTTTGCATACAACTTACGATCGCGAAGAATTTGTAACACCTGTCGCAAATGATTAGCATGGTCTTCTTCTGATCTTGAATACACTAGAATATCATCTATAAATACGATAATAAATACATCGAAGAATGGATTAAACACTCTATTTATCAAATCCATGAAAGCTGTTGGTGCATTAGTTAGCCCAAATGACATAACTAAAAACTCAAAATGACCATATCGCATTTGAAAAGCCGTTTTAGGTATGTCTTTATCCTTTAATCTCAGTTGGTGATAACCTGACCTTAAGTCAATATTTGAGAAACACTTAGCACCTTGTAAATAATCAAACAAATCATCAATTCTAGGAAGGAGATATTTGTTCTTAATTGTCACCTTATTCAATTGTCGATAATCAAGACACATTCTCAACGTGACATCTTTCTTACGTACAAATAACACGGGTGCGCCCCAAGGAGATATACTAGGCCTTATGAAACCCTTTTCCAACAAATCTTTTAATTGTTCCTTCAATTCACGTAATTCTGCAGGGGCCATTCTATAAGGAGGAATAGAAATCGGTTGAGTACTTGGTGTCACATCAATACCAAACTCTACTTCTCTTTCTGGAGGTAAACCCAGAAGCTCTTCGGGAAATACATCAAAAAATTCATTTACCACTGAGATGGATTAAAGAGTTGGTGACTTGGCCTTTATATCTTTCACCCTTACTAGATGGCATATGTATCCTTTGTAAATCATCTTCCTTGCCTTAATATAAGAAATAAACTTACCCTTTGGTGCCCCAATATTACCCCTACACTCAAGGACTGCTTTCTTTGGAAAATAGAAATACACTCTCTTAGCTTGGCAATCCACTGTGGCATAACAAGAAGACAGCCAATCCATACCCATTATAACATCAAAATCCACCATTTCAAGCTCCAAAAGGTCAGCCAATGTATCAAGATTACAAATAGTTACTATACAATTACGGTAAACTCTTCTAGCTATAATAGATTCGCCAATTGGTGTAGACACTTTAAATGGCTTAGCTAGCAATTCTGGTATTCTCTTGAACTTTCCAACAATTAACGGAGTGACATATGATAATGTAGATCCTGGATCAATTAATGCATATACCTTATGTGAAAAGATAGACAATGTACCTGTAACCACGTCAGGAGAAGCCTCCAAATTTTGACGACCTGCTAGAGCATATGTACGATTCTGAACACCACTAGAACTAGCTCCCTTAACACCCCTACCACGAACAGTAGGTATCTGCTGACCCCTACCAAAAGAAGGAACCGAGGATGATGATGCAACAGTAGATCCAGTAGGTCATGATATATCCGCCATGCCCCTTTTTGGGCAATCTCTAATTATGTGTCTCGGTATGCCACACTAATAACAAGAATTTGTCCCAAACCAACATGCACCTAGATGATTTCTTCCACAATGCTTACAAAGCTATCTAGGGAGGTCTTGATTGTCTTGCACCTCCTTGCTCTTGATACCCCACTACTTGTGAACCTTTACTCTCACTTTTTTGCCCGAATTGATTTACCTTAAACCCTTGGAATCGAGGAGGAGCACCTGATGTGATACAAAAACAAACCAACAACACCAAGAGCTTCAAGTAGGCTCGGATTTCAGTCCAACAACACAAGAACAACAAGTTTAAGTTTCGGTTTTTCAGCCCACAACACAAGAACAACAAGATAGATAACAATGCTAGTGAATCGAAAAGAGCCCCACACGGCTTCACTAGACTTTAAGATAACAAAATCAACAACAACAACAAGATAAAGAAAGATAGATAACTTGACATATAACATTCAAGAAACTAAGAACCCTAACATCAAGAGAGGACCCTAAGTCTAATGAATATAAACACCAAGTTCTTACGAGGACCAAGAGGCACTCAACGACCTCAAAACCCTTGTATCTTGCAAAAGAGACAAAACAAGTATCCCTCTACTTGTGAGATAATAGGGGCGGCTTCTATGAGTGGAAGAGAGAGGAAAAGGTTTAGTGTTTTTAGGTTACAAAAATCAGCATTCAAAAAACTAAGGGATGCCTCTCTAACATGTTCTATTTATACTACAAACAAAAGGGGTAAAATGACCCATCCTCCCTTGCTTCTTGTGCCAACTTTGGAGAGTAGTTTATTACACATTAGGACCTCTCTTCACACATAAAAACGTTTAGGTCCTTGGTTGGTTCAATCACCAACTCACACACGGCCATTTGCATGAACAAAGCTTGGAGTTTTTGTAATTCCCGAGCTTGGCTTTGTGTGAAAGGCCGTGTACCTGTGGAGGCTGCCCTAACCGTATCATCCTCTCCATCTTGAGAGGAATTTGACCTCAAATTCATCATTTGGTCATCTTCAACCGCATCCACGAGGGAGAGATCACCAACGTTGAAAGTGTTGTGCACTTGATATTCCGGTGGAAGGTCAATCTTGTAGGCGTTGTCATTGATTCTCTCAAGTACTTGGAAAGGACCATCACCCCTTGGCAGCAATTTGGACTTCCTTTGAGCTGGAAACCGATCCTTTCGAAGATGCACCCACACCCAATCTCCGGGTTCAAGCACAAGCCTTCTTCTCCCTTTGTTTACCCTTTTTGCAATCTCTTGGTTCTTCTTTTCAAGCTTGATCCGCACCATCTCATGCATTTTCTTCATTGCCTCGGCTCTTTTATTTCCATCTAAGCTGGTCATGAGATCACTAGACAAAGGAGTGAGATCTAAAGGGGTAAGGGGATTCAGGCCGTAAACACATTCAAAATGAGTCATTCCCGTGCTCGAATGTATTACCCGGTTGTATGCAAATTCCACCAAGGGTAGGTGATCTTCCCATGAAGTCAGTTTACCTTTAACCATAGAACGTAGCATAGACCCCAAGGTTCTATTTACTACCTCCGTTTGGCCATCGGTTTGTGGGTGACAAGAAGTGGAGAAAAGTAACTTCGTTCCAAGCCTACCCCACATGGACTTACAAAAGAGACTTAGGAACTTGGAGTCCCTATCGCTCACAATAGTCCTCGGTACCCCGTGAAGCTTTACAACATGTGCAACAAATAATGAAGCTACACTACGAGCATCCTCGGTTTTAGCACATGGAATAAAATGAGACATTTTAGAGAATCTATCAACAATAACAAAAATGCTATCTCTGCCCTTTCTAGTCCTTGGCAGCCCCAAAACAAAATCCATCGAGATGTCCAACCAAGGCCTAAGGGGAGTAGGGAGTGGGGTGTATAATCCTTGAGGTAGGAGACGAGATTTCGCACTCCGGCAGGCCACGCATTGACTACAAATTTTAGTGACGTCTTTGCGCATTTTGGGCCAATAGAAGTTCTCCTCTAAGATTCGGAGGGTCTTGTCTACCCCAAAGTGAACCATGAGGCCTCCGTCATGGGCCTCCCTCACAAATAATTCCCTCCAAGAACTAGAAGGAACACACAACCTCCTCCCCTTGAACAAATACCCATCGAACCGAGAGTAGGAGGAATGGTCATTCTCCTTAAGCCAACGGTCCCTTCCCCACTCTTCGCATTCCCTAAAAATAGGAGCAAAGGTAGGATCCTCGGGATACAACAACTGAAAGCTCTAAAAACCCATCAATTTCTAAGACAAGGTAGCAACAAGCACATGCTTCCTAGACAAGGCATCGGCAACAACATTTTCCTTTCCCCTTTTGTAATGAATTACATAAGGGAAAGTCTTGATGAACTCAATCCACTTAGCATGACGCCTATTCAACTTGTCTTGGATCTTAAGGTGTTTCAACGACTTATGATCCGTTTGTATCACAAACTCCTTAGGCCACAAATAATGTTGCCAATTTCCCAAGACTCTAACAAGGGCGTACAACTCCAAATCATAAGTTGAGTAATTAAGAGTTGCCCCTTTGAGCTTTTCACTGAAATAAGCAACGGGCTTACCTTCTTGCATCAAAACAGCCCCGATGCCAACCTTACTAGCATCACACTCTACTTCAAACAACTTATCAAAATCGGGCAATTGCAATAAAGGTGCTGAGATGAGCGTAGCTTTCAAGGCCTCAAAAGCCCTAGCCTGCTCATCACCCCATTTAAAGGGTCTGTCCTTTCTAATTGCCTCGGTCAAGGGGGCTTCTGTGGAACTAAATCCTTTGACAAACCTCCTATAAAAGCTTGCCAACCCGTGGAAACTTCGGATTTCTCCAATAGTTTTAGGGGTCGGCCAACTTCGAATAGAGTCTATCTTGGAATCGTCCACTTCCACACCCCTTGAGCTCACGACAAAACCCAAGAATATAACTTTATCAACACCAAAAGAACACTTCTCCATGTTGGCATACAGCTTCTCCTTTCGGAGCACATCAAACACACATCTCAAATGCATTACATGATCATCAATAGATTTACTATACACCAACACATCATCAAAGTAAACCACCACAAACTTTCCAATATAAGGCTTCATTACATGATTCATTAGCCTCATAAATGTGCTAGGAGCATTGGTAAGGCCGAAGGGCATGACCAGCCACTCATATAGACCGAATTTGGTCTTGAATGCGGTCTTCCACTCATCACCGGGTTGCATGCGAATTTGGTGATAGCCGCTCCTAAGGTCCACTTTAGAAAACAAACAAGATCCGTGGAGCTCATCTAACATATCATCTAGTCTAGGGATTGGATTACGATACCTTATCGTGATTTTGTTGATGGCTCTATAAGCGACGCACATGCGCCAAGTTCCATCCTTCTTTGGTACCAAAAGCACCGGAACAGCACACGGACTCATGCTTTCCTTGATGTATCCCTTGTTGAGAAGCTCCTCAACTTGTCTTTCAAGCTCCTTAGTGTCCATGGGATTGCTCCTATAGGCCGGTTTGTTTTGAAGTTGTGAACCCGGCACCAAATCAATTTGGTGCTCAATTCCCCGAAGTGGGGGCAATCCTTGCGGAAGTTCTTGAGGAAATACATCTTGATACTCCTGCAACACACAAGAAATCAAAGGGGAAATGGAAGAATTAGTGGGGTTAGTATTAAAACAATGGGCCAAAAGTAACATCGGCTTGTTTTCATCATAGTCCTCGAAGAGTTCTTTCCTCCTAGCCAACATCGCTACGTTTTCCATCTCCCTTGTCGTTGGGACAGCCTCGGATGTCCCTAGTTCCTCACCTACGGCTTCCCCCCTCTTTTCTCCCTTTCCGGATTCCTTCCCCTTTCCCTTTAACTCTCTCATCTTTTAATGCCACTCATTTACTTGGGAGGGTGAAAGAGGGTGAAGTGTGACCTTTCGGCCATCCTTCTCAAGTGTATACTGGTTGGACCTCCCATCGTGCTTGGTAGACCTATCATATTGCCATGTCCTACCTAACAACAAGTGACATGCTTGCATTGGGATCACGTCACAAAGCACTTCATCGTGGTAGTTTCCCACCTTAAACCGAATCACACATTGCCTTGTGACCATTAATTCTCCACAAGCATTCAACCATTGTAGCTTGTAAGTACTAGTGTGTTGTGTAGTTGGTAGCTTCAAGAAATTTACCATAGCATGGCTCGCAACATTCGTACAACTACCACTATCAATCACCAAGGTGCACACACTCCCCTTTACAAGACACTTAGTATGGAATAGATTTTCCCTTTGACTCGGGTCATCCATCGCCTTACTAATCATGACACGTCTAACCACAAAGTTTGGAACCACACACTCCCCTTCTTGTGGATAGACATCTTCACTACCATCTAATTCATCATCATTCGGCCCATTTTCAGCTCCCTCTCCATCTTGAGGCTCGGCCTCATCCTCCCCCCTTTTGGAAACCACCTCCTCACCAAGGTAGTACACTTTTCCTTCTCGTAGGATCACATTGTGCCGGTTCGGACATTCATTGGCCTTATGCCCCCAACCTTGGCACTTGAAGCATTGGAACCCCTTTGGGTTGGGATATTTATGAGCCTCCGGTTTCGGAGGGAACTTAGGGACTGTTTTGGACTCGGGCAGCTTCATAGGGGCGGGTTGGTCCTTGTTTTTGGGCCAACCCGAGGGGGTTTGTACCCTTGCCTTGAAGGCTGATCTCTCCTTAAGTTCCCTTTCAATCTCTAGGGCCGCTTGGAATATACCATCAATGGTTTCAAACCGGTGAAGGGTCAAATGAGTGGAGATCTCTTTGTTCAACCCACACTTGAACCGGATGATGTCGTGACTGATTTGCTCCCCACGATGATCATGTTTCAACATGAGTTGTTGGAACTCGTCAAAATAGGCCATCACACTCTTGCCTCCTTGTCGCAAGCCATATAATCTAGCGAGCAACTCATGACGATATCTCTCGGGAAGGTATCGTTGTCTCATCAAATATCTTAACCGATACCAAGGTGGTGGCTGCCCATCCACTAATTCATTACCAAATCGTTTAACATACTCCCACCAAGTGTTAGCATAGCCCTCGAGGTAAGCTATAGCGTAGCAACTCTTCTTTTCTTCTGAGATGTCATTAACTTGGAAAACTTTGTCACAAGCCGATTCCCAAGTGAAGTAGGTCTTGGGGTCACTTTCACCCTTAAATATGGGTAGGCTCAACTTGATGGTGTTGATGCCTACGTCTCTCTCTTGGTGTCGGTTTCCCCTATCTCCATAACCCCGGTATCTCCTAGGTTCTCCTCGACCCCCTCTTAACTCCTCCTCCCTCATATAAGCATCATCAAAGGCTCCATCTCCTTCATACTCCTCTCTACCGTATCCTTCAAAGTGGGCTGGCCGGCCTTGGCCGTTTTGATTCGGAGGATTTGGAATTTGCGGTCTTTGGGTTAATGGAGCTTGGAATGGAGGGTTCGGATTTAGTGGAGGTACTTGGTGTCCAAATCCCTCTTGTGGCATTGGAGGGGCTTGGAAATGTAGTGGTCTAGTGGGGTCTCGGTTTGGAGGAAAATAGGTAGTTTGGCTTGTGGTATTAAGTGGAGCTTGGGGTGCATTTAGCATTTGGTGGACTGTTTCGGGGGTGATGGTTGCGGAGGAGGTCCTATCATGACCATTGGTAGATACATGTAGAGGAGTAGAAGGACGAGAGTTCCTTTGACTCTCCACTTGTTCTAATCTCCCACTAATAGTCGACACTTCCCCCCTTATTGCTGCCAAGTCCCCTCTCACGGCCCCAAATTCCGAATTCATCCTTTCAAGTGTCCGGGTAACGGCCTCAAGAGTGACCCTCATAGAATCAAGGGCATTAGTATCCACATTATGAGACGTAGCTCCTTCCATTGTCAAGGTATTATCCGCTTTAGTTCACCACAAGTTCGTGTTCCACAAGTGTTGTATTATTGGCTAGTAACCGTGAGATTTTTAAGGTATGAGTAAGCTCTTATCCGGAATGGATTCTTGTTTGAAGACTAAAAGAATTCTTGCCGGACTAGAGTCAAAAATCATCAATTCGTTCAAACGAATAAAAGCACTCAAATAATCGTTGACACGAACAAACGGCTCAAGGAACTAATTGACAACCTAGTAGGAAGGTACTAGTTTGTAAATTAGTTCTAGGACCAAGTAAGGGAAACCAAGGATCAACAATTAGCAACCAAAGAATATCCTAAGTTGAGCTTATAGCAACGTGGCAGCATGCAAGGGTCCCACACGTTCTTCTTCTCTCTTTTTTTTTTTTTGTTTTGTGTTAATATTCACACAACTTTATAGCATGTCTTCCACTTGAGCACACAACAAGATGAACATGATCAAAAGATGAACACCTAAACAAACTTCATCAACTTCTTTAGCACATAAACACACAACCACCGATTTTTTTATTTTTTTTTGTTTTTGGTTATCAACAACATACAACTTTTGGCCACTTCAAGTAACTACACAATGTTCAAGTTTTCAAGCTCAACTTTTGGATCTAGACACTTTAGTGTTGGTGAGAAAGAAACCAACACTAGAAACTCACTAAACAAGCAAAATAACACCTAGATCTAAACATACAACATCATTCTTGGTTTAAACTTTTAATGGACAGATTTTCAGAATTTCTTTTTAGTGTAGTTTGTTTAAGCCGTGAACTAGCCCAAGATGGGTTATGTTGGAACACAACCGGTCTTGCTTTGATACCAAATGATACAAAATCAAACCAACAACACCAAGAGCTTCAAGTAGGCTCGGATCTCAGTCCAACAACACAAGAACAACAAGTTTAAGTTTCGGTTTTTCAGCCCTCAACACAAGAGCAACAAGATAGATAACAATGCTAGTGAATCAAAAAGAGCCCCACATGGCTTCACTAGACTTTAAGATAACAAAATCAACAACAACAACAAGATAAAGAAAGATAGATAACTTGACATACAACATTCAAGAAACTAAGAACCCTAACATCAAGAGAGGACCCTAAGTCTAATGAATATAAACACCAAGTTCTTACGAGGACCAAGAGGCACTCAACGACCTCAAAACCCTTGTTTCTAGCCAAAGAGACAACACAAGTATCCCTCTACTTGTGAGATAATAGGGGCGGCTTCTATGAGTGGAAGAGAGAGGAAAGGTTTAGTGTTTTTAGGTTACAAAAATCAGCATTTAAAAACTAAGGGATGACTCTCTAACATGTTCTATTTATACTACAAACAAAAGGGGTAAAATGACCCATCCGCCCTTGCTTCTTGTGCCAACCTTGGAGAGTAGTTTATTACACATTAGGACCTCTCTTCACACATAAAAACGTTTAGGTCCTTGGTTGGTTCAATCACCAACTCACACACGGCCATTTGCATGAACAAAGCTTGGAGTTTTTGTAATTCCCGAGCTTGGCTTCGTGTGAAAGACCGTGTACCTGTGGAGGCTGCCCTAACCGTATCATGATGTGGAGTAGGAAGGTGATGGTCTAGGGGTCTATCAAAAAATCGAGGCCTGAATTCACTCTGAAATCAAGAAAATTATCCCATAGATCTAGCCCTCTTGGAGTGCCCTCTTTCAAGTTCTTGTGTCCTTTGATCCTCCATTTTTTAGCAAATGCTTGTATTATTGCTATATCCATGTATTTATTCAAGGCAGCAATAGTACAATCTCTAACCAAATATGGGTCCAATCTATCCACATATCGATGAACTTTATCCTCCATAGTAGCCACTACGTTAGGAGTATACCTGGCCAAAGAATTAAATTGAAGACTGTACTACCTCACGCTCATATTTCCTTTGTAAAGATTTAAAAATTGATCTACACGGGTCTCCCGAATCTCGAGTGGAAGATAATGATCAAGAAATATTATTTTGAATTCTTCTCAACCAGCAAAATGTGCACCTATACCCCTTGATTTTTTCCAAGCTTCATACCACAATATAGCCTCCCCCTTTAATCGATATACTGCTAACTCCACTGTCTTTTTACCAGATACATGCATAACATGATACGGGTACGACCACGAGGATGCATGTTTGTGAGATGTAATAAACCCGAGACTTGGAGTGTGAAAGTGAAGTGCAAATGAGGACTGAAAAGGGGTCCAAAACCGTCCATATAATGCTCTCAAAGGGCACCCACTTGAAGACTTGAGACTAAGGGGTCATTTTGGACATTTCACACCTTGTTTGTAAACTACTATATAAGGAACCTTTTAGGTCATTTGTAAGGCAGACTTGGCTGAATATTGATGTTGTATCACACTTAAAAACATTTCCCTCTTATGAGAAAGGCTCCCATAGCCGAAATCCATGTAACTAGTATTTTCAACTTGAGGGTGGAATCTCTCGTGTTGGATTCATGCTTTGAAACGAAGGTGCTTGAGGAGATTGATGTCCCTCTTGTGTCCACGTAAGAGTGTCGGTGTTGTTATTACATGTATTAAGGGTCTCAGTGTTGGATCTACACTTAGATTCATAGTTATTGTAGTAATCTATGTCACACTACCTATCTTTACATTTTATTGTTGTCATCTTGTTGTTGTTGTGTAGTGAACTGTTTTGGGTCCTTTGTTGAATCTGAAAATTTGTGTTATTGTTGTTCATATTGTTCTTCACATTTTGTAGCTGTTTTGGTGTTGAAAACACACCTCTTTATCTTGTTATTGTGTGGTTATAGCGAATCCGAGAGTGGTCTCCATCTTAGTCCTCGAATCCTTAAGATTAGTGGAATGTTTTGGAGTTGTTTCGTGTTTCCCTTATTTTTCCCGTATCATTTGGTATCAAAGAATGGCTTGATCTTGTTCCTACAAGATCAATCTTGGGCTTGCTTGTTAAAAAAAAAAAAAAAAAAAAAAAAACTGAAATCTGAAAAAAAATTCCAGAAATAGTCAAATCTCCTACCTTTGTGTTCTTGGCCAAAAATTGTGATGTGTTGTTGTATGGGCCGAGATTTTCTTATTTTTTTTTGGCTAGATCTTGTAGTATTCTGCTTGTATAGAGTGTTTCTAGTGTTGGTTCCTTTCTCACCAACACTAAAGGTGTCAAGATCTAAAGTTTGAGCTTATAATATTGACCATAGTAGTGGTGCCATGTGGCTGGCTGTTTGTTGTTACTTGTTCTTGACAATTGGTGGTATTGTGTTGTGTTCTTGAAGAAGTTGTTGTTGTGTTCTTGAAGGTTGTTGTGGTGTTCATCTAGTGCTTCATCTTTTCTTACAACTTAAGACAATCAAAAGGGCAATATAGATTCAAAAGGTGAAGATGAAAAGATGTAAAGCTTGTTGTGAGAAACCTTGAACCCAACACTTCCTAGACTAGACTTCTACTTTTTCAGCTTTTCCTCATTCCAAAGACCTTGTTTTGTGGGACTACTTTTTCTTGTTTCAACAACTTTGTTTTGTGGGACAAACCACTTTTTCTTGTTTCAAGAACCTTGTCTTGTGGGACTAGTACAAGACAAAAGTCATCCTTTTAAGAGTGGACTTGTAGAGATTCAAGACTTGTGTTTTCCCTCCAAAACCAATTGTCACCCTTTCCAAATAGTGTGAAGATTTAAAATTTCAGAATTTGTGATTATATTGGGTGGGACCAAAACCAATTGCATGCTGCCACGTCATCCATTTTCTACTGTTCACGTCATTAATAAGCTCAAATTTCAGATTTTAGCAGTTTCCTTTTGTTGTTCCTTAGTTTCAATTTTATTGGTTCCAATTAATTAACAACTAGTAATCACCTACTTAGCTGTAGATTAATTATTGTATCCGTTTGTTCGTGTTTACGTTTGTTGTGTACTTTTATCTTTTTCAATTCGTTGTTAGTTCTTGACTCAAGTCCTACAAGATTTCGTTTGAGTTTCAAACAAAAATCCATTCCCGGACAAGAGTAGACTCGACACTCAATCACTCATGAAGTACAAGCCGGCTTTCAACACTTGTGAAACCAAGTGTGAGGTAAAACCGAGAGTGAGAGTGTGGTGAGGCATTTTTGATCTAACAAGTTTGTTTGTTTTCCTTGTTTGTTGTGTCTTTTTGTTAGGTACAATGGTTGCCCATAACTTCAATGCCAGATGCGATCGTATCCATGACAATATTGAAGATATGAAACGGCACATTGAAGTTATACGCCAATTGCTACCCAAACTCTACCCACAAAATTCAATTGTCCAAGAACCTTGCGTTGAGAGCTTCTTGAAGGAAGTTGCTACCCAACTTGTGAGTAAAAGTTGTCCACCACTTGAGGATATGTTTGATGTGATTAATGAATCTCAAGTGAGTGAAGGATTTAAAGATGTTGGCCAAGGAAAAAGGAGTGAACCCATGAGCCTATGTTGTTGTAAAGATGCTAATGTTTCTTTGGTTCATAGGATTAATCATGTGCTTGACATATCTTTGAAACTTTATAATGATTCCTTAGAGAGTGAAAGTTCCAAATCTATCTGCGGGTTAGATCATTCACTTTTTAGGCACAATGTCTTGTTTAAATATAGTTTATTTACTCCTAATGAACCTAGTGGTGCAAGTGATGTTAACGGAATGGCTTGTCTTGAAAGCTACAGCCTATATGCTAACCCACTATGGTGTGACAACATTTCTCCTCAAGATGGAAATCTCTTCTTGGAAGATGAGAGTACTCTTAAGGGTAGGGAATGTTTAGTCTTGAAAAGGAATAGTCAATCGGGTGAAGATGACCATGATTTGCTTGATTACTTGGGAAACCCGAAATATGATTGTTCTTGTAAAAATATTTTTGTGAATGATTCCTTTGCTGACCATGGTGATTTATATCTATGTGGGGATTATTCTCTTGAAATAAAAGGTGGTGCATGCTTAGAAATTCCATCTACTTCTTCTTTATGTGTTTCCTATATTAAGCACACTAATGGTGATGGACTTGAAGCTAGTGAGTACATGCATAAGGACACCATAGCTGAAGTTAGCTTGTGTGACACCTTTCTCTACCCTCTTTGTGCTTATGATATTTCCACTAATGATCTAGAGGGTATGCCTAATTTTGAGGATGACACCTTAGGGAAAAGTGAGAGTGGCCGAAACCCATGTCCATGGATACTTCTCCCATTCGATCCAGGTACCATCTTAGGGTATGGTAGGAGTTTTCTCGGCCCATGCTCATTATTTCCTGATTTTCATCATAGCCACTTCCTTTGTGACATTTCTACTAAGCTTTTCACGATCAACCTAAAGGATTCTTGGTTGTACTTCAAGTGTGTACCACCTTGGCATGATGATGTTATTTATTAGATTGATTTTTGTTGCACTAACCCTAACCCTCATGCCATGAGGCTGTGTGCTTGTTTGTCTTTTGTTTTGATTTTGCAAGGTGCGGATTCAAGGTCGAATCCTTTTCAAGAAGGGGAGGATGATACGGGTACGACCACGAGGATGCATGTTTGTGAGATGTAATAAACCCGAGACTTAGAGTGTGAAAGTGAAGTGCAAATGAGGACTGAAAAGGGGTCCAAATCCGTCCATATAATGCTCTCAAAGGGCACCCACTTGAAAACTTGAGACTAAGGGGTCATTTTGGACATTTCACACCTTGTTTGTAAACTACTATATAAGGAACCTTTTAGGTCATTTGTAAGGCAGACTTGGCTGAATATTGATGTTGTATCACACTTAAAAACATTTCTCTCTTATGAGAAAGGCTCCCATAGCCGAAATCCATGTAACTAGTATTTTCAACTTGAGGGTGGAATCTCTCGTATTGGATTCATGCTTAGAAACGAAGGTGCTTGAGGAGATTGATGTCCCTCTTGTGTCCGCGTAAGAGTGTCGGTGTTGTTATTACATGTATTAAGGGTCTTAGTGTTGGATCTACACTTATATTCATAGTTATTGTAGTAATCTATGTCACACTACCTATCTTTACATTTTATTGTTGTCATCTTGTTGTTGTTGTGTAGTGAACTGTTTTGGGTCCTTTGTTGAATCTGAAAATTTGTGTTATTGTTGTTCATATTGTTCTTCACATTTTGTAGCTGTTTTGGTGTTGAAAACACACCTCTTTATCTTGTTATTGTGTGGTTATAGCGAATCCGAGAGTGGTCTCCATCTTAGTCCTCGAATCCTTAAGATTAGTGGACTGTTTTGGAGTTGTTTCGTGTTTCCCTTATTTTTCCCGTATCATAACATCTAAAGCCCTTTGACTCTGATCAATGAAGTCTTGTGGATCTTCACTAGGATCTGACCCAGTAAATTGATGAGGGTCTAATTTAAGGAAATCTTGGGTCCATAGACTGGCTGCCCTATCCACACCACTAGAACCCATAGTTGGACCAGCTTGTCCTTGACCTAGACCAGCAACTATAAGTGTTAATAATTGCACCGCATTCCTCAAATCTTGCTCAGTAGCAGTAATAGGTGACTCTGGGGGTACTCCTTTACTCCTTATCTCTTCTAGAGATGGAGGAGTAGAAGAAGTCTGTGATGCAAACTCATCTTGGGCCTCACTTTCATCAGCATATCTAGGTGGTGATTTACTTGTCCCTTCTCCGGCAGCCATATCTACTTGTTTACTCTTCGTACTCTTACTCCTTCTTGTAATCAGCATCATTACTATATTGAAAAAAAAATATTTAAGGTTAAACACAAGTCAACCTACATTATTGGCTCTATCGCACGATCTAAAAAATGAAGAAAAAGAAATGACTCCTAAATTCCTCGTAGCCTCCTACTAAGAGATGTGGTACACAACACACCCATAAGTAAGACTCTACATAGACACGACTTTGCAGACAACTCCCTAGGATGACTTGCTCTGATACCAATTTTGTCACGCCTCAAATTTTGTTGGGGCGGACAGGCACCCATTTTGGGAAAGCCAACTCTTAACCATGTACTTTTCATGTATGTAATTATGCCATTCAAAGCTTTTGCTAGTATGGATATGATGCATTAATAAAACAATCAAGAAATATTATTTTGAATTCTTCTCAACCAGCTAAATGTGCACCTATACCCCTTGATTTTTTCCAAGCTTTATACCACAATATAGCCACCCCCTTTAATCGATATGCTGCTAACTCCACTGTCTTTTTACCAGATACATGCATAACATCTAAAGCCCTTTGAATCTGATCAATGAAGTCTTGTAGATCTTCACTAGGATCTGACCCAGTAAATTGAGGAGGGTCTAATTTAAGGAAATCTTGGGTCCATAGACTAGCTGCCCTATCAACACCACTAGAACCCATAGTTGGACCAGCTTGTCCTTGACCTAGACCAGCAACTATACGTGTTAATAATTGCACCGCATTCCTCAAATCTTGCTCAGTAGCATTAATAGGTGACTCTTGGGGTACTCCTTTCCTCCTTAGCTCTTCTAGAGATGGAGAAGTATAAGAAGTCCGTGATGCAAACTCATCTTGGGCCTCACTTTCATCAGCATATCTAGGTGGTGATTTACTTGTCCCTTCTCCGGCAGCCATATCTACTTGTTTATTCTTCGTACTCTTACTCCTTCTTGTAATCAACATCATTACTATATTGAAAAAAAATATATTTAAGGTTAAACACAAGTCAACCTACATTATTGGCTCTATCGCACGATCTAAAAAATGAAGAAAAAGAAATAACTCCTAAATTCCTTGTAGCCTCCTACTAAGAGATGTGGTGCACAACACACCCATAAGTAAGACTGTACATAGACACGACTTTGCAGACAACTCCCTAGGATGACCTGCTCTGATACCAATTTTGTCACGCCTCAAATTTTGTTGGGGCGGACAGGCACCCATTTTGGGAAAGCCAACTCTTAACCATGTACTTTTCATGTATGTAATTATGCCATTCAAAGCTTTTGCTAGTATGGATATGATGCATTAATAAAACAAACCACGTAAGTAAGTCCAAACCTACATATACAAGACTTTCCTGTTGGGGCTACAACGTTAAAAGAACACATTACTACCACACGTAACTTCACATAGTCTGCAAAATCTCTAAAAGACACATGGACACTTAGTTAAGGTCGGGATAAACCCCCGCCTTTCTCATAACTACTACACAATACAAAAATATATAACAGACTCGGAAAGCTCCGAATCAACTTAGAGCTCACCAATAGTAGCTGGATGTCCTATGCTCCTACTGGGGTGGTCTACTAGCTAGAGTACCTGTACTTACGGCATGAAACATAATGTCCCTCATGAAGGGTGTCAATACAAAGAGTGTACTGAGTATGTACGGCATGAAATGACTAAAAATTAGACAAGATCTCAACAAAATCCGTTATCAATATATAACTATAAAGATAAGGATAGAATACCAACTTTGCTTATGATTATGGGATCATGTACATTACATCCTTTACTTTGCTTTATTCTTCTTTAGTTTATACGTTTATAAGGCATAATACAAATGACCAGCTGATCAGTGGTAAAAGAGGATGACCCATGCTAGGCACTTTAACCCCTGAGATACGTTCCTCATAAATACACAAATCGAGATCGACCCATGCTAGGCTTTCCTTTTGCACCTGAGACACCACCTGTAATATTGGGATCGACCCATGCTAGGTGTTTCTTGCACCCCTGGGATACCACCCGAAAGATATAGACTCACTTCAGATCATTATTTTCATCTCTAAAGTTTTGTTGGTGGTCATGTATTAGATTTTGAACTTTGGACCAGTAGCAAAAGGTGTGCAAATATGCACTCGATACAGTACCAATGAGGTCGAATACAAAAATAATAGAAATATAACACATAGGATCTTAGCTAACATCATGGGTCATGTTAACTAAGAGAACAACTAGTAAGGCTTATTTCTGAAAGTACCCATATCATACTAGTATTTAGAAAGGAAATGGACAGATCTAGTGACAAACACATCTTTAGGTACTTTAACAACTTGACAAGTTAGAATAAGGTTGTTAACCACATTGGGGGTTGTACGCTGTAGTTATGTATAACTTGAGAGGAAGAACGCTTAGGAAGCTTACTTTGTAACAAAGGAGTTAGATTCATGCCAAAGAGTAGGATCGATGAACCATACATACCTTGCTTGATATGGGTGTACAAAGCTGTCCAATACGTTCTCGACCATTCACACAAAGTCAAGCTCGGGAGTTACAAAAACTACAAGCCATGTTCATGCAAATGGCTGCGTGTGAGTTGGTACTTGATTCGCCAAAGAGCTTCAACGTTTTTAAGTGTGAAAATGAGCCTTGAAGTGTAATAAATTACACTCTAAGGGCACCCCATGACTGAAGGGTAGGAAGGTCATTTGTCCTTCATTTTGTGTGTAGTATAAATAGATGCTATTAGGGTTATTTTCAGCACTTAGTTCATTCTTCATATTTCACAACAACAAGTCTTGCAACATTGAATATTTCTCTCTCTCTTGTTCTTGAGAGTAGAATCTGAAATCTTTCCAACAAGTGTAGTTACACTTGTGTTGTTTCTTGGCTAGAAACTTGAGATCTTGAGGTCCATGAGTTCCTCTTGGTCTAAGTAAGAACTTGATGCTGAAATATTTTGGCCTTAGGGTCCTTTCTTCAAGTTAGGGTTCATAGATTCTAAGATATCTTTGTGTCAAGTTACTATCTTTCATTTTGTACTCTTGAAGCTTTGCAGTAACTTAGTGAAGCCGTGTGAGGCTGATTTTCGATTCACTATAGTTACTGCCATTTGTTGTGCTTGTTGTTAACATTGTACTCTTTGTAATCTATCATCTTGTGTTGTTTAACCATTGTTTGATGTTATTGTTATCTTCTTGTTCTCCTTGTGTAGCTACTTTTTTGGTGTTGGTATTCCTTCAAAATTTCATGATTATTGTTGTCTTCACATATTGGAGTTGTTATCTTCAAGCTCTCGGAATTGTAGTGTGTTTGGACTGATTTTGTGGCATATTTGATACGCTCCGAGATAGTAGTGTATCATTTGGTATCAAAGCCATCTTTGATTTTGTTCCAACAAGATCAATCTTGGGCTTGAGACTTAAAAACTACAAAAAAAAAAAAACTGAAATCTGAAAATTCCAGAAATCGTCAAATCTGCTACCTTTGTGTTCTTGGCCAAAAATTGTGATGTGTTGTTGTATGGGCCGAGATTTTCTTAATTTTTTTAGATAGATCTTGTAGTATTTTGCTTGTATAGAGTGTTTCTAGTGTTGGTTTCTTTCTCACCAACACTAAAGGTGTCAAGATCTAAAGTTTGAGCTTATAATATTGACCATAGTTGTGGTGCCTTGTGGCTGGCTGTTTGTTGTTACTTGTTGTGTTATGTTCTTGAAGAAGTTGTTGTTGTGTTCCTGAAGAAGTTGTTGTGTTCTTGAAGGTTGTTGTGGTGTTCATCTAGTGCTTCATCTTTTCTTACAACTTAAGACAATCAAAAGGGCAATATAGATTCAAAAGGTGAAGATGAAAAGATGTAAAGCTTGTTGTGAGAAACCTTGAACCCAACACTTCCTAGACTAGACTTCTACTTTTTCAGCTTTTCCTCATTCCAAAGACCTTGTTTTGTGGGACTACTTTTTCTTGTTTCAAGAACTTTGTTTTGTGGGACAAACCACTTTTTCTTGTTTCAAGAACCTTGTGTTGTGGGACAAAATACTTTTCCTTATTTCAAGACTTATGTTTTCCCTACCAAAAACCAATTGTCACCCTTTCCAAATAGTGTGAAGATTTAAAATTTCAGAATTGGTGCTTAAATTGTGTGGGACCAAGACCCTTTGCATGCTGCCATGTCACCCATTAGCAACTGTTCACGTCACCCATTGCCTACTGTTTACATCATTAATAAGCTCAAATTTAGGTTTTCTAGTTTCTAATTGCTGATTCCTAGTTTCATTACTTGGTTCTAGAACTAATTAACATGCTAGTACACTTCTACTA
The DNA here is from genome assembly GCA_030864225.1 of Capsicum baccatum var. pendulum. NCBI lineage: Eukaryota > Viridiplantae > Streptophyta > Magnoliopsida > Solanales > Solanaceae > Capsicum > Capsicum baccatum. The sequence goes on along the minus strand of CM061554.1, from coordinate 104,036,205 downwards.
GGCTGTCAATTAGTCCTTTTGAATGCCCTTGTTCCTGTCCACGTTTAGTTGGGTGCTTTTATTCGTTTGAATACGTTGTAACTTCTTAACTCCAGTCCGTCGAGAATTCTTTGAGTTTCAAACAAGAATCCATTCCATACAAGAGCTTTACTCATATCTTAAGGATTCACAGTTACTAGCCATTCTACAACATTTGTGGAGCTCAAGTGTGAGTGAACCGAGAGAGTGTGAGTAAGGAGGGGTTTAACGCTAACTTGTTTGGTGATTGTGTAGGTAACACCTTTACATGGAAGGAAGCCCATCCCAAAGTGGGGGTGCTACTGAACAAGACACTATGAAGGCCACCCTTGAGGCCATTACCAGAAGTTTAGAGAGGTTGAACACGGAAATTGGGGCAGTGAGGGGAGAATTGACTACGATAAGTGGGAGATTGGAGCAAGTGGAGAGTCAAAGGAACTCTCATCCATCCACTCCCCATCATATTCCTTCAATTGGGCATGAAAGAACTTCATCCACAACTATCTCACCAGAAACATTGCACTAAATAATGAATCCACCTCTAGCCCCACTAAATGCCCCAAATCATACCATTACTTCCCCTCCAAACCGAGAAGCAATTAGACCACACCATTTCCAAACTCCTCCAATTCCACAAGAAGTATGTAGCCGTCCATTACCTCCAATAAATCTGAACATACCCTACCAAACTCCACCGAATCAAAGACCACCACCTCCACAAATACCAATGCCTCCAAATCAGATTCCAAATCACCAAAATAGACCAGCTCACTTTGAGGATGATACAAAATCAAACCAACAACACCAAGAGCTTCAAGTAGGCTCGGATCTCAGTCCAACAACACAAGAACAACAAGTTTAAGTTTCGGTTTTTCAGCCCTCAACACAAGAGCAACAAGATAGATAACAATGCTAGTGAATCGAAAAGAGCCCCACACGGCTTCACTAGACTTTAAGATAACAAAATCAACAACAACAACAAGATAAAGAAAGATAGATAACTTGACATATAACATTCAAGAAACTAAGAACCCTAACATCAAGAGAGGACCCTAAGTCTAATGAATATAAACACCAAGTTCTTACGAGGACCAAGAGGCACTCAACGACCTCAAAACCCTTGTTTCTAGCCAAAGAGACAACACAAGTATCCCTCTACTTGTGAGATAATAGGGGCGGATTCTATGAGTGGAAGAGAGAGGAAAGGTTTAGTGTTTTTAGGTTACAAAAATCAGCATTCAAACACTAAGGGATGACTCTCTAACATGTTCTATTTATACTACAAACAAAAGGGGTAAAATGACCCATCCGCCCTTGCTTCTTGTGCCAACCTTGGAGAGTAGTTTATTACACATTAGGACCTCTCTTCACACATAAAAACGTTTAGGTCCTTGGTTGGTTCAATCACCAACTCACACACGGCCATTTGCATGAACAAAGCTTGGAGTTTTTGTAATTCCCGAGCTTGGCTTCGTGTGACAGTCCGTGTACCTGTGGAGGCTGCCCTAACCGTATCATCCTCTCCATCTTGAGAGGAATTTGACCTCAAATTCATCATTTGGTCATCTTCAACCGCATCCACGAGGGAGAGATCACCAACGTTGAAAGTGTTGTGCACTTGATATTCCGGTGGAAGGTCAATCTTGTAGGCGTTGTCATTGATTCTCTCAAGTACTTGGAAAGGACCATCACCCCTTGGCAGCATTTTGGACTTCCTTTGATCTGGAAACCGATCCTTTTGAAGATGCACCCACACCCAATCTCCGGGTTCAAGCACAAGCCTTCTTCTCCCTTTGTTTACCCTTTTTGCAATCTCTTGGTTCTTCTTTTCAAGCTTGATCCGCACCGTCTCATGCATTTTATTCATTGCCTCAGCTCTTTTATTTCCATCTAAGCTGGTCATGAGATCACTAGACAAAGGAGTGAGATCTAAAGGGGTAAGGGGATTCAGGCCGTAAACACATTCAAAGGGAGTCATTCCCGTGCTCGAATGCATTACCCGGTTGTATGCAAATTCCACCAAGGGTAGGTGATCTTCCCATGAAGTCAGTTTACCTTTAACCATAGAACGTAGCATAGACCCCAAGGTTCTATTTACTACCTCCGTTTGGCCATCGGTTTGTGGGTGACAAGAAGTGGAGAAAAGTAACTTCGTTCCAAGCCTACCCCACATGGACTTCCAAAAGAGACTTAGGAACTTGGAGTCCCTATCGCTCACAATAGTCCTCGGTACCCCGTGAAGCTTTACAACATGTGCAACAAATAATGAAGCTACACTACGAGCATCCTCGGTTTTAGCACATGGAATAAAATGAGCCATTTTAGAGAATCTATCAACAATAACAAAAATGCTATCTCGGCCTTTTCTAGTCCTTGGCAGCCCCAAAACAAAATCCATCGAAATGTCCAACCAAGGCCTAAGGGGAGTAGGGAGTGGGGTGTATAATCCTTGAGGTAGGAGACGAGATTTCGCACTCCGGCAGGCCACGCATTGACTACAAATTTTAGTGACGTCTTTGCGCATTTTGGGCCAATAGAAGTTCTCCTCTAAGATTCCGAGGGTCTTGTCTACCCCAAAGTGACCCATGAGGCCTCCGTCATGGGCCTCCCTCACAAATAATTCCCTCCAAGAACTAGAAGGAACACACAACCTCCTCCCCTTGAACAAATACCCATCGAACCGAGAGTAGGAGGAATGGTCATTCTCCTTAAGCCAACGGTCCCTTCCCCACTCTTCGCATTCCCTAAAAATAGGAGCAAAGGTAGGATCCTTGGGATACAACAACCGCAAGCTCTCAAAACCCATCAATTTCGAAGACAAGGTAGCAACAAGCACATGCTTCCTAGACAAGGCATCGGCAACAACATTTTTCTTTCCCCTTTTGTAATGAATTACATAAGGGAAAGTCTCGATGAACTCAATCCACTTAGCCTGATGCCTATTCAACTTGTCTTGGCTCTTAAGGTGTTTCAACGACTCATGATCCGTTCGTATCACAAACTCCTTAGGCCACAAATAATGTTGCCAATTTCCCAAGGCTCTAACAAGGGCGTACAACTCCAAATCATAAGTTGAGTAATTAAGAGTTGCCCCTTTGAGCTTTTCACTGAAATAAGCAACGAGCTTACCTTCTTGCATCAAAACAGCCCCGATGCCAACCTTACTAGCATCACACTCTACTTCTAACATCTTATCAAAATCGGGCAATTGCAATAAAGGCGTTGAGATGAGCGTAGCTTTCAAGGCCTCAAAAGCCCTAGCCTGCTCATCACCCCATTTAAAGGGTCCGTCCTTTCTAATTGCCTCGGTCAAGGGGGCTGCTATGGAACTAAACCCTTTGACAAACCTCCTATAAAATCTTGCCAACCCGTGGAAACTTCGGATTTCTCCAATAGTTTTAGGGGTCGGCCAACATCGAATAGAGTCTATCTTGGAATCATCCACTTCCACACCCCTTGAGCTCACGACAAAAGCCAAGAATATAACTTTATCAACACCAAAAGAACACTTCTCCATGTTGGCATACAACTTCTCCTTTCGGAGCACATCAAACACACATCTCAAATGCATTACATGATCATCAATAGATTTACTATACACAAACACATCATCAAAGTAAACCACCACAAACTTTCCAATATAAGGCTTCATTACATGATTCATTAGCCTCATAAATGTGCTAGAAGAATTGGTAAGGCCGAAGGGCATGACCAGCCACTCATATAGACCGAATTTGGTCTTGAATGGGGTCTTCCACTCATCACCGGGTTGCATGCGAATTTGGTGATAGCCGCTCCTAAGGTCTACTTTAGAAAACAAACAAGATCCGTGGAGCTCATCTAACATATCATCTAGTCTAGGGATTGGATGACAATACCTTATCGTGATTTTGTTGATGGCTCTACAATCGACGCACATGCGCCAAGTTCCATCCTTCTTTGGTACCAAAAGCACCGAAACAGCACACGGACTCATGCTTTCCTTGATGTATCCATTGTTGAGAAGCTCCTCAACTTGTCTTTCAATGTCCTTAGTGTCCATGGGATTGCTCCTATAGGCCGGTTTGTTTGGAAGTTGTGAACCCGGCACCAAATCAATTTGGTGCTCAATTCCCCGAAGTGGGGGCAATCCTTGCGGAAGTTCTTGAGGAAACACATCTTCATACTCATGCAACACACAAGAAATAAAAGGGGAAATGGAAGAATTAGTGGGGTTAGTATTAAAACAATGGGCCAAAAGTAACATCGGCTTGTTTTCATCATGGTCCACGAAGAGTTCTTTCCTCCTAGCCAACATCACTACGTTTTCCATCTCCCTTGTAGTTGGGACAGCCTCGGATGTCCCTACTTCCTCACCTACAGCATTCCCCCCCTTTTCTCCCTTTCCGGATTCCTTCCCCCTTCCCTTTAACTCTCTCATCTTTTGATGCCACTCATTTACTTGGGAGGGTGAAAGAGGGTGAAGTGTGACCTTTCGGCCATCCTTCTCAAGCGTATACCAGTTGGACCTCCCATCGTTCTTAGTAGACCTATCATATTGCCATGGCCTACCTAACAACAAGTGACATGCTTGCATTGGGATCACGTCACAAAGCACTTCATCGTGGTAGTTTCCCACCTTAAACGGAATCACACATTGCCTTGTGACCTTTAATTCTCCACAATCGTTCAACCATTGTAGCTTGTAAGGACTAGTGTGTAGTGTAGTTGGTAGCTTCAAGAAATTTACCATAGCATGGCTCGCAACATTCGTACAACTACCACTATCAATCACTAAGGTGCACACACTCCCCTTTACAAGACACTTAGTATGGAATAGATTTTCCCTTTGACTCGGGTCATCCATCGCCTTACTAATCATGACACGTCTAACCACAAAGTTTGGAACCACACACTACCCTTCTTGTGGATAGACATCTTCACTACCATCTAATTCATCATCATTCGGCCCATTTTCAGCTCCCTCTCCATCTTGAGGCTCGGCCTCATCCTCCCCCCTTTTGGAAACCACCTCCTCACCAAGGTAGTACACTTTCCCTTCTCGTAGGATCACATTGCGCCGGTTCGTACATTCATTGGCCTTATGCCCCCAACCTTGGAACTTGAAGCATTGGAACCCCTTTGGGTTGGGATATTTGTGAGCCTCCGGTTTCGGAGGGAACTTAGGGACTGTTTTGGACTCGGGCAGCTTCGTAGGGGCGGGTTGGTCCTTGTTTTTTGGCCAACCCGAGGGGGTTTGTACCCTTGCCTTGAAGGCTAATCTCTCCTTAAGTTCCCTTTCAATCTCTAGGGCCGCTTGGAATATACCGTCAATGGTTTCAAACCGGTGAAGGGTCAAATGAGTGGAGATCTCTTTGTTCAACCCACACTTGAACCGGATGATGTCGTGACTGATTTGCTCCCCACGATGATCAAGTTTCAACATGAGTTGTTGGAACTCGTCAAAATAGGCCATCACACTCTTGCCTCCTTGCCGCAAGCCATATAATCTAGTGAGCAACTCATGACGATATCTCTCGGGAAGGTATCGTTGTCTCATCAAATACCTCAACCGATACCAAGGTGGTGGCTGCCCATCCACTAGTTCATTACCAAATCGTTTAACATACTCCCACCAAGTGTTAGCATAGCCCTCGAGGTGAGATATAGCGTAGCAAATCTTCTTTTCTTCCGAGATGTCATTAACTTGGAAAACTTTGTCACAAGCCGATTCCCAAGTTAAGTAGGTCTCGGGGTCACTTTCACCCTTAAAGATGGGTAGGCTCAACTTGATGGTGTTAATGCCTACGTCTCTCTCTTGGTGTCAGTTTCCCCTATCTCCATACCCCCGGTATCTCCTAGGTTCTCCTCGACCCACTCTTAACTCCTCCTCCCTCATATAAGCATCATCAAAGGCTCCATCTCCTTCATACTCCTCTCTACCGTATCCTTCAAAGTGGGCTGGCCGGCCTTGGCCGTTTTGATTTGGAGGATTTGGAATTTGCGGTCTTTGGGTTAATGGAGCTTGGAATGGAGGGTTCGGATTTAGTGGAGGTACTTGGCTTCCAAATCCCTCTTGTGGCATTGGAGGGGCTTGGAAATGTAGTGGTCTAGTGGAGTCTCGGTTTGGAGGAAAATAGGTAGTTTGGCTTGCGGTATTAAGTGGAGCTTGGGGTGCATTTAGCTTTTGGTGGACTGTTTCGGGGGTGATGGTTGCGGAGGAGGTCCTATCATGACCATTGGTAGATACATGTAGAGGAGTAGAAGGACGAGAGTTCCTTTGACTCTCCACTTGTTCTAATCTCCCACTAATAGTCGACACTTCCCCCCTTATTGCTGCCAAGTCCCCTCTCACGGCCCCAAATTCCGAATTCAACCTTTCAAGTGTCCGGGTAACGGCCTCAAGAGTGACCCTCATAGAATCAAGGGCATTAGTATCCACATTATGAGACGTAGCTCCTTCCATTGTCAAGGTATTATCCGCTTTAGTTCACCACAAGTTCGTGTTCCACAAGTGTTGTATAATTGGCTAGTAATCGTGAGATTTTTAAGGTATGAGTAAGCTCTTATCCGGAATGGATTCTTTTTTGAAGACTCAAGGAATTCTTGCCGGACTAGAGTCAAAAATCAACAATTCGTTCAAACGAATAAAAACACTCAAATAATCGTTGACACGAACAAACGGTTCAAGGAACTAGTTGACAACCTAGTAGGAAGGTACTAGTTTGTTAATTAGTTCTAGGACCAAGTAAGGGAAACCAAGGATCAACAATTAGCAACCAAAGAATATCCTAAGTTGAGCTTATAGCGACGTGGCAGCATGCAATGGTCCCACACGTTCTTCTTCTCTCTTTTTTTTTTTATTTGTTTTGTGTTAATATTCACACAACTTGTTATAGTTTGCAAAGTGCTTTGGTGGGAAAAATAAAATCTTGTAGTATTTCACCCTTTTCAAACTCAAGAAAGTGGGGTTTGGTTGACTAATCCCACAAAACAAGGCTCCTTGAATTAGGGAAAAGTGATTGACAAGACTAAAAGGTGATGGGTGCAAGTCTTTCACAACAACTTTATAGCTTGTCTTACCACTTGAGCACACAACAAGATGAACAAGTTCAAAAGATGAACACCTCAACAAACTTCATCAACTTCTTTAGCACATAGACACACAACCACCGATTTTTTTTTTTTTGGTTATCAACAACATACAACTTTCGGCCACTTCAAGTCACTACACAATGTTCAAGTTTTCAAGCTCAACTTTTGGATCTAGACACTTTAGTGTTGGTGAGAAAGAAACCAACACTAGAAACTCACTAAACAAGCAAAATAACACCTAGATCTAAACATACAACATCATTCTTGGTTTCAACTTTTAATGGACAGATTTTCAGAATTTCTTTTTGGTGTAGTTTGTTTAAGCCGTGAACTAGCCCAAGATGGGTTATGTTGGAACACAACCGGTCTTGCTTTGATACCAAATGATACAAAATCAAACCAACAACACCAAGAGCTTCAAGTAGGCTCGGATCTCAGTCCAATGACACAAGAACAACAAGTTTAAGTTTCGGTTTTTCAGCCCTCAACACAAGAGCAACAAGATAGATAACAATGCTAGTGAATCGAAAAGAGCCCCACACGGCTTCACTAGACTTTAAGATAACAAAATCAACAACAACAACAAGATAAAGAAAGATAGATAACTTGTCATATAACATTCAAGAAACTAAGAACCCTAACATCAAGAGAGGACCCTAAGTCTAATGATTATAAACACCAAGTTCTTACGAGGACCAAGAGGCACTCAACGACCTCAAAACCCTTGTTTCTAGCCAAAGAGACAACACAAGTATCCCTCTACTTGTGAGATAATAGGGGCGGCTTCTATGAGTGGAAGAGAGAGGAAAGGTTTAGTGTTTTTAGGTTACAAAAATCAGCATTCAAAAACTACGGGATGACTCTCTAACATGTTCTATTTATACTACAAACAAAAGGGGTAAAATGACCCATCCGCCCTTGCTTCTTGTGCCAACCATGGAGAGTAGTTTATTACACATTAGGACCTCTCTTCACAAATAAAAACGTTTAGGTCCTTGGTTGGTTCAATCACCAACTCACACACGGCCATTTGCATGAACAAAGCTTGGAGTTTTTGTAATTCCCGAGCTTGGCTTCGTGTGAAAGGCCGTGTACCTGTGGAGTCTGCCCTAACCGTATCAGAGGAACATGGTAGAGAGGAGTATGATAGATATGGAGCCTTTGATGATGCTTACATGAGAGAAGAGGAGCTAAGAAGGGGCCGTGTTGATCTAAGGAGGTACCGAGGGTATGGAGAACGGGGAAATCGACACCAAGAAAGAGACGTAGGCATCAATACCATCAAATTGAGCTTACCTATCTTTAAGGGTGAAAGTGACCCCGAGGCCTACTTAGTTTGGGAATCAGCTTGTGACAAAGTTTTTCAAGTTAATGATATCTCGGAAGAAAAGAAAAGTTGTTATGCCATAGCTCATTTTGAGGGTTATGCCAACACTTGGTGGGAGTATGTCAAGCGTTTTGGTGATGAATTAGTTGATGGGCAGCCACCACCTTGGTTTCGGTTAAGGTACTTGATGAGGCAACGGTACCTTCCCGAGAGTTATCGCCATGAATTACTTGCTAGATTGTACAACTTGCGTCAAGGCAATAAAAGTGTAATGGCATATTATGATGAGTTTCAGCAACTCATGTTGAAGCTTGATCATCGTGGGGAACAAATCAGTCATGACATCATCCGGTTCAAGTGTGGGTTGAACAAAGACATTTCCGCTCATTTGACACTTCACACATTTAATACCGTTGAAGGTATTTTCCAAGCGGCTCTTGAGATTGAAAGGGAGCTTAAAGAGAGGTCGTCGCTCAAGGCAACGGGACAATCCATCTCGGGTTGGCCTAGAAGCAAGGACGTGATTCAATCCTCTTCGGTTGGCCCAAAAACAAGTACCAACCCTCCACTACAAGGCTGCCCGAGCCCAAAACAGTCCATAAATTTCCTCTAAAACAAGAAGTTCACAAGTATCCAAAACCAAAAGGATTCCAATGTTTCAAGTGCCAAGGTTGGGGGCATAAATCCAATGAATGTCCAAATCGACGTAACGTGATACTGCGGGAAGGGAGATTGTATTACCTTGGTGAGGAGGTGGGTCTTGAAAAAGAGAAGGATGAGGCCGAGCCTCAAGATGGAGAGGAAACTGGAAATAGACCACATGATGATGATGATGATGATGATGATGGTGGTGGTGGTGGTGGTGAAGTTAGTTACCCACAAGAAGGGGAGTGTGTTGTTCCAAACTTTGTAGTTAGACGTGCTATGATTAGTAAGGCAATAGACAACCCTAGCCAAAGGGAAAATCTATTCCATACTAAATGCCTTGTAAAGGGGAATGTGTGCACTTTGGTGATTGATAGTGGTAGTTGCACGAATGTCGTTAGTGTCGCTATGGTAAACTTTCTGAAACTACCAACTACACTTCATACTAGCCCTTATAAGTTACAATGGTTGAACGAATGCGGTGCATTGAAGGTCATGAGGCAATGTGTGATACGGTTTAAAGTAGGGAACTACCAAGACGAAGTGCTTTGTGATGTGATACCAATGCAAGCATGTCATTTATTGTTAGGTAGACCTTGGCAATATGATAGGTCTACCAAACATGATGGGAGGACCAACCGATATTCACTTGAGAAGGATGGTCGAAAGGTCACTCTTTATCCTCTTTTGCCATCACAAGTGAATGAATTACATCAAAAGATGAGGGAGTTGAAGGAGAAGGGAAACAAACCCGAAAATGGTGAAAAGGAGGGGAAAACCGTGGGTGGGGCAGTAGGAACTTCCGGGACTGCCTCAACGTCAAATGGGCAAGAAAACATGGTGATGTTGGCTAGAAAGAAGGAACTTTTCTTAGATCATGATGTGGACATGCCTATGCTTCTTTTGGCTCATTGTTTTAATACTAACCCCACTAATTCTTGTATTTCTCCTTTGATTTCTTGTGTGTTGCAGGATTACGAAGATGTATTTCCTAAAGAACTTCTGCAAGGATTGCCCCCACTTCGGGGAATTGAGCATCAAATTGACTTTGTGCCGGGCTCACAATTGCCAAATAAGCCGGCTTACAGAAGCAACCCTACGGACACCAAAGAATTGCAATGTCAAGTTGAGGAACTCCGCAAAAAAGGGTATATCAAGGAGAGAATGAGTCCGTGCGCGGTTCCGCTGCTACTGGTGCCTAAGAAAGATGAAACATGGCGTATGTGTGTGGACTGCCGAGCCATCAATAAGATTACGGTAAAATATCGTCACCCTATCCCTAGGTTAGATGATATGCTTGATGAATTGAATGGTTCGTTTTTATTTTCCAAGATTGATTTAAGGAGTGGCTATCACCAAATAAGAATGCAACCCGGTGATGAATGGAAAACTGCCTTCAAGACTAAATTTGGTCTCTATGAATGGATGGTTATGCCATTCGGCCTAACAAATGCTCCAAGTACTTTCATGAGGCTAATGAATCATGTGATGAAGCCATTTATTGGAAAGTTTGTTGTTGTTTACTTTGATGATGTCTTGGTCTATAGTAAGTCAATTGATGAGCATGTGATGCATTTACAATGTGTGTTTGATGTCCTTAGAAAGGAAAGGTTGTATGCAAATCTGGAGAAGTGCTCTTTTGGTGTTAATGAAGTTTTTTTCTTGGGTTTTGTTGTTAGTTCAAGAGGGGTCGCAGTGGATGAATCCAAGATAGATGCTATCAAAAATTGGCCAACCCCGCAAACCATTAGCGAAGTAAGAAGCTTCCACGGGTTAGCTAGTTTTTATAGAAGGTTTGTCAAAGGATTCAGCACCATAGCCGCTCCTTTAACCGCGGTCATTCGAAAAGACCAACCCTTCAAGTGGGGTGAAGAGCAAGCTAAGGCTTTTGAAACCTTGAAAGCTATGCTCGTTTCCGCGCCTTTATTACAATTGCCCAACTTTGATAAGACATTTGAAGTTGAGTGCGATGCTAGTAAAGTGGGCATAGGGGCTGTTTTGATGCAAGATTTAACATTATCTTCAAAATTATCTTCAAAATTAATGGGATTTGAGAGTTTGAAAGAATTGTATCCCGAGGACCCTCACTTTGCTCCTATCTTTAGGGAATGCGAAGAAATGGGTAGGGACAAGTGGGATTCAGCTAGGGGTTCAAATCCCTATGCCAAGTTTGATGGATACTTGTTTAAAGGTAGACGATTGTGCGTACCCTCCAGTTCTTGGAGAGAGTTATTTGTGAGGGAACCACACAATGGCGGTCTAATGGGTCACTTTGGGATCGAAAAGACCCTTGGAATATTGGAGGAGCAATTCTATTGGCCAAAAATGCACAAGGATGTGGCCAAGATTTGTGGCCAATGCATAGATTGCAAAGGAGCCAAGTCCCGGATCCTACCTCATGGGTTGTACACCCCGCTACCCACTCCTTTACGCCCTTGGCTTGATATATCTATGGATTTCGTGTTAGGGTTGCCTAGGACTAGATGAGGTCGGGATAGTATCTTTGTTGTGGTCGATCGATTTTCTAAGATGGCACACTTTATTCCATGCTTTAAATGTGATGATGCACCTAGTGTGGCCTCTTTGTTTGTTGATAATGTTGTCAAGTTGCATGGTGTTCCAAGGACCATTGTGAGTGATAGGGACTCTAAGTTCCTAAGTCACTTTTGGAAATCTATGTGGGGTAGGCTTGGAACCAAGTTGTTATTCTCTACATCTTGCCACCCACAAACTGATGGTCAAACGGAAGTGGTAAATAGGACTTTAGGTGCTATGCTACGTTCCATGATAAAAGGAAAATTGACTTCTTGGGAGGAACACCTATCATTGATTGAGTTTGCATATAACCGTGTCATACACTCAAGTACGGGAATGACTCCCTTTGAGTGCGTATATGGCCTCAACCCCCTTACCCCTTTGGATTTAACTCCTTTGTCCAGTGATGTTATGGATAGCTTAGATGGCAGCAAGCGGGCAGATTCAATGAAGAAGTTACATGAGAAGGTGCGGCTTCGACTTGAGAAGAAAAATCAAGACATTGAGAGGAGAGTCAACAAGGGAAGAAAGAAACTCATTCTTGAATCGGGAGATTGGGTATGGGTTCACCTTAGAAAGGATAGGTTCCCATCTCAAAGAAAGTCCAAATTGATGACAAGAGGCAATGGTCCATTCCAAGTACTTGAACGGATCAATGATAATGCCTACAAGATTGACCTTCCCCCGAAATACCAAGTACCCAACACTTTCAACGTGTGTGACCTCTCTCTAGTGGATGCGGTTGAGGATGACCAAATGCTGAATTTGAGGTCAAATTCCTCTCAAGATGGAGAGGATGATATGGGTGTACAAAGCTGTCCAATACGTTCTCGACCATTCACACGAAGTCAAGCTTGGGAGTTACAAAAACTACAAGCCATGTTCATGCAAATGGCTGCGTGTGAGTTGGTACTTGATTCGTCAAAGAGCTTCAACGTTTTTAAGTGTGAAAATGAGCCTTGAAGTGTAATAAATTACACTCTAAGGGCACCCCATGACTGAAGGGTAGGAAGGTCATTTGTCCTTCATTTTGTGTGTAGTATAAATAGATGCTATTAGGGTTATTTTCAGCACATAGTTCATTCTTCATATTTCACAACAACAAGTCTTGCAACATTGAATATTTCTCTCTCTCTTGTTCTTGAGAGTAGAATCTGAAATCTGTCCAACAAGTGTAGTTACACTTGTGTTGTTTCTTGGCTAGAAACTTGAGATCTTGAGGTCCACGAGTTCCTCTTGGTCTAAGTAAGAACTTGGTGCTGAAATATTTTGGTCTTAGGGTCCTTTCTTCAAGTTAGGGTTCATAGATTCTAAGATATCTTTGTGTCAAGTTACTATCTTTCATTTTGTACTTTTGAAGCTTTGCAGTAACTTAGTGAAGCCGTGTGGGGCTGATTTTCGATTCACTATAGTTACTGCCATTTGTTGTTCTTGTTGTTAACAATGTACTCTTTCTAATCTATCATCTTGTGTTGTTGAACCATTGTTTGATGTTATTGTTATCTTCTTGTTCTCCTTGTGTAGCTACTGTTTTGGTGTTGGTATTCCTTCAAAATTTCGTGATTATTGTTGTCTTCACATATTGGAGTTGTTATCTTCAAGCTCTCGGAATTGTAGTGTGTTTGGACTGATTTTGTGGCAGATTTGATACGCTCCAAGATAGTAGTGTATCATTGCTGCACAACTGATCACACTTTCACTTGACGTCTTTCCTTTTTGATTACTAATCTACAATAGCATAAGACTAGTATTAGTAGCAAATTAACATATTTATGCCATTTAAACTTACTAAAACAGTAACCGGGCAGTAATCCAGAATCAACTAATCCAAGGGTGTTCTCTCAACCTCGTTCTTCTCCAATTACATTCACACATGATGTAACCTTTTATTAGATCCCCTTAACAGTTTCATCATTATTGTACTCTCAAAATAATATATCAAGTGATGTGGGCAGTAAACTTATGCGACATTCAATTTGGTGGTGTACTGATACGGGACAAATGGCCATCTTATCTTTTGATGACATCTTTGGAGGCCAACACATAGAGGCTCAAGACTTGGTCACCTCGAGAATACAAGAACATGCATGGAGGACCCGTTTTGAGGGTAACTTAAAGCAATCTCGCGTATGGAAGATTGCTTGGAGAATTTAAGAGTGAGGACTCACGGTTTTGGACCTTAATTAAGGGCATTTTGGACATTACACATGGTGTATTTACACACCATGGCCGCACCTATCATTAAGGGCAAAGTGGTCTTTTGTCTTCTTTTGTATTACACTATAAATAGGTCATTTTAGCTCATTTCTTGGAGATTTTTGCTGAATATTGATGTTGTATCACACTTAAAAACATTTCTCTCTTATGAGAAAGGCTCCCATAGCCGAAATCCATGTAACTAGGATTTTCAACTTGAGCGTGGAATCTCTCGTGTTGGATTCATGCTTGGAAACGAAGGTGCTTGAGGAGATTGATGTCTCTCTTGTGTCCACGTAAGAGTGTCGGTGTTGTTATTACATGTATTGAGGGTCTTAGTGTTGGATCTACACTTAGATTCATTGTTATTGTAGTAATCTATGTCACACTACCTATCTTTACATTTTATTGTTGTCATCTTGTTGTTGTTGTGTAGTGGACTGTTTTTGTGTCTTCATTGAATCCAAAATTTGTATTATTGTTGTTCATCTTGTTCATCACGTTTTGTATCTATTTTGGTGTTAAAATATACTCTTGTATCTTGTATTCTTGTTGTTAGTAGCGAATCCGAGTGTGGTCTCCATCTTGGTCCTCGAATCCGTAAGATTGGTGGACTGATTTGGTGTTTGTTTCGTGCTCCTCTTTGTTTTTCCGTATCATTTGGTATCAAAGCATGGCTTGATCTTGTTCCTACAAGATCAATCTTGGGCTTGCTTGTTAGAAAATTAAAAAAAAAAAACTGAAAACTGAAATTTTCAGAAAAATAGCAATCTGTCCACTTTGTGTTCTTGGCCGAAAATTGTGTTCTTGTTGTATCTTGGCCGAGATTTTTACTTGTCTTAAGTGTTTCTAGTGTTAGTATTGTTCTTCACTAACACTTTGAGTCTATATCTTGATTTGAGCCTTTGTTGTTGATGTTGTTATTGTGAACTTGGACTTGACAGATTGTTGTTGGTATTGTTGTTGCGGATTTAAAGTTTGGACTGTTTTGGACGTGTGGTGTGTTGTTGGTTCAAGGTTTGAACGTGTATTGTGGAGATTGTGTAGTGGATTTTAAGCTTGGAAAAGTGTTTTTGATGTTTGGGGTCCAACTTGAACCTTAGAACTTCAAGACTCAAAGTTTGTGTTCTTGGTGTTCTTCACCATCTCTATATGTTGTTGAAGAAAAGGTGGTTGTTGATCTTAGAAGTTGAAGAAAGAGAGTGTGAATTGATGTTAGTCTTGCAAGGCATAAATCCAAAATTTAAGGTGTAAGACTTGTGGCTCAAAGACTTTTCCTACAACCACAAAAGACTTTATCAACCATTTCCCAACACTTCCTAGACTAGACTTCTACTTTTTCAGCTTTTCCTCATTTCGAAGACCTTGTTTTGTGGGAGTACTTTTTTTTCTTGTTTCAAGAACTTTGTTTTGCGGGAAAAACCACTTTTTCTTGTTTCAAGAACCTTGTGTTTTGGGACAAACTACTTTTCTTGTTTCAAGAACTTGTTTTGTGGGACAAACCACTTTTTCTTGTTTCAAGAACCATGTGTTTTGGGACAAACTACTTTTCTTGTTTTAAGAACCTTGTCTTGTGGGACTAGTACAAGACAAAAGTCATCCATTTAAGAGTGGACTTGTAGATATTCATGACTTGTGTTTTCCCTCCAAAACAATTGTCATCCTTCCTAAATTACAATGGGACCAAGACTTGAAATTGAAATATAAAATTGAGAAACCGCAACCAATATGTGACTGCCACATCATCGTTTTTTACTGTTCACATCATAATTTTGGCTCAAATTTTAGATTTCTTAGTTTCATTTAATTGTCTCTTAGTTCGTTTATTGGTTTGAACACTAATTGACAACCTAGTAAATTCCTACTAGCTTGTAAGTTAGTTTTGTATCCGTTTGTTTGTGTTTACGTTTGTTGTGTACTTTTATCTTTTTGAATTCTTTGTTAGTTCTTGACTCAAGTCCTACAAGATTTCGTTTGAGTTTCAAACAAAAATCCATTCCCGGACAAGAGTAGACTCGACACTCAATCACTCACGAAGTACAAGCCGGCTTTCAACACTTGTGAAACCAAGTGTGAGGTAAAACCAAGAGTGAGAGTGTGGTGAGGCATTTTTGATCTAACAAGTTTGTTTGTTTTCTTTGTTTGTTGTGTCTTTTTGTTAGGTACAATGACTGCCCATAACTTCAATCCCAGATGCGATCGTATCAATGACAATATTGAAGATATGAAACGACACATTGAAATTATACGCCAATTGCTACCCAAACTCTACCCACAAAATCTAGTTGTCCAAGAACCTTGCGTTGAGAGCTTCCCGAAGGAAGTTGCTGCCCAACTTGTGAGTAAAGCTTGTCCACCACTTGAGTATATGTGTGATGTGCTTAATAGGACTCAAGTTAGTGAAGTATTTGAAAATGTTGGTCAACAAAGTGAGAATGAACCCGAGAGCTCTTCTTGGGGTAATATTGTGTTTGAAACATCCTTGAAACTTGATATTGATCATTTAGAGAGTGAGGAACTTGCTTGTTCTAAATCTGTCCGTGAGGTAGATCACACTCTTTTTAGGTACAATGTCTTGTTTGAAGATGATTTAAACATTCCTAATGAACCTAGTGGTGAAAATGATGGTATAGCTTGCCATGGAAGCTATAGCCTATATGCTAACCCACTATGGTGTGACAATATTCCTCCTAAAGAGGGAAATCTCTTCTTGGAAGATGAGAGTCCTCTTATGGGTAAGGAATGTGTAGTTGCGGAAGCTACTTCTTCTTCCACTTTGTGTGATTTCATTGTTGAGAGTACTCATGGTGATTATTGGGAAACTAGTAGTAAGTACACACATGAGAGAACCTTAGTAGAAGTCGATTTGAGTGATACTTTTCTCTACTCTCTATTTGCTTTGGATCATATGTATGTTATTGTAGGGAGTATGTCATTTAGTTTGGGTGTAGACCACGGGAAAGGGAAGTGTTGTCGAGACCCGTGTCTATGGCCTCTTTTCCCATTTGACCCTGGTGCCAAATTTAGAAATGGTGATGTTGGTGCACCAAACTTGATACGGAAAAGAGAAGGGAACACAAAACAAACACCAAATCAGTCCACTAATCTTAAGGATTCGAGGACCAAGATGGAGACCACACTCGGATTCGCTACTAACAACAAGAATACAAGATACAAGAGTGTATATTAACACCAAAATAGCTATGAAACGTGATGAACAAGATGAACAACAATAATACAAGTTTTGGATTCAAGGAAGACCCCAAAACAGTCCACTACACAACACATACACGATTTGCAAGAAAATAAAGATAGATAGTGAGACCAAGATTATTACAAGATTAAGAACCAAGTGTATTTCAACACTAACCCCTAATGAATGTAACAATCAAAACCACACTCTTACGGTGACCACCAAGGGAATGAACTAACCTTAAGATCTACCGTTTCCAAGCAAAGATCAATATTGGCTTTTCCAAGCCCTATGCTAAGGATGGCTTTTCCAAGCCCTACAACTAAGAGTGTTACACTCTCAAAAGAGAGAAAATATGTCTTTCAATTCTTCATCCTTCCAAATCTGCCAAGAAATGAGCTAAAATGACCTATTTATAGTGTAATACAAAAGAATACAAAAAGACCACTTTGCCCTTAATGATAGGTGCGGCCATGGTGTGTAAATACACCATGTGTAATGTCCAAAATGCCCTTAATTAAGGTCCAAAACCGTGAGTCCTCACTCTTAAATGCTCCAAGAAATCTTCCATACGCGAGATTGCTTTAAGTTACGCTCAAAACGGGTCCTCCATGCATGTTCTTGTATTCTCGAGGTGACCAAGTCTTGAGCCTCTATGTGTTGGCCTCCAAAGATGTCATCAAAAGATAAGATGGCCATTTGTCCCGTATCATCCTCCCCTTCTTGAAAAGGATTCGACCTCGAATCCAAACCTTGCAAAACCGAAGAGAGGACAAACAAATACAAACTCCTCATGGCATAAGGGTTAGGGTTAGCATAACAAATCATCTCAACATGCCAAGGTTGCACATATTTGCAATATAACCAAGAATCCTTTGCAAGGAATATTAAAAACTCAATAAAAGATGTACAAAGGATTTAGTTATAGGATACATCAAGAGTGACACTTTGCTTGTCATGTAGACCAAGCAACAAGTTTGGTGCACCAACATCACCATTTCTAAATTTGGCACCGGGTTCAAATGGGAAAAGTGGCCATAGACACGGGTCTCGACAACACTTCCCTTTCCCGTGGTCTACACCCAAACTAAATGACATACTCTCTACAATAACATACATATGATCCAAAGAAAATAGAGAGTAGAGAAAAGTATCACTCAAATCGACTTCTACTAAGGTGCTCTCATGTGTGTACTCACTACTAGTTTCCCAATAATCACCATGAGTACTCTCAACAATGAAATCACACAAAGTAGAAGAAGAAGTAGCTGTCGCAACTACCCATTCCTTACCCTTAAGAGGACTCTCATCTTCCGAGAAGAGATTTCCCTCTTTAGGAGGAATATTGTCACACCATAGTGGGTTAGCATATAGGCTATAGCTTCCAAGGCAAGCTATACCATCATTTTCACCACTAAGTTCATTAGGAGTGTTTAAATCATCTTCAAACAAGACATTGTACCTAAAAAGAGTGTGATCTACCTCACGGACAGATTTGGAACAAGCAAGTTCCTCACTCTCTAAATGATCAATATCAAGTTTCAAGGATGTTTCAAACACAATATTACCCCAAGAAGAGCTCTCGGGTTCATTCTCACTTTGATCAACATTTTCAACATCATCACACACTTGAGGTTCATTAATTACATCATACACATCCTCAAGTGGTGGGTAATTTTCACACATAAGTTGATCAACACAAATTTCAGAAGATAATGTACTTTCATTCAACATAATGGTTTCAACACTAGGTGGACATAAATCGATCTTACAAGAAGAGTCTATTCGGTCATCAATAGGATCAACTAGTGTATCCACACTCACAACATGTACATAATCATCAAGTGGAAAAGAAATAATACACTCACATATAGGCAAGCTACAACTCACACTCAATGGGCTACTAGCCACACAATTATCATTCACATGTACAAAAGTGTAAGAGTTTGCCATTTTACCTTGAAGTCCTTGAGTAGATTCTTCTTTGTCATGGTGTGAAGGTCCTCCAAAGGTTTGGGCAGCAACTTTCTTTTGGCATTGTTCTTCTTCGCTTTCCATGTTGCTACCTACACAAATGTCCTTAGAAATAGAAGGACAAACAATGTTAGCATGGTTTGGTGGTAATCCTCTTACTTTGCTCCACACAACCTCTCCTTTTTCCACTCTCGGATTACCACCTTTCACTCCCTTACTCCTCTCAATCTTTTGTCTCTCATAATAATTCGAATTGGAGTAGGTAGGAACTTCTTTTTGCGGCCCGGGCAGAATGTACGTCTCGAGGCAATTTCCCCATCGGTCTCTTACAATATTAGGCCAATTTTGAATATTTGGAACTTTATGTTGTGCAAACCAATCGGCGCCTAAGCTCACATGACCATAGGTTATAGGAAAAACATCACACCACACCTCCTCATGGTAATTAAATTGGGAGAAGACAACTTTTACCCTCTCGGTAACCTTAAACCTGTCCAAGAAGTATGGAACAAGTAAAGGCTCACAAAACAACCCCAAGTAATCAACCATGGATGGAACAATGTAGTTTCTATAGTACCTATCATTTAACACAACGATGCAGCCCGGTATCCCACAAATGGTTACCTTTCCGGAGTGTACACTCCTTCTCGGATCAACATTGTAAAGCACATGAGTACCCCTCGATTTTGGAGATGTATTCCCTCTTCTTCCCATTGGACAACCTACACTATAGCTAGTATAACTTATACAAGATCAAAACCAACAACAACCAGAACTTCAAGAAGTCACGGATTTCAGTCCAATAACACAAGAACAACCAGTTTTTAGTTTCTGTTTTTCAGCAACAACAAGACAAGAACAACCAGTTTTTGTTTCGGTTTTTCAGTCCAACAATACAAGAACAATAAGAATGATAACAATGCTAGTGAATCGAAAAGAGCCCCACACGGCTTCACTAGACTTGAAGATAACAAAATCAGTAACAACAACAAGATAATGAAAGATAGATAACTTGACATAAAACATTCAAGAAAACTAAGAACCCTACTTCAAGAGAAGGACCCGAAATCTGCTGAATGTAAACACCAAGTTCTTACGAGGACCAAGAGGTACTTAACAACCTCAAAACCCTTGTTTCTAGCCAACGATACAACCCAAGTATCCCTCTACTTGTGAGGAGATAGTGGCGGCTTCCTTTGAGAGGAAGAGAGAAGAAAAGTTTAGTGTTTTAGGTTACAACTTTCAGATTTCAAAAACTAAGGAATAACTCTCTAACATGGTCTATTTATTCTACAAACAAAAGGAGTAAAATGACCCATCCGCCCTTGCTTTCTTGTGCCATCCTTGGAGAGTAGTTTATTACACTTTAGGACCTCTCTTCACACATAAAAACGTTTAGGTCCTTGGTCGGTTCAATCACCAACTCACACGTGGCCAATTGCATGAACAAAGCTTGGAGTTTTTGTAATTCCCGAGCTTGGCTCCGTGTGAAAGGCCGTGTACCCGTGGAGGCTGCCTTATCCGTGTCAAAAACCGTGACTCCTCACTCTTAAATGCTCCAAGCAATCTTCCATACGCGAGATTGCTTTAAGTTACGCTCAAAACGGGTCCTCCATGCATGTTCTTGTATTATCGAGGTGACCAATTCTTGAGCCTCTATGTGTTGGCCTCCAAAGATGTCATCGAAAGATAAAATGGCCATTTCTCCCGTATCATCCTCCCCTTCTTGAAAAGGATTCGACCTCGAATCCAAACCTTGCAAAACCGAAGAGAGGACAAACAAATACAAACTCCTCATGGCATGAGCGTTAGGGTTAGCATAACAAATCATCTCAACATGCCAAGGTTGCACATATTTGCAATATAACCAAGAATCCTTTGCAAGGAATATTAAAAGTTCAACAAAAGGTGTACAAAGGATTTGGTTATTGGATACATTAAGAGTGACACTTTGCTTGTCATGTAGACCAAGCAACAAGTTTGGTGCACCAACATCACCATTTCTAAATTTGGCACCGGGTTCAAATGGGAAAAGTAGCCATAGACACGGGTCTCGACAACACTTCCCTTTCCCGTGGTCTACATCCAAACTAAATGACATACTCTCTACAATAACATACATATGATCCAAACCAAATGATACAAGATCAAAACCAACAACAACCAGAACTTCAAGAAGTCACGGATTTCAGTCCAATAACACAAGAACATGCATGGAGGACCCGTTTTTAGCGTAACTTAAAGCAATCTCGCGTATGGAAGATTGCTTGGAGCATTTAAGAATGAGGACTCACGGTTTTTGACACGGATAAGGCAGCCTCCACGGGTACACGGCCTTTCACACGGAGCCAAGCTCGGGAATTACAAAAACTTCAAGCTTTGTTCATGCAATTGGCCGAGTGTGAGTTGGTGATTGAACCGACCAAGGACCTAAACGTTTTTATGTGTGAAGAGAGGTCCTAAAGTGTAATAAACTACTCTCCAAGGATGGCACAAGAAAGCAAGGGCGGATGGGTCATTTTACTCCTTTTGTTTGTAGTATAAATAGACCATGTTAGAGAGTTATTCCTTAGTTTTTGAAATCTGAAAGTTGTAACCTAAAACACTAAACTTTTCTTCTCTCTTCCTCTCAAAGGAAGCCGCCACTATCTCCTCACAAGTAGAGGGATACTTGGGTTGTATCTTTGTCTAGAAACAAGGGTTTTGAGGTTGTTAAGTACCTCTTGGTCCTCGTAAGAACTTGGTGTTTACATTCAGCAGATTTCGGGTCCTTCTCTTGAAGTAGGGTTCTTAGTTTTCTTGAATGTTTTATGTCAAGTTATCTATCTTTCATTATCTTGTTGTTGTTACTGATTTTGTTATCGTCAAGTCTAGTGAAGCCGTGTGGGGCTCTTTTCGATTCACTAGCATTGTTATCATTCTTATTGTTCTTGTATTGTTGGACTGAAAAACCGAAACAAAAACTGGTTGTTCTTATGTTGTTGTTGCTGAAAAACAGAAACTAAAAACTGGTTGTTCTTGTGTTATTGGACTGAAATCCGTGACTTCTTGAAGTTCTGGTTGTTGTTGGTTTTGATCTTGTATCATTTGGTATCAAAGCAATACCGGTTGTGTTCCAACATAACCCATCTTGGGCAAGTTCTCGGCTTAAACAACAACAAAAGGAGTAAAATGACCCATCCGCCCTTGCTTTCTTATGCCATCCTTGGAGAGTAGTTTATTACACTTTAGGTCCTCTCTTCACACATAAAAACGTTTAGGTCCTTGGTCGGTTCAATCACCAACTCACACGCGGCCAATTGCATGAACAAAGCTTGGAGTTTTTGTAATTCCCGAGCTTGGCTCCGTGTGAAAGGCCGTGTACCCGTGGAGTCTGCCTTATCCGTGTCAAAAACCGTGAGTCCTCACTCTTAAATGCTCCAAGCAATCTTCCATACGCGAGATTGCTTTAAGTTACGCTCAAAACGGGTCCTCCATGCATGTTCTTGTATTATCGAGGTGACCAATTCTTGAGCCTCTATGTGTTGGCCTCCAAAGATGTCATCGAAAGATAAGATGGCCATTTGTCCCGTATCATCCTCCCCTTCTTGAAAAGGATTCGACCTCGAATCCAAACCTTGCAAAACCGAAGAGAGGACAAACAAATACAAACTCCTCATGGCATGAGGGTTAGGGTTAGCATAACAAATCATCTCAACATGCCAAGGTTGCACATATTTGCAATATAACCAAGAATCCTTTGCAAGGAATATTAAAAGCTCAACAAAAGGTGTACAAAGGATTTGGTTATTGGATACATTAAGAGTGACACTTTGCTTGTCATGTAGACCAAGCAACAAGTTTGGTGCACCAACATCACCATTTCTAAATTTGGCACCGGGTTCAAATGGGAAAAGTAGCCATAGACACGGGTCTGGGCAACACTTCCCTTTCCCGTGGTCTACATCCAAACTAAATGACATACTCTCTACAATAACATACATATGATCCAAAGCAAATAGAGAGTAGAGAAAAGTATCACTCAAATCGACTTCTACTAAGGTGCTCTCATGTGTGTACTCACTACTAGTTTCCCAATAATCACCATGAGTACTCTCAACAATGAAATCACACAAAGTGGAAGAAGAAGTAGCTTCCGCAACTACACATTCCTTACCCTTAAGAGGACTCTCATCTTCCAAGAAGAGATTTCCCTCTTTAGGAGGAATATTGTCACACCATAGTGGGTTAGCATATAGGCTATAGCTTCCAAGGCAAGATATACCATCATTTTCACCACTAGGTTCATTAGGAGTGTTTAAATCATCTTCAAACAAGACATTGTACCTAAAAAGAGTGTGATCTACCTCACGGACAGATTTGGAACAAGCAAGTTCCTCACTCTCTAAAGGATCAATATCAAGTTTCAAGGATGTTTCAAACACAATAGTACCCCAAGAAGAGCTCTCGGGTTCATTCTCACCTTGATCAACATTTTCAACATCATCACACACTTGAGGTTCATTAACTACATCATACACATCCTCAAGTGGTGGGTAATTTTCACACATAAGTTGATCAACACAAATTTCAGAAGATAATGTACTTTCATTCAACATAATGGTTTCAACACTAGGTGGACATAAATCGATCTTACAAGAAGAGTCTATTCGGCCATCAATAGGGTCAACTAGTGTATCCACACTCACAACATGTACATCATCATCAAGTGGCAAAGAAATATTACACTCACATATAGGCAAGCTACAACTCATACTCAATGGGCTACTAGCCACACAATTATCATTCACACGTACAAGAGTGTAAGAGTTTGCCATTTTACCTTGAAGTCCTTGAGTAGATTCTTCTTTGTCATGGTGTGAAGGTCCTCCAAAAGTTTGGGCAGCAACTTTCTTTTGGCATTGTTCATCTTCGCTTTCCATGTTGCTACCTACACAAATGTCCTTAGAAATAGAAGGACAAACAATTTTAGCATGGTTTGGTGGTAATCCTCTTACTTTGCTCCACGCACCCTCTCCTTTTTCCACTCTCGGATTACCACCTTTCACTTCCTTACTCCTCTCAATCTTTTGTCTCTCATAATAATTCGGATTGGAGTAGGTAGGAACTTCTTTTTGCGGCCCGGGCAGAATGTACGTCTCGAGGCAATTTCCCCATCGGTCTCTTACAATATTAGGCCAATTTTGCATATTTGGAACTTTATGATGTGCAAACCAATCGGCGCCTAAACTCACATGACCATAGGTTATGGGAAAAAGATCACACCACACCTCCTCATGGTAATTAAATTAGGAGAAGACAACCTTTACCCTCTCGGTAACCTTAAACCTGTCCAAGAAGTATGGAACAAGTAAAGGCTCACAAAATAACCCCAAGTAATCAACCATGGACGGAACAATGTAGTTTCTATAGTACCTATCATTTAACACAACGAGGCAGCCCGGTATCCCACAAATGGTCACCTTTCCGGAGTGTACACTCCTTCTCGGATCAACATTGTAAAGCACATGAGTACCCCTCGATTTTGGAGATGTATATCCTCTTCTTCCCATTGGACAACCTACACTATAGCTAGTATAACCATTCACACTATATCGACCTTGATAAGAAGTACTACAAGGTGGCGAATATGAATCTTCACACTCCTCACGTGTACTCTCATCATAGCTCTCATAAGGTTTACGAATGATAGGGTCATATCTAACACCAAATCTAGGTTCGGAGTGGGGACTGCAAGACTCCTCACATGTCCCAACTTCACCATAAGATCCATCACGAGGTCCTACATCATCCCCAAGGTCACCATAAGCACTAGGCACTTCATTCACCTCATTTTCTCCCGCAAAACAGTAATTTTCAAATCTGCCTATGTTTTGACCATGGCCATTTTCATAGCCTCCGCAATCTTCCTCAACTTCGTAGCCATAAAAACCCTCACTACGATCAAAGCCTCCCATATTGTAGTCACAATAATCCCCGGCTATCAAAGTCATGTTCCTTTTATATGACCCTTTAAACCTACAAAAAGAACAAACAATATTAGTAGTAAAGCTCCTTCCATTGTCAAGGTATTATCCGCTTTAGTTCACCACAAGTTCGTGTTCCACAAGTATTGTATAATTGGCTAGTAACCGTGAGATGTTAAGGTATGAGTAAGCTCTTGCCCGGAATGGATTCTTGTTTGAAGACTCAAAGAATTCTTGCCGGACTAGAGTCAAAAATCAGCAATTCGTCCAAACGAATAAAAGCACTCAAATAATCGTTGACACGAACAAACGGTTCAAGGAACTAGTTGACAACCTAGTAGGAAAGTACTAGTTTGTTAATTAGTTCTAGGACCAAGTAAGGGATACAAAGAATCAATAATTAGCAACCAAGACTATCCTAAGTTGAGCTTATAGCGACGTGGTAGCATGCAATGGTCCCACACGTTGTTCTACTCTCGGTTTTTCTCTTTCTTTCTCCCTTTTTTTTTTTTTTTTTTTGTTCGGTTTTGTGTTAAGATTCACGCAACTTGTTATAGTTTGAAAAGTGTTTTGGTGGGAAAACTAAAATCTTGTAGTCTTTCACCCCTTTTCAATCTCAAGAAAGTGGGGTTTGGTAGACAAATCCCACAAAACAAGGCTCCTTGAATTAGGGAAAGTGATTGACAAGACTACAAAGTGATGGGTGCAAGTCTTTCACAACACTTTATAGCTTGTCTTCCACTTGATCACACAACAAGATGAACCATATGAACAAGTTCAAAAGATGAACACTTCCATAAACTTCATCAACTTCTTTAGCACATAACATACAACCACCGATTTTCTTTTGGTTAGCAACAACATACAACTTTCGGCCACTTCAAGTCACTACACAATATTCAAGTTTTTCAAGCTCAAATTTCGGATCTAGACTCCTTAGTGTTGGTGAGAAAGAAACCAACACTACAAACTCACTAAACAAGCAAAATAACACCTAGATCTAAACATATAACATCATTCTCGGTTTTCAACTTCTTGTGGGCAGATTTCAGAATTTTTTTTCTTTTGTTGTTGTTTAAGCCGAGAACTTGCCCAAGATGGGTTATGTTGGAACACAACCGGTCTTTCTTTGATACCAAATGATACAAGATCAAAACCAACAACAACCAGAACTTCAAGTAGTCACGGATTTCAGTCCAATAACACAAGAACAACCAGTTTTTAGTTTCTGTTTTTCAGCAACAACAACACAAGAACAACCAGTTTTTGTTTCGGTTTTTCAGTCCAACAATACAAGAACAATAAGAATGATAACAATGCTAGTGAATCGAAAAGAGCCCCACACGGCTTCACTAGACTTGAAGATAACAAAATCAGTAACAACAACAAGATAATGAAAGATAGATAACTTTACATAAAACATTCAAGAAAACTAAGAACCCTACTTCAAGAGAAGGACCCGAAATCTGCTGAATGTAAACACCAAGTTCTTACGAGGACCAAGAGGTACTTAACAACCTCAAAACCCTTGTTTCTAGCCAAAGATACAACCCAAGTATCCCTCTACTTGTGAGGAGATAGTGGCGGCTTCCTTTGAGAGGAAGAGAGAAGAAAAGTTTAGTGTTTTAGGTTACAACTTTCAGATTTCAAAAACTAAGGAATAACTCTCTAACATGGTCTATTTATACTACAAACAAAAGGAGTAAAATGACCCATCCGCTCTTGCTTTCTTGTGCCATCCTTGGAGAGTAGTTTATTACACTTTAGGACCTCTCTTCACACATAAAAATGTTTAGGTCCTTGGTCGGTTCAATCACCAACTCACACGCGGCCAATTGCATGAACAAAGCTTGGAGTTTTTGTAATTCCCGAGCTTGGCTCCGTGTGAAAGGCCGTGTACCCGTGGAGGCTGCCTTATCCGTGTCAAAAACCGTGAGTCCTCACTCTTAAATGCTCCAAGCAATCTTCCATACGCGAGATTGCTTTAAGTTACGCTCAAAACGGGTCCTCCATGCATGTTCTTGAATTATCGAGGTGACCAAATCTTGAGCCTCTATGTGTTGGCCTCCAAAGATGTCATCGAAAGATAAGATGGTCATTTGTCCCGTATCAATAACCATTCACACTATATCGACCTTGATAAGAAGTACTACAAGGTGGAGAATATGAATCTTCACACTCCTCACGTGTACTCTCATCATAGCTGTCATAAGGTTTACGAATGACAGGGTTATACCTAACACCAAATCTAGGTTCGGAGTGGGGAGTGCAAGACTCCTCACATGTCCCAACTTCATCATAAGATCCATCACGAGGTCCTACATCATCTCCAAAGTCACCATAAGCGCTTGGCACTTCATTCACCTCATTTTCTCCCTCAAAACAGTAATTTTCAAATCTGCCTATGTTTTGACCATGGCTATTTTCATAGCCTCCGCAATCTTCCTCAACTTCGTAGCCATAAAAACCCTCACTACAATCATAGTCTCCCATATTGTAGTCACAATAATCCCCGGCTATCAAAGTCATGTTCCTCTTATATCACCCTTTAAACCTACAAAATGAACAAACAAGATTAGTAGTAAAGCTCCTCACCAACACTCGTATACACTAACCTTTGTGATTCTCACAATTGGAGTGGCAAATATTGAAAGCTGCTTATACTCCGGTAGTCAATAGGATGTCAATTCTACTTAGTGGCCGGAATAGATTCTTGTTTGATCGACTCAAGACACAAAATAAATTTTCCTTACGAACTTGAAATAAAGAAGTTACAACGAATTAAAAATGAGAAAAGCTCACAAATAACGAAGACACGAAAGAAACGGATTCAACAATTAATCTACAACTAAGTAGGTGATTACTAGTTGTTAATTAATTGGAAGCAATAAAATTGAAACAAAGGAACAACAAAAGGAAACTACTAAAGTCTGAAATTTGAGCTTATTAATGACGTGAACAGTAGCAAATGGATGACGTGGCAGCATGCAATTGGTTTTTGTCCCACTCAATTTAAGCACCAATTCTGAAATTTAAATCTATACATAATTTGGAAAGGATAACAATTTGTCTTTGGAGGGAAAACATAAATCTTGAAATAAGAAAAGTACCTTGTCCCACAACACTAGGTTCTTGAAATAGGAAAAAGTACTTGTCCCATAACACAAGGTTCTTGAAATAAGAAAAAGTACTTGTCCCACAACACAAGGTTCTTGAATCAAGAAAAAGTGGTTTGTCCCACAAAACAATGTTCTTGAAAGAAGAAAAAGTAGTCCCACAAAACAAAGTTCTTGATACAAGAAAAAGTAGTCCCACAAAACAAGGTCTTTGAAATGAGGGAAAGCTGAAAAAGTAGAAGTCTAGTCTAGGAAGTGTTGGGTTCAAGGTTTCTCACAACAAGCTTTACATCTTTTCATCTTCACCTTTTTGAATCTATATTGCCCTTTTGATTGTCTTAAGTTGTAAGAAAATATGAAGAACTAGATGAACACCACAACAACCTTCAAGAACACAACAACAACTTCTTCAAGAACACCAACAATTCCAACGGCCAATTCCAATCCACAACAACAAACAACCAAGTCTCTTTAGTGTTGTGTCTTCGGTTTTAACAAGAGATGAAGGTTGTGAAGAGCTTCAAGAACAACAATATTCACCAAGAATAACAACAACACTCCTTTCAAAAACAACAACAACCAAATACACGGCCAATCAGGTTTCTCAACAACAATGTCTACCACAACAATGTTCAACAATAATGGGCCAAGCTTATGTTCACAATAACAACATCAAAATACAAGCTCAAATCAAGATATAGACTCAATGTGTTAGTGAGGAACAAAACTAACACCTAGAGACAACAAAGACAAATAAAAAATCTCGGCCAAGACACAACAAGAACACAATTTACGGCCAAGAACACAAAGTGGACAGATTGCTATTTTCTGGAATTTCCAGATTTCATTTTTTTTTTTTTTTGTAGTTTTTAAGTCTCAAGCCCAAGATTGATCTTGTTAGAACAAAATCAAAGATGGCTTTGATACCAAATGATACGGAAAAGAGAAGGAAACACAAAACAAACACCAAATCAGTCCACTAATCGTAAGGATTCGAGGACCAAGATGGAGACCACACTCGGATTCGCTACTAACAACAAGAATACAAGATACAAGAGTGTATATTAACACCAAAATAGATATGAAACGTGATGAACAAGATGAACAACAATAATACAAGTTTTGGATTCAAGGAAGACCCCAAAACAGTCCACTACACAACACATACACGATTTGCAAGAAAATAAAGATAGATAGTGAGACCAAGATTATTACAAGATTAAGAACCAAGTGTATTTCAACACTAACCCCTAATGAATGTAACAATCAAAACCACACTCTTACGGTGACCACCAAGGGAATGAACTAACCTTAAAATCTACCGTTTCCAAGCAAAGATCAATATTGGCTTTTCCAAGCCCTATGCTAAGGATGGCTTTTCCAAGCCCTACAACTAAGGGTGTTACACTCTCAAAAGAGAGAAAATATGTCTTTCAATTCTTCATCCTTCCAAATCTGCCAAGAAATGAGCTAAAATGACCTATTTATGGTGTAATACAAAAGAATACAAAAAGACCACTTTGCCCTTAATGATAGGTGCGGCCATGGTGTGTAAATACACCATGTGTAATGTCCAAAATGCCCTTAATTAAGGTCCAAAACCGTGAGTCCTCACTCTTAAATGCTCCAAGCAATCTTCCATACGCGAGATTGCTTTAAGTTACGCTCAAAACGGGTCCTCCATGCATGTTCTTGTATTCTCGAGGTGACCAAGTCTTGAGCCTCTATGTGTTGGCCTCCAAAGATGTCATCAAAAGATAAGATGGCCATTTGTCCCGTATCAAAACTTGTTGCTTGGTCTACATGACAAGCAAAGTGTCACTCTTGATGTATCCTATAACCAAATCCTTTGTAAATTTTTTTATTGTGTTTTTAATATTCCTTGCAAAGTATTCTTGGTTATATTGTAAATATGTGCAACCTTGGCATGTTGTGATGATTTGTTATGCTAACCCTCACCCTCATGCCATGAGGAGTTTGTATTTGTTTGTCCTCTCTTCGGTTTTGCAAGGTTTGGATTCGAGGTCGAATCCTTTTCAAGAAGGGGAGGATTATACAGGACAAATGGTCATCTTATCTTTTGATGACATCTTTGGAGGCCAACATATAGAGGCTCAAGACTTGGTCACCTTGAGAATACAAGAACATGCATGGAGGACCCGTTTTGAGCGTAACTTAAAGCAATCTCGCGTATGGAAGATTGCTTGGAGAATTTAAGAGTGAGGACTCACGGTTTTGGACCTTAATTAAGGGCATTTTGGACATTACACATGGTGTATTTACACACCATGGCCGCACCTATCATTAAGGGCAAAGTGGTCTTTTGTCTTCTTTTGTATTACACTATAAATAGGTCATTTTAGCTCATTTCTTGGAGATTTTTGCTGAATATTGATGTTGTATCACACTTAAAAACATTTCTCTCTTATGAGAAAGGCTCCCATAGCCGAAATCCATGTAACTAGGATTTTCAACTTGAGGGTGGAATCTCTCGTGTTGGATTCATGCTTGGAAACGAAGGTGCTTGAGGAGATTGATGTCTCTCTTGTGTCCACGTAAGAGTGTCGGTGTTGTTATTACATGTATTAAGGGTATTAGTGTTGGATCTACACTTAGATTCATAGTTATTGTAGTAATCTATGTCACACTACCTATCTTTATATTTTATTGTTGTCATCTTGTTGTTGTTGTGTAGTGGACTGTTTTTGTGTCTTCATTGAATCCAAAACTTGTATTATTGTTGTTCATCTTGTTCATCACGTTTTGTATCTGTTTTGGTGTTAAAATATACTCTTGTATCTTGTATTCTTGTTGTTAGTAGCGAATCCGAGTGTGGTCTCCATCTTGGTCCTCGAATCCGTAAGATTGGTGGACTGATTTGGTGTTTGTTTCGTGCTCCTCTTTGTTTTTCCGTATCATGTACCATTATACTCTTCTTCTACCTTTCAATGGAAATTATTCACACCATTCCCCCAACATCAACCAAGATGCTCCCAACATACATACATAAAACAGATCCAAAAGAGCCCCAAATACCCCTTAATATGGCAACCAGAAATTGAACCCACCATGCTTTGAGTTCTTAACAACAATATATACACAATCCTCAACCAACACACGTATATAGGAAAAGGGAAAAAATGGACAGTAGCCATACCTTAATTTCTGTGGTAGTTTATTCCCTTAATGTATCAATAGCTTGATCCCTTTACTCACAAACCAAAAGTGAAGAGAAAAATCTCTTAATGATCAAGGATAAAGAGACTGCCAAACTTAAAAAGGGATATCTTCTAGTTTAATCATGGAGAACATAATCCTTATAGTATTCTTAAGATGTGCTCATGATTTGTTCACTTACCTTTAACTTGGAAGGAAGGTTTCAAAAGAACCCTAGTGGAATTTTAGAGCTGCTGCATAGCTAAGAGAGAACAAGAGAGAAAATCTTGAAAGCTGTTTTTTTTTGCTAGTTAAAATGAGCTATAAGGGCTGGTTTTAATCCCCTTAAAAAGAGCTTCTATTGGCCGACTTTCTTGGTCATATTTGGGCCATAATTTATCAATTAGGTGATGAACCTACTTGCCCATTATATTGGGTCTTTGTGGATTAAAAACTATTGGGCCTTGGCTGCCCATTCTCCTCCTTTTCTCTTATTTAATTTGGGCCAGAATTAACTTAAGTAGGTGGTAGTGTATTTGGCCCAATAAGCTGGTCAAGGGATCCTTAATAGGTGATGCACCTACTTAGTTTTTAAGTTGGTCAAAAGGTCAAGTAGGTGATTCACCTACTAGCTTAAAATAAGTCAAGGAAGCACCTCAATATTTTGTTCCATTTTAAGATCAAAATGCTTATAGTTAAACTTAAAACTTGGTCACTTCATCTTTTAGATTCAAATACCTATTTAAGGGCCCAAGTTTATATTCTCTCATCGAAGGTAACTTAATCATACCACGTTTCAGTACATGTGGGAACTCCTCCAAACCTATCTTACCGTCACCAATCACATAGTATTTTCGAGCCCATTACCTACCCCAAAAGTCCATATCATGTGCCACATAAGTAGAACTAGTACACGCGGAATATAGGGTGTTACACTTCCACATATCCTCTATCCCAATCCCACTCTTCATACCACTAATATACAACCTTTTTGAGATTTTAAGCTGTAAAGTTTACCCTCTCCACATTAGTAGCCTTCATCACCCAAAATATCTTCTCCATTTTACCAAAGTAGCCTTGTGGATCCTCCTCCACCTTCACTGTAGAAAAAATTTGAGGACCTATCTTCATAAATTGGCCAATCCTTATGGCCTTTACATTCAAAGCACCAAACATATCCCGCTCAATCTGAGCATCAACCAATTTAGCAATAGCATGAATAGACTGACTGAATTCCGCATTAGTCACCTTGCCTTGAGGAGGACTAGTATCAATCGGTGGAACTCCAAACTATCAGGGATAGGATTGTGAGATCGAAGATGAACTCCAGAAGCAGGATGCACCCCTTCAGCATTACCCCTAGATGGGACAGAAGAATTTCCTTATGTTCCAAATTTATGAGGCATAATCTAATTGACAAATAAACAAGGATTTGAGAAGATTTTAGGACTGATACTCCAAGCTTGAAAATAGAATACCAAAAATGTGAAACACTCCTAAATTCCTTGTAGCCTCTCCCTTATGATGTGGCGCGCTACACACCACTAAAAGAGACTCTACTTGAAACGACTTTGTGGACTCCCAATTTACCATGAACATAGGCTCTGGTACCAAATTAACACGACCCTCCCTAGGGCCTTTTTATAATGGGCATCCCACATCGATCTCGGCCATTTCACCTATAAAAGTACCACAAAGCCTCTAATCAAAAGAGTAATGAAATATGATTGGGACGTACCCGCAACCATAGCCAAAACCAATATCCAAAATTAAACCAAAGAGACTAGAAATATCCCTAACATAAAATAGAGCTTAATGAAATGATAGAAGCTCAACACTTTAGTCCAAATATTGTCTCTGAGTCAGTCATTATGTAGGAGGAGTAGAACGACTAGTACCTATATTGCGTGGGTATATAGAGGTCAGTAGACGGGGTTAGCGAGTGACCGCTAGCATAATCTTAGGGTAAGGATAAAATAATGCCATTTATAAAAGAAAGTAAAACCATCCTTATGCACACAACCATACATATATATATATATAACTATGTTGGGAAAAGGGACCGATTTTAGCATGCCTTTAAAACCTTTACGTAGGCTGGTAGCTTTGCTATCCTAAACTGTCCATGGGCTATATGGGTTCAGCCTTCCCCTACTGAAAGGTCCCAAGTTCAAGTAACCGAACTAAAAAGGAAGAAAACCTTGGGATGTCTAGTACATCCCCTAAATATAGCGTGCCATCATACACATAGTCACCATGACCAACCTCATATCGGCAAATATGAGTTTCTAGTTTTTGCCCCCGGGACCTCTACCTTCCACGACCTTGCTACACATTGATACACTACTATCTTGGAGCGTATCAAATCTGCCACAAAATCAGTCCAAACACACTACAATTCCGAGAGCTTGAAGATAACAACTCCAATAGGTGAAGACAACAATAATCACGAAATTTTGAAGAAATACCAACACCAAAACAGTAGCTACACAAGGAGAACTAGAAGATAACAATAACATCAAACAATGGTTCAACAACACAAGATGATAGATTACAAAGAGTACAATGTTAACAACAAGAACAACAAATGGCAGTAACTATAGTGAATCAAAAATCAGCCCCACACGGCTTCACTAAGTTACTGCAAAGCTTCAAGAGTACAAAATGAAAGATAGTAACTTGACACAAAGATATCTTAGAATCTATGAACCCTAACTTGAAGAAAGGACCCTAAGACCAAAATATTTCAGCACCAAGTTCTTACTTAGACCAAGAGGAACTCATGGACCTCAAGATCTCATGTTTCTAGCCAAGAAACAACACAAGGGTAACTACACTTGTTGGACAGATTTCAGATTCTACTCTCAAGAACAAGAGAGAGAGAAATATTCAATGTTGCAAGACTTGTTGTTGTGAAATATGAAGAATGAACTAAGTGCTGAAAATAACCCTAATAGCATCTATTTATACTACACACAAAATGAAGCACAAATGACCTTACTACCCTTCAGTCAGAGGGGTGCCCTTAGAGTGTAATTTATTAGACTTCAAGGCTCATTTTCACACTTAAAAACGTTGAAGCTCTTTGGCGAATCAAGTACCAACTCACACACAGCCATTTGCATGAACATGGCTTGTAGTTTTTGTAGCTCCCGAGCTTGACTTCGTGTGAATGGTCGAGAACGTATTGGACAACTTTGTACACCCATATCATCCTCTCCATCTTGAGAGGAATTTGACCTCAAATTCAGCATTTGGTCATCCTCAACCGCATTCACTAGAGAGAGGTCACACACGTTGAAAGTGTTGTGTACTTGGTATTCCGGGGGAAGGTCAATCTTGTAGGCATTATCATTGATCCGTTCAAGTACTTGGAATGGACCATCGCCTCTTGGCATCAATTTGGACTTTCTTTGAGATGGGAACCTATCCTTTCTAAGGTGAACCCATACCCAATCTCCCGGTTCAAGAATGAGTTTCTTTCTTCCCTTGTTGACTCTCCTCGCAATGTCTTGATTTTTCTTCTCAAGTCGAAGTCGCACCTTCTCATGTAACTTCTTCATTGAATCTGCCCGCTTGCTGCCATCTAAGCTAATCATAACATCACTGGACAAAGGAGTTAAATCCAAAGGGGTAAGGGGGTTGAGGCCATATACGCACTCAAAGGGAGTCATTCCCGTACTTGAGTGTATGACACGGTTATATGCAAACTCAATCAATGATAGGTGTTCCTCCCAAGAAGTCAATTTTCCTTTTATCATGGAACGTAGCATAGCATCTAAAGTCCTATTTACCACTTCCATTTGACCATTAGTTTGTGGGTGGCAAGATGTAGAGAATAACAACTTGGTTCCAAGCCTACCCCACATAGATTTCCAAAAGTGAGTTAGGAACTTAGAGTCCCTATCACTCACAATGGTCCTTGGAACACCATGCAACTTGACAACATTATCAACAAACAAAGAGGCCACACTAGGTGCATCATCACATTTAAAGCATGGAATAAAGTATGCCATCTTAGAAAACCGATCGACCACAACAAAGATACTATCCCGACCTCGTCTAGTCCTAGGCAACCCTAACACGAAATCCATAGATATATCAAGCCAAGGGCGGAAAGGAGTGGGTAGCGGGGTGTACAACCCATGAGGTAGGATCCGCGACTTGGCTCCTTTGCAATCTATGCATTGGCCACAAATCTTGGCCACATCCTTGTGCATTTTTGGCCAATAGAATTGCTCCTCCAATATTCCAAGGGTCTTTTCGATCCCAGAGTGACCCATTAGACCGCCATTGTGTGCTTCCCTCACAAATAACTGGAGGGTACGCACAATCGTCTACCTTTAAACAAGTATCCATCAAACTTTGCATAGGGATTTGAACCCCTAGCTGAATCCCACTTGTCCCTACCCATTTGTTCGCATTCCCTAAAGATAGGAGCAAAGTGAGGGTCCTCGGGATACAATTCTTTCAAACTCTCAAATCCCATTAATTTTGAAGATAATGTTGATACAAGAACATGTTTTCTAGACAAAGCATCGGCTACTACGTTGTCCTTACCCTTTTTGTATTTAATAACATAAGGGAAGGTTTCAAGAAACTCAATCCATTTTGCATGCCGCTTGTTAAGCTTGTCTTGTGCCCGAAGATGCTTCAAGGATTCATGGTCCGTTCGGATCACGAACTCCTTGGGCCACAAATAGTGCTGCCAGGTGGCCAAAGCTCGAATCAAGGCATACAACTCTAGATCGTACGTGGAGTAGTTTAGAGTTGCTCCTTTGAGCTTTTCACTAACATAAGCAATGGGTTTTAAATCTTGCATCAAAACAGCCCCTATGCCCACTTTACTAGCATCGCACTCAACTTCAAATGTCTTATCAAAGTTAGGCAATTGTAATAAAGGCGCGAAAACGAGCATAGCTTTCAAGGTTTCAAAAGCATTAGCTTGCTCTTCACCCCACTTGAAGGGTTGGTCTTTTCGAATGACCGCGGTTAAAGGAGCGGCTATGGTGCTGAATCCTTTGACAAACCTTCTATAAAAACTAGCTAACCCGTGGAAGCTTCTTACTTCGCTAATGGTTTGCGGGGTTGGCCAATTTTTGATAGCATCTATCTTGGATTTATCCACTTCGACCCCTCTTGAACTAAGAACAAAACCCAAGAAAACAACTTCATTAACACCAAAAGAGCACTTCTCCAGATTTGCATACAACCTTTCCTATCTAAGGACATCAAACACACATTGTAAATGCATCAGATGCTCAACAATTGACTTACTATAGACCAAGACATCATCAAAGTAAACAACAACAAACTTTCCAATAAATGGCTTCATCACATGATTCATTAGCCTCATGAAAGTACTTGGAGCATTTGTTAGGCCGAATGGCATAACCATCCATTCATAGAGACCAAATTTAGTCTTGAAGGCAGTTTTCCATTCATCACCGGGTTGCATTCTTATTTGGTGATAGCCACTCCTTAAATCAATCTTGGAAAATAAACACGAACCATTCAATTCATCAAGCATATCATCTAACCTAGGGATATGATACGGGACAAATGGCCATTTTATATTTTGATGACATCTTTGGAGGCCAACACGTAGAGGCTCAAGACTTGGTCACCTCGAGAATACAAGAACATGCATGGAGGACCCGTTTTGAGCGTAACTTAAAGCAATCTCGCATATGGAAGATTGCTTGGAGCATTTAAGAGTGAGGACTCACGGTTTTGGACCTTAATTAAGGGCATTTTGGACATTACACATGGTGTATTTACACACCATGGCCGCACCTATCATTAAGGGCAAAGTGGTCTTTTTGTATTCTTTTGTATTACACTATAAATAGGTTATTTTAGCTCATTTCTTGGCAGATTTTGCATGATGAAGGATTGAAAGACATATTTTCTCTCTTTTGAGAGTGTAACACCCTTAGTTGTAGGATTTGGAAAAGTCATCCTTAGCATAGGGCTTGGAAAAGCCAATATTGGTCTTTGCTTTGAAACGGTAGATCTTGAGGTAAGTTCATTCCCTTGGTGGTCACCGTAAGAGTGTGGTTTTGATTGTTACATTCATTAGGGGTTAGTGTTGAAATACACTTGATTCTTAATCTTGTAATAATCTTGGTCTCACTATCTATCTTTATTTTCTTGCGAATCGTGTATGTGTTGTGTAGTGGACTGTTTTGGGGTTTTCGTTGAATCCAAAACTTGTATTATTGTTGTTCATATTGTTCATCACGTTTTGTAGCTGTTTTGGTGTTAAAATATACTCTTTATCTTGTATTCTTGTTGTTGGTAGCGAATCCGAGTGTGGTCTCCATCTTGGTCCTCGAATCCTTAAGATTTGCGGACTGTTTTGGAGTTGTTTCGTGTTTCCCTTCTCTTTTCCGTATCATTTGGTATCAAATCATGGCTTGATCTTGTTCCTATAAGATCAATCTTGGGCTTGAGACTTGAAAACTACAAAAAAAAAAAAAAAAAAAAAAATGAAATCTGGAAATTCCAGAAAATAGCAATCTGTCCACTTTGTGTTCTTGGCCGAAAATTGTGTTCTTGTTGTGTCTTGGCCGAGCTTTTTATTTGTCTTTGTTGTCTCTAGGTGTTAGTTTTGTTCCTCACTAACACATTGAGTCTATTTCTTTATTTGAGCTTGTATTTTGATGTTGTTATTGTGAACATAAGCTTGGCTCATTATTGTTGAACATTGTTGTGGTAGACATTGTTGTTGAGAAACCTGATTGGCCGTGTATTTGGTTGTTGTTGTTGTTGAAAGGAGTGTTGTTGTTATTCTTGGTGAATATTGTTGTTCTTGAAGATCTTCACAACCTTCATCTCTTGTTAAAACCGAAGACACAACACTAAAGAGACTTGGTTGTTTGTTGTTGTGGATTGGAGTTGGCCGTTGGAATTGTTGGTGTTCTTGAAGAAGTTGTTGTTGTGTTCTTGAAGGTTGTTGTGGTGTTCATCTAGTTCTTCATCTTTTCTTACAACATAAGACAATCAAAAGGGCAATATAGATTCAAAAATGATACAAAATCAAACCAAGAACACCAAGAGCTTCAAGTAGGATCGGATTTCAGTCCAACAACACAAGAACATCAAGTTTAAGTTTCGGTTTTTCAGCCCACAACACAAGAACAACAAGATAGATAACAATGCTAGTGAATCGAAAAGAGCCCCACACGGCTTCACTAGACTTTAAGATAACAAAATCAACAACAACAACAAGATAAAGAAAGATAGATAACTTGACATATAACATTCAAGAAACTAAGAACCCTAACATCAAGAGAGGACCCTAAGTCTAATGAATATAAACACCAAGTTCTTACGAGGACCAAGAGGCACTCAACGACCTCAAAACCCTTGTTTCTAGCCAAAGAGACAACACAAGTATCCCTCTACTTGTGAGATAATAGGGGCGGCTTCTATGAGTGGAAGAGAGAGGAAATGTTTAGTGTTTTTAGGTTACAAAAATCAGCATTCAAAAACTAAGGGATGACTCTCTAACATGTTCTATTTATACTACAAACAAAAGGGGTAAAATGACCCATCCGCCCTTTCTTCTTGTGCCAACCTTGGAGAGTAGTTTATTACACATTAGGACCTCTCTTCACACATAAAAATGTTTAGGTCCTTGGTTGGTTCAATTACCAACTCACACACGGCCATTTGCATGAACAAAGCTTGGAGTTTTTGTAATTCCCGAGCTTGGCTTCGTGTGAAAGGCCGTGTACCTGTGGAGGCTGCCCTAACCGTATCATCCTCTCCATCTTGAGAGGAATTTGACCTCAAATTCAGCATTTGGTCATCTTCAACCGCATCCACGAGGGAGAGATCACCAACGTTGAAAGTGTTGTGCACTTGATATTCCGGTGGAAGGTCGATCTTGTAGGCGTTGTCATTGATTCTCTCAAGTACTTGGAAAGGACCATCACCCCTTGGCAGCAATTTGGACTTCCTTTGAGCTTGAAACCGATCCTTTCGAAGATGCACCCACACCCAATCTCCGGGTTCAAGCACAAGCCTTCTTTTCCCTTTGTTTACCCTTTTTGCAATCTCTTGGTTCTTCTTTTCAAGCTTGATCCGCACCGTCTCATGCATTTTCTTCATTGCCTCGGCTCTTTTATTTCCATCTAAGCTGGTCATGAGATCAGTAGACAAAGGAGTGAGATCTAAAGGGGTAAGGGGATTCAGGCCGTAAACACATTCAAAGGGAATCATTCCCGTTCTCGAATGTATTACCCGGTTGTATGCAAATTCCACCAAGGGTAGGTGATCTTCCCATGAAGTCAGTTTACCTTTAACCATAGAATGTATCATAGACCCCAAGGTTCTATTTACTACCTCCGTTTGGCCATCGGTTTGTGGGTGACAAGAACTGGAGAAAAGTAACTTCATTCCAAGCCTACCCCACATGGACTTCCAAAAGAGACTTAGGAACTTGGAGTCCCTATCGCTCACAATAGTCCTCGGTACCCCGTGAAGCTTTACAACATGTGCAACAAATAATGAAGCTACACTACGAGCATCCTCGGTTTTAGCACATGGAATAAAATGAGCCATTTTAGAGAATCTATCAACAATAACAAAAATGCTATCTCGGCCCTTTCTAGTCCTTGGCAGCCCCAAAACAAAATCCATCGAAATGTACAACCAATGCCTAAGGGGAGTAGGGAGTGGGGTGTATAATCCTTGAGGTAGGAGACAAGATTTCGCACTCCGGCAGGCCACGCATTGACTACAAATTTTAGTGACGTCTTTGCGCATTTTGGTCCAATAGAAGTTCTCCTCTAAGATTCCGAGGGTCTTGTCTACCCCAAAGTGACCCATGAGGCCCCCGTCGTGGGCCTCCCTCACAAGCAATTCCCTCCAAGAACTAGAAGGAACACATAACCTCCTTCCTTTGAACAAATACCCCTCGAACCGAGAGTAGGAGGCATGGTTATTTTCCTTAAGCCAACGGTCCCTTCCCCACTCTTCGCATTCCCTAAAAATAGGAGCAAAGGTAGGATCCTCGGGATACAACAACCGCAAGCTCTCAAACCCATCAATTTCGAAGACAAGGTAGCAACAAGCACATGCTTCCTAGACAAGGCATCGGCAACAACATTTTCCTTTCCCCTTTTGTAATGAATTACATAAGGGAAAGTCTCGATGAACTCAATCCACTTAGCATGACGCCTATTCAACTTGTCTTGGCTCTTAAGGTGTTTCAACGACTCATGATCCGTTCGTATCGCAAACTCCTTAGGCCACAAATAATGTTGCCAATTTCCCAAGGCTCTAACAAGGGCGTACAACTCCGAATCATAAGTTGAGTAATTAAGAGTTGCCCCTTTGAGCTTTTCACTGAAATAAGCAACGGGCTTACCTTCTTTTATCAAAACATCCCCGATGCCAACCTAACTAGCATCACACTCTACTTCAAACATCTTATCAAAATCGGGCAATTGCAATAAAGGCGCCGAGATGAGCGTAGCTTTCAAGGTCTCAAAAGCCCTAGCCTGCTCATCACCCCATTTAAAGGGTCCGTCCTTTCTAATTACCTCGGTCAAGGGGGCTTCTATGGAACTAAATCCTTTGACAAACCTCCTATAAAAGCTTGCCAACCCGTGGAAACTTCAGATTTCTCCAATAGTTTTAGGGGTCGGCCAACTTCGAATAGAGTCTATCTTGGAATCGTCCACTTCCACACCCCTTGAGCTCACGACAAAACCCAAGAATATAACTTTATCAACACCAAAAGAACACTTCTCCATGTTGGCATACAGCTTCTCCTTTCGGAGCACATCAAACACACATCTCAAATGCATTACATGATCATCAATAGATTTACTATACACCGACACATCATCAAAGTAAACCACCACAAACTTTCCAATATAAGGCTTCATTACATGATTCATTAGCCTCATAAATGTGCTAGGAGCATTGGTAAGGCCGAAGGGCATGACCAGCCACTCATATAGACCGAATTTGGTCTTGAATGCGGTCTTCCACTCATCACCGGGTTGCATGCGAATTTGGTGATAGCCGCTCCTAAGGTCCACTTTAGAAAACAAACAAGATACGTGGAGCTCATCTAACATATCATCTAGTCTAGGGATTGGATGACGATACCTTATCGTGATTTTGTTGATGGCTCTACAATCGACGCACATGCGCCAAGTTCTGTCCTTATTTGGTACCAAAAGCACCGGAACAACACACGGGCTCATGCTTTCCTTGATGTATCCCTTGTTGAGAAGCTCCTCAACTTGTCTTTCAAGCTCCTTAGTGTCCATGGGATTGCTCCTATAGGCCGGTTTGTTTGGAAGTTGTGAACCCGGCACCAAATCAATTTGGTGCTCAATTCCCCGAAGTGGGGGAAATCCTTGCGGAAGTTCTTGAGGAAATACATCTTCATACTCCTGCAACACACAAGAAATCAAAGGGGAAATGAAAGAATTAGCGGGGTTAGTATTAAAACAATGGGCCAAAAGTAACATCGGCTTGTTTTCATCATGTTCCACGAAGAGTTCTTTCCTCCTAGCCAACATCACTACGTTTTCCATCTCCCTTGTCGTTGGGACAGCTTCGGATGTCCCTACTTCCTCACCTACGGCATTCACCCCCTTTTCTCCCTTTCCGGATTCCTTCCCCCTTCCCTATAACTCTCTCATCTTTTGATGCCACTCATTTACTTGGGAGGGTGAAAGAGGGTGAAGTGTGACCTTTCGGCCATCCTTCTCAAGCGTATACCGGTTGGACCTCCCATCGTGCTTAGTAGACCTATCATATTGCCATGGCCTACCTAACAACAAGTGACATGCTTGCATTGGGATCACATCACAAAGCACTTCATCGTGGTAGTTTCCCACCTTAAACCGAATCACACATTGCCTTGTGACCTTTAATTCACCATAATCGTTCAACCATTGTAGCTTGTAAGGACTAGTGTGTAGTGTAGTTGGTAGCTTCAATAAATTTACCATAGCATGGCTCGCAACATTCGTACAACTACCACTATCAATCACCAAGGTGCACACACTCCCCTTTACAAGACACTTAGTATGGAATAGATTTTCCCTTTGACTCGGGTCATCCATCGCCTTACTAATCATGACACGTCTAACCACAAAGTTTGGAACCACACACTCCCCTTCTTGTGGATAGAAATCTTCACTACCATCTAATTCATCATCATTCGGCCCATTTTCAGCTCCCTCTCCATCTTGAGGCTCGGCCTCATCCTCCCCCCTTTCGGAAACCACCTCCTCACCAAGGTAGTATACTTTCCCTTCTCGTAGGATCACATTGCGCCGGTTCGGACATTCATTGGCCTTATGCCCCCAACCTTGGCACTTGAAGCATTGGAACCCCTTTGGGTTGGGATATTTGTGAGCCTCCGATTTCAGAGGGAACTTAGGGACTGTTTTGGACTCGGGCAGCTTCGTAGGGGCGGGTTGGTCCTTGTTTTTGGGCCAACCCGAGGGGGTTTGTACCCTTGCCTTAAAGGTTGATCTCTCCTTAAGTTCCTTTTCAATCTCTAGGGCCGCTTGGAATATACCATCAATGGTTTCAAACCGGTGAAGGGTCAAATGAGTGGAGATCTCTTTGTTCAACCCACACTTGAACCGGATGATGTCGTGACTGATTTGCTCCCCACGATGATCAAGTTTCAACATGAGTTGTTGGAACTCATCAAAATAGGCCATCACACTCTTGCCTCCTTACCGCAAGCCATATAATCTAGCGAGCAACTCATGACGATATCTCTCGGGAAGGTATCGTTGTCTCATCAAATACCTCAACCGATACCAAGGTGGTGGCTGCCCATCCACTAATTCATTACCAAATCGTTTAACATACTCCCACCAAGTGTTAGCATATCCCTCGAGGTGATCTATAGCGTAGCAACTCTTCTTTTCTTCCGAGATGTCATTAACTTGGAAAACTTTGTCACAAGCCGATTCCCAAGTTAAGTATGTCTCGGGGTCACTTTCACCCTTAAAGATGGGTAGGCTCAACTTGATGGTGTTGATTCCTACGTCTCTCTCTTGGTGTCGGTTTCCCCTATATCCATACCCCCGGTATCTCCTAGGTTCTCCCCGACCC
The DNA here is from genome assembly GCA_030864225.1 of Capsicum baccatum var. pendulum. Taxonomy (NCBI): domain Eukaryota; kingdom Viridiplantae; phylum Streptophyta; class Magnoliopsida; order Solanales; family Solanaceae; genus Capsicum; species Capsicum baccatum. The sequence goes on along the minus strand of CM061554.1, from coordinate 103,992,900 downwards.
CCTCTTAACTTCTCCTCCCTCATATAAGTATCATCAAAGGCTCCATCTCCTTCATACACCTCTCTATCGTATCCTTCAAAGTGGGCTGGCCGGCCTTGGCTGTTTTTATTCGGAGGATTTGGAATTTACGGTCTTTGGGTTAATGGATCTTGGAATGGAGGGTTCGAATTTAGTGGAGGTACTTGGCGTCCAAATCCCTCTTGTGGCATTGGAGGGGCTTGGAAATGTAGTGGTCTAGTGGGGTCTCGGTTTGGTGGAAAATAGGTAGTTTGGCTTGTGGTATTAAGGGGAGCTTGGGGTGCATTTAGCATTTGGTGGACTGTTTCGGGGGTGATGGTTGCGGAGGAGGTCCTATCATGACCATTGGTAGATACATGTAGAGGAGTAGAAGGGCGAGAGTTCCTTTGACTCTCCACTTGTTCTAATCTCCCACTAATAGTCGACACTTCCTACCTTATTGCTGCCAAGTCCCCTCTCACGACCCCAAATTCCGAATTCAACCTTTCAAGTATCCGGGTAACGGCCTCAAGAGTGACCCTCATAGATTCAAGGGCATTAGTATCCACATTATGAGACGTAGCTCCTTCCATTGTCAAGGTATTATCCGTTTTAGTTCACCACAAGTTCGTGTTCCACAAGTGTTGTATAATTGGCTAGTAACCGTGAGATTTTTAAGGTATGAGTAAGCTCTTATTCGGAATGGATTCTTGTTTGAAGACTCAAAGAATTCTTGCCGGACTAGAGTCAAAAATCAGCAATTCGTTCAAACGAATAAAAGCACTCAAATAATCGTTGACACGAACAAACGGTTCAAGGAACTAGTTGACAACCTAGTAGGAAGGTACTAGTTTGTTAATTAGTTCTAGGACCAAGTAAGGGAAACCAAGGATCAACAATTAGCAACCAAAGAATGTCCTAAGTTGAGCTTATAGCGACGTGGCAGCATGCAATGGTCCCACACGTTCTTCTTCTCTCTTTTTTTTTTTGTTTTGTGTTAATATTCACACAACTTGTTTTAGTTTGCAAAGTGTTTTGGTGGGAAAAATAAAATCTTGTAGTATTTCACCCTTTTCAAACTCAAGAAAGTGGGGTTTGGTTGACTAATCCCACAAAACAAGGCTCCTTGAATTAGGGAAAAGTGATTGACAAGACTAAAAGGTGATGGGTGCAAGTCTTTCACAACAACTTTATAGCTTGTCTTCCACTTGAGCACACAACAAGATGAACAAGTTCAAAAGATGAACACCTCAACAAACTTCATCAACTTCTTTAGCACATAAACACACAACCACCGATTTTTTTTTTTTTTGGCTATCACAACATACAACTTTCGGCCACTTCAAGTCACTACACAATGTTCAAGTTTTCAAGCTCAACTTTTGGATCTAGACACTTTAGTGTTGGTGAGAAAGAAACCAACACTAGAAACTCACTAAACAAGCAAAATAACACCTAGATCTAAACATACAACATCATTCTTGGTTTCAACTTTTAATGGACAGATTTTCAGAATTTCTTTTTGGTGTAGTTTGTTTAAGCCGTGAACTAGCCCAAGATGGGTTATGTTGGAACACAACCGGTCTTGCTTTGATACCAAATGATACAAAATCAAACCAACAACACCAAGAGCTTCAAGTAGGCTCGGATTTCAGTCCAACAATACAAGAACAACAAGTTTAAGTTTCGGTTTTTCAGCCCACAACACAAGAACAACAAGATAGATAACAATGCTAGTGAATCGAAAAGAGCCCCACACGGCTTCACTAGACTTTAAGATAACAAAATCAACAACAACAACAAGATAAAGAAAGATAGATAACTTGACATATAACATTCAAGAAACTAAGAACCCTAACATCAAGAGAGGACCCTAAGTCTAATGAATATAAACACCAAGTTCTTACGAGGACCAAGAGGCACTCAACGACCTCAAAACCCTTGTTTCTAGCCAAAGAGACAACACAAGTATCCCTCTACTTGTGAGATAATAGGGGCAGCTTCTATGAGTGGAAGAGAGAGGAAAGGTTTAGTGTTTTTAGGTTACAAAAATCAGAATTCAAAAACTAAGGGATGACTCTCTAACATGTTCTATTTATACTACAAACAAAAGGGGTAAAATGACCCATCCGCCCTTGCTTCTTGTGCCAACCTTGGAGAGTAGTTTATTACACATTAGGACCTCTCTTCACACATAAAAACGTTTAGGTCCTTGGTTGGTTCAATCACCAACTCACACACGGCCATTTGCATGAACAAAGCTTGGAGTTTTTGTAATTCCCGAGCTTGGCTTCGTGTGAAAGACCGTGTACCTGTGGAGGCTTCCCTAACCGTATCAAAAAAGGTGAAGATGAAAAGATGTAATGCTTGTTGTGAGAAACCTTGAACCCAACACTTCCTAGACTAGACTTCTACTTTTTCAGCTTTCCCTCATTTCAAAGACCTTGTTTTGTGGGACTACTTTTTCTTGTATCAAGAACTTTGTTTTGTGGGACTACTTTTTCTTGTTTCAAGAACTTTTTTTTGTGGGACAAACCAATTTTTCTTGTTTCAAGAACCTTGTGTTGTGGGACAAGTACTTTTTCTTATTTCAAGAACCTTGTGTTGTGGGACAAGTACTTTTTCTTATTTCAAGAACCTTGTGTTATGGGACAAGTACTTTTTCTTATTTCAAGAACCTAGTGTTGTGGGACAAGGTACTTTTCTTATTTCAAAATTTATGGTTTCCCTCCAAGACAAATTGTTATCCTTTCCAAATTATGTATTGATTTAAATTTCAGAATTGGTGCTTAAATTGAGTGGGACCAAGACCAACTGCATGCTGCCACATCACCCATTTGCTACTGTTCACGTCACCCATTGTCTACTGTTCACATTATTAATAAGCTCAAATTTCAGATTTTAGTAGTTTCCTTTTATTGTTCCTTAGTTTCAATTTTATTGGTTCCAATTAATTAACAACTAGTAATCACCTACTTAGTTGTAGATTAATTGTTGAATCCGTTTCTTTCGTGTCTTCGTTATTTGTGAGCTTTTCTCATTTTTAATTCGTTGTAACTTCTTTATTTCAAGTTCGTAAGGAAATTTTATTTTGTGCCTTGAGTCGATCAAACAAGAATCTATTCCGGCCACCAAGTAGAATTGACATCCTATTGACTACCGGAGTATAAGCAACTTTCAATATTCGTCGCTCCAATTGTGAGAATCACAAAGGTGAGTGTATACGAGTGTTGGTGAGGAGCTTTACTACTAATCTTGTTTGTTCATTTTGTAGGTTTAAAGGGTGATATAAGAGGAACATGACTTTGATAGCTGGGGATTATTGTGACTACAATATGGGAGACTATAATTGTAGTGAGGGTATTTATGGCTACGAAGTTGAGGAAGATTGCAGAGGCTATGAAAATAGCCATGGTCAAAACATAGGCAGATTTGAAAATTACTGTTTTGAGGGAGAAAATGAGGTGAATGAAGTGCCTAGTGCTTATGGTGACTTTGCAGATGATGTAGGACCTCGTGATGGATCTTATGATGAAGTTGGGGCATGTGAGGAGTCTTTCCCTCCCCACTCCGAACCTAGATTTGGTGTTAGGTATAACCCTGTCATTCGCAAACCTTATGAGAGCTATGATGAGAGTACACGTGAGGAGTGTGAAGATTCATATTCTCCACCTTGTAGCACTTCTTATCAAGGTAGATATAGTGTGAATGGTTATACTAGCTATAGTGTAGGTTGTCCAATGGGAAGAAGAGGGTATACATCTCCAAAATCGAGGGGTACTCATGTGCTTTACAATGTTGATCCGAGAAGGAGTGTACACTCCGGAAAGGTGACCATTTGTGGGATACCGGGCTGCCTCGTTGTGTTAAATGATAGGTACTATAGAAACTACATTGTTCCATCCATGGTTCATTACTTGGGGTTATTTTGTGAGCCTTTACTTGTTCCATACTTCTTGGACAGGTTTAAGGTTACCGAGAGGGTAAAAGTTGTCTTCTCCCAATTTAATTACCATGAGGAGGTGTGGTGTGATGTTTTTCCCATAACCTATGGTCATGTGAGCTTAGGCGCCAATTGGTTTGCACAACATAAAGTTCCAAATATGCAAAATTGGCCTAATATTGTAAGAGATCGATGGGGAAATTGCCTAGAGACGTACATTCTGCCCGGGCCGCAAAAAGAAGTTCCTACCTACTCCAATTCAAATTATTATGAGAGACAAAATATTGAGAGGAGTAAGGGAGTGAAAGGTGGTAATCCGAGAGTGGAAAAAGGAGAGGTTGTGTGGAGCAAAGTAAGAGGATTACCACCAAACCATGCTAACATTGTTTGTCCTTCTATTTCTAAGGACATTTGTGTAGGTAGCAACATGGAAAGCGAAGAAGAACAATGCCAAAAGAAAGTTGCTGCCCAAACTTTTGGAGGACCTTCACACCATGACAAAGAAGAATCTACTCAAGGACTTCAAGGTAAAATGGCAAACTCTTACACTTTTGTACATGTGAATGATAATTGTGTGGCTAGTAGCCCATTGAGTGTGAGTTGTAGCTTGCCTATATGTAAGTGTATTATTCCTTTGCCACTTGATGATGATGTACATGTTGTGAGTGTGGATACACTAGTTGATCCTATTGATGACCGAATAGACTCTTCTTATAAGATCGATTTATGTCCACCTAGTGTTGAAACCATTATGTTGAATGAAAGTACATTATCTTCTGAAATTTGTGTTGATCAACTTATGTGTGAAAATTACCCACCACTTGAGGATTTGTATGATGTAATTAATGAACCTCAAGTGTGTGATAATGTTGAAAATGTTGATCAAAGTGAGAATGAACCCGAGAGCTCTTCTTGGGGTAATATTGTGTTTGAAACATCCTTGAAACTTGATATTGATCATTTAGAGAGTGAGGAACTTGCTTGTTCCAAATCTGTCCGTGATGTAGATCACACTCTTTTTAGGTACAATGTCTTGTTTGAAGATGATTTAAACACTTCTAATGAACCTAGTGGTGAAAATGATGGTATAGCTTGCCTTGGAAGCTATAGCCTATATGCTAACCCACTATGGTGTGACAATATTCCTCCTAAAGAGGGAAATCTCTTCTTGGAAGATCCTCTTAAGGTAAGGAATGTGTAGTTGCGAAAGCTACTTCTTCTTCTACTTTGTGTGATTTCATTGTTGAGAGTACTCATGGTGATTATTGGGAAACTAGTAGTGAGTACACACATGAGAGTACCTTAGTAGAAGTCGATTTGAGTGATACTTTTCTCTACTCTCTATTTTATTTGGATCATATGTATGTTATTGTAGAGAGTATGTCATTTAGTTTGGGTGTAGACCGTGGGAAAGGGAAGTGTTGTCGAGACCCATGTCTATGGCCACTTTTCCCATTTGAACCTGGTGCCAAATTTAGAAATGGTGATGTTGGTGCACCAAACTTGTTTCTTGGTCTACATGACAAGCAAAGTGTCAGTCTTGATGTATCCTATAACCAAATCCTTTGTCCATCTTTTATTGAGTTTTTAATATTCCTTGCAAAGGATTCTTGGTTATATTGCAAATATGTGCAACCTTGGCATGTTGAGATGATTTGTTATGCTAACCCTAACCCTCATGCCATGAGGAGTTTGTATTTGTTTGTCCTCTCTTCGGTTTTGCAAGGTTTGGATTCGAGGTCGAATCCTTTTTAAGAAGGGGAGGATGATACGGGACAAATGGCCATTTTATCTTTTGATGACATCTTTGGAGGCCAACACATAGAGGCTCAAGACTTGGTCACCTCGAGAATACAAGAACATGCATGGAGGACCCGTTTTGAGCGTAACATAAAGCAATCTCGCGTATGGAAGATTGCTTGGAGTATTTAAGAGTGAGGACTCACAGTTTTGGACCTTAATTAAGGGCATTTTGGACATTACACATGGTGTATTTACACACCATGGTCGCACCTATCATTAAGGGCAAAGTGGTCTTTTTGTATTCTTTTGTATTACACTATAAATAGGTTATTTTAGCTCATTTCTTGGCAGATTTTGCATGATGAAGGATTGAAAGACATATTTTCTCTCTTTTGAGAGTTTAACACCCTTAGTTGTAGGACTTGGAAAAGTCATCCTTAGCATAGGGCTTGGAAAAGACAATATTGATCTTTGCTTTGAAACGGTAGATCTTGAGGTAAGTTCATTCCCTTGGTGGTCACCGTAAGAGTGTGGTTTTGATTGTTACATTCATTAGGGGTTAGTGTTGAAATACACTTGATTCTTAATCTTGTAATAATCTTGGTCTCACTATCTATCTTTATTTTCTTGCGAATCGTGTATGTGTTGTGTAGTGGACTGTTTTGGGGTTTTCATTGAATCCAAAACTTGTATTATTGTTGTTCATCTTGTTCATCACGTTTTGTAGCTATTTTGGTGTTAAAATATACTCTTTATCTTGTATTCTTGTTGTTGGTAGCGAATCCGAGTGTGGTCTCCATCTTGGTCCTCGAATCCTTAAGATTTGCGGACTATTTTTGAGTTGTTTCGTGTTTCCCTTCTCTTTTCTGTATCAGGATAGGGTGACGATATTTTACCGTAATCTTATAGATGGCTCGGCAGTCCACACACATACGCCATGTTCCGTCTTTCTTGGGCACCAGTAGCACCGGAACCGCGCACGGACTCATGCTTTCCTTGATATACCCTTTGTTGAGGAGTTCCTCAACTTGACGTTGCAATTCTTTGGTGTCTGTAGGGTTGCTTCTGTAAGCCGGCTTATTTTTGGCAATTGTGAGCCCGGCACAAAGTCAATTTGATGCTCAATTCCCCGAAGTGGGGGCAATCCTTGCGGAAGTTCTTTAGGAAATACATCTTCGTAATCCTGCAACACACAAGAAATCAAAGGAGAAATACAAGAATTAGTGGGGTTAGTATTAAAACAATGAGCCAAAAGAAGCATAGTCATGTCCACATCATGATCTAAGAAAAGTTCCTTCTTTCTAGCCAACATCACCATGTTTTCTTGCCCATTTGACGTTGAGGCAGTCCCAGAAGTCCCTACTGCCCCACCCACAGTTTTCCCCTCCTTTTCACCATTTTCGGGTTTGTTTCCCTTCTCCTTCAACTCCCTCATCTTTTGATGTAATTCATTCACTTGTGATGGCAAAAGAGGATAAAGAGTGACCTTTCGACCATCCTTCTCAAGTGAATATCGGTTGGTCCTCCCATCATGTTTGGTAGACCTATCATATTGCCAAGGTCTACCTAACAATAAATGACATGCTTGCATTGGTATCACATCACAAAGCACTTCGTCTTGGTAGTTCCCTACCTTAAACCGTATCACACATTGCCTCATGACCTTCAATGCACCGCATTCGTTCAACCATTGTAACTTGTAAGGGCTAGTATGAAGTGTAGTTGGTAATTTCTGATACGGTTAGGGCAGCCTCCACAGGTACACGGCCTTTCACACGAAGCCAAGCTTGGGAATTACAAAAACTCCAAGCTTTGTTCATGCAAATGGCCGTGTGTGAGTTGGTGATTGAACCAACCAAGGACCTAAACGTTTTTATGTGTGAAGAGAGGTCCTAATGTGTAAATAACTACTCTCCAAGGTTGGCACAAGAAGCAAGGGCCGATGGGTCATTTTACCCCTTTGTTTGTAGTATAAATAGAACATGTTAGAGAGAGTTATAGTTAGTTTCTGAATGCTGAAACTTGTAACCTAAAAAGACAAAAACCTTTCCTCTCTCTTCACTCTTTGAAGCCGCCCTAGTATCTCACAAGTAGAGGGATACTTGTGTTGTCTCTTTGGATAGAAACAAGGGTTTTGAGGTCGTTGAGTGCCTCTTGGTCCTCGTAAGAACTTGGTGTTTATATTCATTAGACTTAGGGTCCTCTCTTGATGTTAGGGTTCTTAGTTTCTTGAATGTTATATGTCAAGTTATCTATCCTTCTTTATCTTGTTGTTGTTGTTGATCTTGTTATCTTAAAGTCTAGTGAAGCCGTGTGGGGCTCTTTTCGATTCACTAGCATCATTATCTTTCTTGTTGTTCTTGTGTTGTAAGTGGAAAAACCGAAACTAAAACTTGTTGTGCTTGTGTTGTTGGACTGAAATCCGAGCCTCCTTGAAGTTCTTGTTGTTGTTGGTTTGATCTTGTATCAATTTCAGAAAGTTTACCATAGCGACACTAACGACATTCGTACAACTACCACTATCAATCACCAAAGTGCACACATTCCCCTTTACAAGGCATTTAGTATGGAATAGATTTTCCCTTTGGCTAGGGTTGTCTATTGCCTTACTAATCATAGCACGTCTAACTACAAAGTTTGGAACAACACACTCCCCTTCTTGTGGGTAAATAACTTCACCACCACCACCATCATCATCATCAAGTGGTCTATTTCCAGTTTCCTTTCCATCTTGAGGCTCGGCCTCATCCTCCTCTTTTTCAAGACCCACCTCCTCACCAAGGTAATACAATCTCCCTTCCCGCAGTATCACGTTACGTCGATTTGGACATTCATTGGATTTATGCCCCCAACCTTGGCACTTGAAACATTGGAATCCTTTTGGGTTTGGATACTTGTGAACTTCTTGTTTTAGAGGAATTTTATGGACTGTTTTGGGCTCGGGCAGCCTTGTAGTGGAGGGTTGGTCCTTGTTTTTGGGCCAACCCGAAGAGGATTGAATCACGTCCTTGCTTCTAGGCCAACCCGAGATGGATTGTCCCCTTGCCTTGAGCGACGACCTCTCTTTAAGCTCCCTTTCAATCTCAAGAGCCGCTTGGAAAATACCTTCAACGGTATTAAATTTGTGAAGTGTCAAATGAGTGGAAATCTCTTTGTTCAACCCACACTTGAACCGGATGATGTCATGACTGATTTGTTCCCCACGATGATCAAGCTTCAACATGAGTTGCTGAAACTCATCATAATATGCCATTACACTTTTATTGCCTTTACGCAAGTTGTACAATCTAGCAAGTAATTCATGGCGATAACTCTCGGGAAGGTACCGTTGCCTCATCAAGTACCTTAACCGAAACCAAGGTGGTGGCTGCCCATCAACTAATTCATCACCAAAACGCTTGACATACTCCCACCAAGTGTTGGCATAACCCTCAAAATGAGCTATGGCATAACAACTTTTCTTTTCTTCCGAGATATCATTAACTTGAAAAACTTTATCACAAGCTGATTCCCAAACTAAGTAGGCCTCGGGGTCACTTTCACCCTTAAAGATAGGTAAGCTCAATTTGATGGTATTGATGCCTATGTCTCTTTCTTGGTGTCGATTTCCCCGTTCTCCATACCCTCGGTACCTCCTTGGATCAACACGGCCCCTTCTTAGCTCTTCTTCTCTCATGTAAGAATCATCAAAGGCTCCATATCTATCATACTCCTCTCTACCATGTTCCTCAAAGTGAGCTGGTCTATTTTGGTGATTTGGAATCTGATTTGGAGGCATTGGTATTTGTGGAGGTGGTGGTCTTTGATTTGGTGGAGTTTGGTAGGGTATGTTCAGATTTATTAGAGGTAATGGACGGCTACATACTTCTTTTGGAATTGGAGGAGTTTGGAAATGGTGTGGTCTATTTGCTTCTTGGTTTGGAGGGAAAGTAATGGTATGATTTGGGGCATTTAGTGGGGCTAGAGGTGGATTCATTATTTGGTGCAATGTTTCTGGTGAGATAGTTGTGGATGAAGTTCTTTCATGACCAATTGAAGGAATATGATGAGGAGTGGATGGATGAGAGTTCCTTTGACTCTCCACTTGCTCCAATCTCCCACTTATCGTAGTCAATTCTCCCCTCACTGCCCCAATTTCCGTGTTCAACCTCTCTAAACTTCTGGTAATGGCCTCAAGGGTGGCCTTCATAGTGTCTTGTTCAGTAGCACCCCCACTTTGGGATGGGCTTCCTTCCATGTAAAGGTGTTACCTACACAATCAGCAAACAAGTTAGCGTTAAACCCCTCCTTACTCACACTCTCTCGGTTCACTCACACTTGAGCTCCACAAATGTTGTAGATTGGCTAGTAACTGTGAATCCTTAAGATATGAGTAAAGCTCTTGTCTGGAATGGATTCTTGTTTGAAACTCAAAGAATTTTCGACGGACTGGAGTTAAGAAGTTACAATGTATTCAAACGAATAAAAGCACCCAACTAAACGTGGACACGAACAAGGGCATTCAAAAGGACTAATTGACAGCCTAGTAGAAGTGTACTAGCATGTTAATTAGTTCTAGAACCAAGTAATGAAACTAGGAATCAACAATTAGAAACTAGAAAACCTAAATTTGAGCTTATTAATGATGTAAACAGTAGGCAATGGGTGACGTGAACAGTAGCTAATGGGTGACATGGCAGCATGCAAAGGGTCTTGGTCCCACACAATTTAAGCACCAATTCTGAAATTTTAAATCTTCACACTATTTGGAAAGGGTGACAATTGGTTTTTGGTAGGGAAAACATAAGTCTTGAAATAAGGAAAAGTATTTTGTCCCACAACACAAGGTTCTTGAAACAAGAAAAAGTGGTTTGTCCCACAAAACAAAGTTCTTGAAACAAGAAAAAGTAGTCCCACAAAACAAGGTCTTTGGAATGAGGAAAAGCTGAAAAAGTAGAAGTCTAGTCTAGGAAGTGTTGGGTTCAAGGTTTCTCACAACAAGCTTTACATCTTTTCATCTTCACCTTTTGAATCTATATTGCCCTTTTGATTGTCTTAAGTTGTAAGAAAAGATGAAGCACTAGATGAACACCACAACAACCTTCAAGAACACAACAACTTCTTCAGGAACACAACAACAACTTCTTCAAGAACATAACACAACAAGTAACAACAAACAGCCAGCCACAAGGCACCACAACTATGGTCAATATTATAAGCTCAAACTTTAGATCTTGACACCTTTAGTGTTGGTGAGAAAGAAAACAACACTAGAAACACTCTATACAAGAAAAATACTACAAGATCTAGCTAAAAAAATAAGAAAATCTCGGCCCATACAACAACACATCACAATTTCTGGCCCAGAACACAAAGGTAGCAGTTTGACGATTTCTGGAATTTTCAGATTTCAGTTTTTTTTTTTTGTAGTTTTTAAGTCTCAAGCCCAAGATTGATCTTGTTAGAACAAAATCAAAGATGGCTTTGATACCAAATGATACACTACTATCTTGGAGCGTATCAAATCTGCCACAAAATCAGTCCAAACACACTACAATTCCGAGAGCTTGAAGATAACAACTCCAATAGGTGAAGACAACAATAATCACGAAATTTTGAAGGAATACCAACACCAAAACAGTAGCTACACAAGGAGAACAAGAAGATAACAATAACATCAAACAATGGTTCAACAACACAAGATGATAGATTACAAAGAGTACAATGTTAACAACAAGAACAACAAATGGCAGTAACTATAGTGAATCGAAAATCAGCCCCACACGGCTTCACTAAGTTACTGCAAAGCTTCAAGAGTACAAAATGAAAGATTGTAACTTGACACAAAGATATCTTAGAATCTATGAACCCTAACTTGAAGAAAGGACCCTAAGACCAAAATATTTCATCACCAAGTTCTTACTTAGACCAAGAGGAACTCATGGACCTCGAGATCTCAAGTTTCTAGCCAAGAAACAACACAAGTGTAACTACACTTGTTGGACAGATTTCAGATTCTACTCTCAAGAACAAGAGAGAGAGAAATATTCAATGTTGCAAGACTTGTTGTTGTGAAATATGAAGAATGAACTAAGTGCTGAAAATAACCCTAATAGCATCTATTTATACTACACACAAAATGAAGGACAAATGACCTTACTACCCTTCAGTCATGGGGTGCCCTTAGAGTGTAATTTATTACACTTCAAGGCTCATTTTCACACTTAAAAACGTTGAATCTCTTTGGCGAATCAAGTACCAACTCACACGCAGCCATTTGCATGAACATGGCTTGTAGTTTTTGTAACTCCCGAGCTTGACTTCGTGTGAATGGTCGAGAACGTATTGGACAGCTTTGTATACCCATATCACACATCCCACCATTATTGCCCATTAAAACCATTTCCAAATAACCAAACCATTATCCATTTATTAACCAAGGCCATTAATATTGGTAACGTCATACCAACCCTTACTTAGAAGTATCATCCATAGCCAAACATTTATAGGTTGAAGGGGACTTTCAAGTGCCCTTCTATTTACCATATTCAACCACTTGGGGGATTCTATGTGCCCTTCAAGATTAACCATTAGGCATTTACCAATCTAATCTATTTAAACCAGGCATAATTCCTTTACTGAGTTTTAAAACATGCAAGAGTTCCATTAAAAGTAGTCAATGCGATGAACATATCTTTATAAGCATTTCATCAAACACGTTGGGGGCATAATATGACCAAAACCAATTAAAATTACCATTAAACCATTCCCATTCAATCCAATTATCAAAAATAATAATTAATGCACATACAAGCATAATTAAAACTATCGAAAACCATAACCAACCATTTAATATCAAAACCCCCAAATCCTATTTGAAAACCAAAATCATACAATTAATGAAATCATGGAAAAATTCATAAAAAACATGCCTTTAGATAAAATTAAAAATGAGGGAAGAGAACATTCCTTACACCTAGATGATAATGGAAAGAAATCACCAAGAGAAGACCCAAATTGATCCTTTAGTTTGAAACCTAGCTTCCCCTACCCAAAAGCTCTTGAGAGAATTATGGAGTGTTTTAGAAAATTTTCTAAGTGTTAATAAATAAAATAATAGGGTAAATAACCTTCCAAGTAGGTTATAAGTCATGCGGTCTTATTAGGATAAATGAGGAAATGACCAAAAACCCTACTTAAATTGCACCAAAATCCCATCACAGGGATACGACTGACCCTTATGAGTCATACCTTTCTAATATGTGTGGTACCCTCTACTCGTACCCTTGCCTCAACCTTTGGATCTAATACTTACCAGCATACAACTCATCCAACCAAGTCGTATTGAAAGCATATGATTTGTACCCTTCTTCCGTACCCCTGGTAGATTTTAACCCTAGAAAGATTTAGATACTGTCAACCATACGAGTCTTAGGTACGACTTATACCATAGCTTACGGCTCATGGTGAGCCACTTTAAATCTTATCCAACCCAAGTAACCAAGTCAAAGATTAAGTTCAGGAACCAGACGATCGTAACCACCAATACGCTTATACCCTAATTCATACCCATTCCAGTAACTAAAATTCATCCCACTAACAAATAGTAGTCAGCATACGACTTGACCATACCATTTGTACCCTAATATACAGCTCGTATTCATGAGTAATATTAGGTCTAGAGATTAAATTTCAAAGAAATTTGCTAAGGTCCAACAACTAGGGTGTTTCAAGAAAATGTGGGTGTGTGAAATATGTTCTCTCATATAAAGAGCTCCAAGTTAAGATCCTTGAATGTCAGGTTCATACACTCAAAAATAAATAGATTACTTTGGTAAAGGTTCTCTTGAAAACCAGTCAGTTGAGGGAGCTACTTGGGAAGTAGAGGAATATATGATGATGAAGCACCCCCATATTTTTTAAGGGACATAGCTCCAACATGAGGAAATAGTTTCCCTTTAATTAATTAATTAATTCTCATGTCACTTAATTATTCTCATGTCATAACAAGTATTCATGAGAAGGATGAGAAGGAACCATGATGATGCTTACAACCATGAGAAGGAACCATGATGATGCTTTGAAACTGGATAAATATACCTTACAACCATGAGAAGGAACCATGATGATGCTTTGAAACCACATTCTTAGGTAAGATCATGAATCCAAAAGATGATTCAATTTGAAATTCCAAGACACAAACAAAGATACGATCATGAGTAGGTCTCATGATCTTAGTGTGGCTTGTCTAATAATGTTTAGAGAACCTCCAGTTCAGCCTCCCAAACACGAGCACCACCTATGATTGTAGGAGAATTCCACAAATGAGGAATGGTCCGTACAACTCACTATTCACCTTTTTCAGTTCGAATTTAAAGGGTACATTAGTATTTTTCCCATTAATTTAACATCGAAAATATGTAATTTATGTTATTTAAAATATGATCATTAAGGTTAATATTACCCTAATTCTAATTACTTAGAAAAACATTCGATACTTAGTTTTAACACTAACAAAAGAGACAATTTCTTTCCCCAAGGAAGAGTTAGGGTTCATCTATTTAGGCTTCATATTTAATATATTTCTTCAGGATTCTCATCTGCAGGTATGCAGGATTTGATCAGTGGGTTTCCTTTCACCTATTGAGTCCTAAAGTTAACTCAATTCCTTAGTTCCGTTTCTTCTTTCAAAGCTTAAGGTTCGTGAATGTTATAAATTCCTGGATATCTCAGTCCCTTGATTTTATTGAATTGTAATCCATGTTTTACCCTGAATTTCAGTAGCATTACATGTTCATGATCATAAAACCTAATTATAATGTGAAATCTAGGATTTTGGACTTGAGTTATTAAATTTTTTAGATTCACTTAGTTTATGAAATAGTCATAGTAGCTGCATTTTTCTTAGATAGTGGGTTATAAATACCCGATGACCTAGGATATTATGCATTGCCAGTAGAATACTTATTATTTAGTTCTTCATGGTTTAGAATGCTTTTAGATAAAGAATCTAATACCTTTCAATTTTAGAATATCATATTGTTGAGCATTTTAATATATAAATTTACTATCAGTAGTGAGTAGTATTTTGCACCAAAAGAACATGGTTGATGTTAACCCAAGTCCCAAAACTATGCTACAATTGTAGGTTTACATTATAGTCCTTTGGACATCAAATTAACGGATCCACATCAGCCAGTATTCATACCCTTGGCATATCCGACTAGGTTACTAGTTGTAAACTATATAGCTCAGATAGGGTATGTTGATTAATATTATCTCCCATAATTCATTCTTAGACCTTACATTACCTTCTATTTATTTATTCAGTAAATTATAGTGTTATAACTATTATTGGGTTATTGTATCAGGCTATAGTCTTTAGTTTATGTTTAGCTCCTTATGTTATTTTCATCAATTCTTATCTTACATAGTGTATTGCATATCCCACATGCTCAGTGAATTCTACATAATAACTACATACCACTCTTTTCACTACACTATCTTCTATTATAGGATCAGATGCTCAACACCTAAACCAAGTATAGTATGATCTCCTACCATAGCAGCATTAGTACGTTAGTGAGTCCTTATTATTGTAGGACCAATATCCATATTTTATTTTTTTAACATATTAGGTTTAGACATTAAGAGGTAGTTGGGGCTTGTCCCAACAACTCATCTTATTTAGATGTTTTTAGATAGTTATATATACTATGTTTTTAGATTCATAACTTTAAACTTAAATGTTGGTATTGCTTTCGCACAATATATATTAGTTATTTTAGTATTCTTAATATCATTCTAGGCCTTGGGTTAGCATGGGTCAATTGTGATGCTAAGCATTGTATTGCGACTAGTGGGTAGTCTTGGGTCACAACAACAATTAAATAACAAAAATAACATCACCAAGTACTACTCCATATTTTCCTTTTGATACACCTATGTTATGGAACTTTTTCATTCGTCCATGATCAACACATAAAAATAGATAATGAAGAGTACAACCATTCACTAACACACCACTATGGATTTCATTAATACATAGATTCTCCACCACCACTTACATTAGTCTATTTGACACTCAATAATCAATCATTTATAACCAACCACTTTTTAGTTATCTATAATGACCTAATTATTGGTGATTTATGTGAATTATTTATTAAGTATGAAATAACCTTGTTACCTCTCCCCACATTTGCATTGTGGTATTTCTTATGTGTGGGGATGATTGGCATGGTCCCCAATGCATTTTGTTCTAATTTATGCGAGATTGTGATTTTTGGTGGTTAAAGTATCTTATTAGTTGACTTTGGTCAAAATCCATTCATCTATGAATCGCATGGCAAAATGGACTATGCTAGAAGATTCAAAATGTCAATTTTAGGGTGGGACATGGTAGGCATGGTTTTATAACTTTTATATCTCATTTCGACCCTCAGTTTGGAAAGTTGTTAAATTGGCTTTTGAGGGTCAACATTGTGAAAATGATGTTTTTCAAAAATGTGATATCTCTATTTAGACTAGGGCATCGAATTTGTAATGCCCCGAGTCTCTACCCTGGACACTACATAGTGCTCATAATCTCGAAGGACCACAAGCTAACCAATGACTGGTACCTACTAGAATAACTGAATAATAATATGGTATAATGTGGAATAATGGGCTGAAATGCCATAAGGTTCAAATAATTGAAATAAAACTAAAATAAGGTATCTCGTTATGAAAACTGAACAACTGTCTAAACATCTAGTTTGAAAAGCCTCTAATGAACTGTCTGAATTATGGAGTTGATGGGACAATCCCTCAACTAACACCATCTACTGAAATACTAAATGTAATAAGATAATGAAATAAAAGAATATCCTTGAATGATAAGGACTCACTGCTATTCTACTGTTGTTGGCTGAATCTAAATCTATCTACGTGTGATTGGGAACCTGAGCGTTCGAACCTATGGTATAAAACACCATAGAATAAGAGAAAAGTATACTTAAGTAGGTGTGAACTGAAGTCATAATAATATAGGATACTGAGTTTTCTGGTAACATAGATTACTGATAACTGATATACTATTACTGAGTGATTGTTCCTGATAGTCCTAATTTTGATGGAACTAGCTGAGTTCCAAACTGATCTGAGTGACTGTATCTGACAGTCCTAAAATCTGCAGAATTATCTGAGTTCCTTACTGATGACTGCGATTGAGATTGTAAGAGGTAATTATTTAACCGATATACCCCTTTTTAACTGATTTGGGGTCTAACCTGTAACCCCAGTCAGAAGGGTGTTAATACTATGCCACAGGTAAGGATAAGCTGAGAGTTACCCTCATCTGTCAGATACTCTAATGAGAATGGTGGGACCCTCAACTGACAGGTTTGATGCTCAACCTAGGCTGGTTATGTAGATCTGGAACACAAGGACTGCTTCTAAGTAGGTGAGCCCTCATCCCTTGGTCATTCGATGCTGAATCCTACTCTCAACTAAATAGACACTAAGCTGAGTATATTGGACTGAGTTTATTGAGATCTGTTGACTGACGGAACACTACTTGATACAAGAATAACAAGGAAAGGCACTAAACAACCAAATTAAGTTACAAAACAAGAAGAAGAACACAATAATATTGTAACAACTCACGAATTCCCTAGAAACGAGAACAAACTAGCATAAACGATTACAAGAATAAAATGAACAAAGGATAGATAGTTAGACCTTGGTTGGTAATCTTAAGAACCCAAAAACATGTGATACTCTTGAACCCTTAACACTACATGCAACGGTTAACCTCACTACATGCAACGGTTAACCTAACTCCTACGTTGACACAAGAGGGACTTTACCTCCTCTAAATACCAACGTCTCAAGCCATGAATGCAACGCTAGTGATTCCACACTAGTAGCATCCTAATTTTGGGTTGCCTCCTAAAGAAAAGAGAGGACTTGTCTTTCAAAGTGTTATACAACTTACAAATATCATCAAAGTCTGCTGAATGGAACCCTAACATGTTCCTTAAATAGCTATTACAAAATGGAAGTTAAATGACCAAAAGGCCCTTCAATGAATGGGCTCTCATCAAGTTTAAGTCATGGGATGATTTTGCTGTTTTTAAGCCCTTCTTTATACTTCATTTGCCACACCAAGTCTTGGGCCTAACTTACACACTCACAAGTCCATATTCGTAATTATTCTCGTATCACTACTGAACTGTGTTAGTGACTGAGTTTACTAAGGTCTAAACTAAATACTACTGAGTTTTTCTTCATTTCTAAGAATGGCTGAGAGTACTACTAATCTAAACATGACTAAGATGGATTCTGTAACTGATACTGGCTCTACGAACATAGCTAATTTGTCGGTATTAAATACACCCAAGACTCGATAGCATGAAAATAATAAGATATGATAATTCTTAAACACTTAACAATAGTCAACAACTCACGATACAATTTATAAGGCATTTCATCAAACACTTGAAAGTTGTGAATTTGCATATAAATAGGAATGCATGTTAACATGTCATAATTTCGTTAAACAAATCTTATGAACATTCCATCAAACACTTACAAGGCATAGCTTTATACTTGGGTATGAACAACAATGCTAATACATAATAACTGCCATATTAATTCATAATTCAGGGGTTTCTACATAGGAGAATCAAAGTTCAACTTACATGCCACCCTAATATCAAGAAATACATTAAAGATTTCAGCTTGACATACATACCACAACATCAACATGATTACATCCAAACTCACAACATGACATCACAATTTTATGTTTTTTAAAAAAAGTTTCTTGAACTCCAAGGGTGGAAGGGACCGTTGGAGTAACACTTTACATACCTTATAGCTTGAATTTGGAAAGATTGATGGTGAAATCTTTTTAATTTAATTCTTGGATTAGTAGCCCTAGGGTTTTGTTCTTGAGAATTTTATGAATAATGATTGCATTATTCCTCTAAAGGGGTTAAATTTCGTGTTATAGGGGTTGAAGGGCATGGGAAAAAGACTCAATTACACCTTGAGATATGGTTTTTAAATGACTGAAAACTGGGTTACTGACGCATAGGTTGACGCAATGTCCAACGCATCGCACAAAGTTAGTGTTGACTCATTGGAATTTGATGTTGGTTGCTGGGGAAAATATTAACCAACGTAATATGCAATGCGGAGCACCAAAATCGCGCGGGTTCACTATTTTGGGATTCCAAAGGAGCTTCAAACAAAGTCCAAAAAATCCGAAACTTGTTCAGGAACACCTATTGACCTTCCTGATCATGAATCAACTAGAACATAGACATTTAAAGGATGTTAAGGTCGTGAAATAAGATTGCCAACTTTCAAAGGTTAAAAAATAAACTAAGAATGAATACGTAGCTAGAATTTTTTTCTATGTCTGGGACCCCTTAACAAGCTTAAAAGACTAAATTAAGTTAGAAATTTTGTGGGGTCTTACAATATCTCCCCCTTGGGAACATTCATCCTAAAATAAGACTGACTGAACTAATAGTACTAGTAGGCTGAATCTACTTACTGCACACGAATATCTGGGACCTGACTATAGGACCTATATTACTGACATGCTGAATTTCATAATGAATATGCATATCTGATGCATGAGTACATGCCTGAGTAGATACATGAATGCATGACTGGGAGTACTGATAATCTAAGTTTCTCATACTGATCATGCATATCTAATGCATGAATACATGACTAAACTGACTCATGAACATATTACTGAGTACACAATGGTAAATGATACCAAGTTTGTAATAGAAATGTAATACCCCAATTTTCTGAATCGAAATGCTACACGGTGCTTATGACCCCAGAAGACCACAAGCTAACCCATGACTGATATCTGTACCTGTATACTGCATAATATATCATAAAATGCGAAAATATTAACATGAAAGGCCATAAGGTTCAAACTGAATAAACGTCTAATAACAAAATATCTGAAAAAGCTATAACAATACCAAAACAAAACTGTAATAACTGTCTGACATGCTGTAGTCTGAAAGACTCTAAACTATCTGAATAAGGAGTTGAAGAAACATGTCTCCAACTAACTACATCTAGCAACTGAATAGTAAATGTAGCAATAATCATATTGTCCTCAAATGATAAGGACTAACTGCAAACTCTGAACACTGAAATGCTACTATTGATCTGGAGCTCGTGCCTCTGAACCTATGGTGTAACATAAGAGAAAGCACATAGAGCAAATGCGTCAATACAGCTGAATGTACTGAGTATATGAGTAAGGTAGGCTAAATATAAAGGGTTATATGCATGAACAATGCTAACTAATTGATAGTCTAAAGACTACCAAACACACGAAATTAGCTACTAAGATACAAATTCCAGCAACCAAATAAAGAGAAAACAACACATAGAATGGAGGTGAAGAAGAAGAATGCTTGTAATTAAAGGATAGATAGAAAGACCCTTACTCCTATTCAATGATTAGCACTAGAAAATGTTTCAAAATCTTCAACACACCTCACAAATAGGAGTTCAAACCATCCTCTTAGGTGATCCAAAGGAAACACACTTCCTCAAGCACACCTTTCTTGCCAAATCATCCAAGACAAGTGAAAACCCTTTCAAATGTTCACGGACCAAGTTTCGGTTCTAAGAGCTACAACTACAAGACTAAATCTACAAACTATGAGTAATACTCAATTTCAATTCATCAAAGTCTAATGAAAAGATAAGTAAAATGGTCTATTTGTACTATTACATGCCAAATGACAAAAATGCCCTTAATGAGGGCTTAGAAATGGGCACCTATGGGGTGTATATTTGGAGTGTAAAATGTCTTCATTGTCCTTCACTTGAGGCGCCTATGAAGTGTATAATTTCCTCTCCTTCCTTCTCTTGAACAAGGCTTCAAAATACTCTAAAAGTCTTCAATTTCTTGCCAATTCCAAAGCCTTAAATCTTAGACAATTCCTTGTGCTCTTAATGCTCATTGTGCTTGTATCATCCTCTTCATCTTGAAGGAATTTGTCCTCAAATTCAGATCTTTCAAAAACCAAAGAGAGAGCAAAACAAACTTAAAATCCTCTTGGTAGGAGGGTTAGTATTAGTACCATACTTATATCATCAACCCATGGTTGCTCACACTTGGCATACATCCATATATCCTTGGTTTTTGACATAAAAAGCTTGGCATAAAGTATACCAAAGACATGAATAGCATCAATATAAAAAAAAAGTGAGTACGACCAGCAACTATAATCTTCACATCTCAAGAATATTCTGGGGTCAAATAGAGATAGTAAGCAAGGGCCTAGGCCATGGTGAAGCATCCCTTTCACTAGATTACGCCAAGGGGGTACATATTTGAAATACAACCAGCAGTCCCTTATTTTGTCCATGAAACAATTAGTACGTGCATCATAAACATCAAGGGAAAACAAGAACAAGCCAAAACAATCCTGTCCCCGCCCCACTAGTACACCGGGATCAAATGGGTGAAGTGGCCAAGGGAATAAACCAAAACTACTCATTCCATCTACTAGGGTATCACACTCACCCCAAGCATTTGTTCTTATGGGAAGACTAGCACACAAGGATAAGGACTTATGACCAAGTAGGCCTCCCTTAGCAACATACACATCATCATCCGCAATCTCTCCATACACATGATCACCATTAGAAGAATGAGCATCAACTTGAATATCTTTAATCTCATAACTCACATAATCAATTAGTGAACCACCCTTAAAAACAAATTGAGCATTACACACAATAATAGTACTACCAATGAAAGATTCATGCTTCTCTACACCAGGGAAACCCAAATTCTCATCACCTTGGTTACTAATAGCCACATCATAACATTTTAGAATTGAGTGAGTGTAGAGGGTACCAATTTTACCTTGGGTTGTACTATGGCAGCCCACTTGCCTCAAACTTTCGGCTAAGAGTGCACTTCGAAAACCAACATTATTTTGGATTCTCCCTTGAAATTATATCTTCTTGTACCTGAACATATGAAGAATCAATGCTAGGTAAAATGTTTGGGTTAGTGATTATCAAGGATTCTTTGTGGACAAGATCCATAATCAAGCATTCTTTTTCATTTCCAACTTCACTACCCATGGTTTTCTTTTCCTTTCCTTCTTTTCTTCACATTCTTCTTGCATATTAACATCAATTTTCTCTCCTTCTTGAGGCCTGGCCTCACTCTCTTTGGTTTCTAACTCATGGAGAGGAGTCATTGGATTTTGTAAAGTATAGGATCTTTGGACTTGAGGTGTTTGGAATTGTGGAGATTTTGGTGGACATAGTCTATCAACCCTCGCTCTAATTCTTCTAATCATGTCACCCCTCATTGAATCCATATATCTCCTTATAGCATCATTTTCGCTCTTCATTTCTCGACTCAAGGCCTCCATTTGGGCCATCAAAGCTCCCATAACATTATTTCCCAAAGGTTGGCAAGTAGTACCTTCGATTTCCATGGATAATGTACCTACGAAGTGCAAAAAACCAGCAAGAAAAATAACCTACAAAACGAGCAAGTGAGTTAGCTCAAAAGCCTCACTTCACTCACACTCAACCTTACCTCACACTTGGCTTCACAAGTGTTGGAGAACCGGCAATACTTGGCAAGTTACTTGAGAGGTGAGAATCTTTGAATCGGAATGGTTCTTCATTTGAAACGACTAAAAATAAGTGATGCACAAACTTGAACCAACAACTACTACGAATTTAAAAATGAGAAAAGCACACAAAAAGCGAAGACGTGAAACAAACAGACTCTAATCAAATTATCAAACTAGTAGGTAATTACTAGCTTATTAATTAGGGATAGAATTGACTTATAAGAAACTAGAAACAAAAACTAGAAACTAGAAAATCTAATTTAGAACTCAATTTGGTTGTTCATAAAAGTGATGATGTGGCAGCGTGTGGTTGGACGCCACTTTTTGAATTTTCAATTTTCCCCAAAAACTTGTTTCGGCCAAATACACTTAGAGAAGAAGAAATTTCATTTGGGAGGGAAAAATTGAAGGTTTGGAGCCTTTTTGGAGCTTCAAATGAATTCAAAATGGATTGGTCCCCCCAATAAATGCAATTGTACTTGATTATTCCCTTTGTCTCCTCTTTCTTTTGGAAGAGAATGAATATGCCAAGAAATATTCTTTGAAAAACACCAAGTACACACTCTCTTTCTTCTTATTTTTTTTGGATAAAACATACTCTTTGAATATTATTCCTTAGCAAGACATGATGAACATGGAAGAACAAGATGAATATTTAAGAGTTGACCAAAGTTTGATCCCTAACCAAATGAACCCCAAATTCGGATTTTCTTGTAGATCTAGGTTCCTTAGGCCAAGGTGAACTAAAATAACTAAAAATCAGCAACAAACCAACGTCCAACTTCAAAACCCACCCGGATCTATGCTCAAAAAGCTTCGAAACATCATATCCATGGAGGTTCTTAGCTCAAAATCAACCAAATCTTGTTCCAAATGTAGATCTAGACTCCATAGGTGCTAGGGAACAAGAAGCTAGCACTTGAAAACAACAAAACACACAAAAAACAAAGTAAATCTAAGATCTAAAAATCTATCAAAACAAAAAAAAGGGTTAAGAATTTTTTTGTGAGATTTTCAATTTTCTACACTCTTTTTTGTTGATTTTCTTCAAGGTAATCAATAATCCAAGACTTAGGGTTGTAGGAACAACCCTAAAACATGGATCTAATACTAAATGATAGCCTAAATACTACCAAACACACAAAATTGGCTACTAAGATTCAAATTCCAGCAACCAAATAAAGAGAAAACAACACATAGAATGGAGGTGAAAAAGAAGAATGCTTGTAATTAAAGGATAGATAGAAAGACCCTTACTCCTATTCAATGATTAGGACTAGAAAATGTTTCAAAATCTTCAACACACCTCACAAATAGGAGTTCAAACCTTCCTCTTAGGTGATCCAAAGGAAACACACTTCCTCAAGCACATCTTTCTTGCCAAATCATCAAAGACAAGTGAAAACCCTAACTTTCAAATGTTCATGGACCAAGTTTCGGTTCTAAGAGCTACAACTACAAGACTAAATCTACAAACTATGAGTAATACTCAATTTCAATTCATCAAAGTCTAATGAAAAGAGAAGTAAAATTGTCTATTTATACTATTACATGCCAAATGACAAAAATGCCCTTAATAAGGGCTTAGAAATGGGCGCATATGGAGTGTATATTTGGAGTGTAAAATGTCTTCATTGTCCTTCACTTGAGGCGCCTATGAAGTGTATAAGTTCCCCTCCTTCCTTCCCTTGACCAAGGCTTCAAAATACTCCAAAAGTCTTCAATTGCTTGCCAATTCCGAAGCCTTAACTCTTAGACAATACCTTGTGCTCTTGATGCACATTGTGCTTGTATCAAAGGTCAACTTGTGAGTACCCTCTATTGTAGACTGAATTCATTATGCAAGGAGAAATTGAAGGATCTAAGGCATGTGAGCATTAAGAGAAAGTGGGGTATCTCTCCCTTGGGACGCTATGTCCCTCTAAGAACGCTTACCTTACGGAGATATTGGGTGATGCACTGGGCATCTACAAACTAGATTATAACTATCTTTGGGAGTCTGAAACTAATGCATGAGATGGACTGAACTTGCAACTACTAGGAGGTTCTACCTTGAAATAGTTGCATTCTCTGAGATTTTGGATAGCATGAATAGATGCAAGGATGAGAAAACAAGCTATACAAATCTGACTGCTCACTGGCACGACATGAATACTGAAAGAAGGAAAACTGTTCCTAAAACATCTCATTGCCCCTTGCACATAAGTGTGGTGCACAATACACGCATGTACAAGACTCTACAAGATGCGACTTTTAGACTTCCTAGGACTCTATTGAACCTTAGGCTCTGATACCAGGTTTGTAACACCCTGATTTTTTGAACCGGAATGCTACACGGTGCTCATGACCTCGAAGGACCACAAGCTAACCCATGACTGATATCTGTACCTGTATACTGTATAATATATCATAAAATATGGAAACATAAACATGAAAGGCCATAAGGTTCGAACTGAAAAACATTTGATAATAAAATGTAGTCTAACAAATGGTTATCCAGTAAGCGGAGGAAATCTTATTTTAAAAGCATAAAACATAAAGATTAGTTAGGTTCCCAATCTGGCAAGAACGGACTAAGAGGGTCAGCTACCCAGCAAGCTTTCATAATTAAATATCGTTACTATATAGGTAGATCTGATTGTGAAAGACCTATTACTGGATAATTCATGGGTAGAGCCAAAGCGTGTGAACAATACAAGTTCCCAATAACATCAATTAGTTTATTAAACTCCATCTAGTAACTGAATAGTAAATGTACTAATAATCATATTATCCTCGAATAAGAAGGACTCACTACAAACTCTGAACACTGAAATGCTACTGCTGATCTGGAGCTCGTGCCTCTGAACCTATGGATTAACATAAGAGAATGCACTATAGCGTAAATGCGTCAGTATGTATGAATGTACTGAGTATACGAGTGAGGTAGGCTAAATGCAAAGGGTTATATGCATGAACAATGCTAACTAATATGAATGTGAGAATACATATATACATAACCAACTATAACGGAACTCGTGATGATGCGACTACTGAGTCTGAATGCTGACGACATGACTTTACTATTACTGAGGTACTGAATAGATTATTGACTATTTCTGACAGTTCAAATTATAAAGAACTGGTTTGAATGACTGTGTCTAACAGTCCTGAAACTGAATACTGGTAACATGATCTATGACAACTGATATAGCTGATATAACTATAATGATCGGACTAATCGATATAACCGATACTGAGCGACTGTATCTGACAGTCTAAGTTCTAATGGAACTATTGAGTTCTGTTCTACTTGGAGTAACTAAATTTGAGATCAGTCTTATCTAACGGGTGATCATGAGTATACTGATAATAAGGATGATTTGACTTAGTCTGAGATCAGTCCTATCTAGCGGGTGATCTTTAAATCTAATTATTCTGGTACTGATTAATCATAGTTGAGATCAATCCTAGATAATGGGTGATCTTGAAGTCTATTTACAATGATAAGCATTGACTGTATCTAACAGTACTAAATCTGTACTACTAAGCTGAGTTGACTGTGTCTGAAAGCCCTGATTCTGTAACTGAAACTGTGGGATGTGTTCATCTAACCGACATGCCCCAAGCTAAGATGACTGGGGTCCAATCTCTACCCTGACTGGAAGGGTGTTAGTACCACGCCACCAGTAAAGACATTTGTTGTGAGGTCAGTCCTAATCTAGCGGGTTACTCTTAGGATCAGTCCTATACATATAAATATGCTAACGGGTGACCCCTGAGTATGTCAGTCCTATCTAACGGGTGACATCTCGTACCTACGCTGGCTACGTAGTTCTGGAACTTAGGAATTGCTTCTAAGGATCTCAGTCCTAATCTAGCGGGTGGTCCCCATCCCTAGGCTCACTCAGTGCTGAATCCTACTCCCATCTTAAAAGACACTGAACTGAATAACTGGGCTGAACTAATAACTTAACTGAACTAATTTGCTGAACTGATACTGATTAACTGAACTGAAAATAGTGGTATTGTTTAGCGAGCTAAAACTGAGTTTACTAGATTCTGATGATGGATGGACTGTAATGAGTTTTGAGGACTGATTAAGAGTACTAAATCTACTGAGATTTACTATGATTACTGAGGTTACTGAGCACTGAGATTACAGAGAATACTGAACTACTGAGATTACTGAGTTTTCCTGAGTCACATGACTGACTGACTTCTATAGATCATGGCTTGACTGAGAGTATCATGAAAATATGACATGGCTCTAGGCACACAGCTATATTTTTTAGGTATGAATACCCCCAGGACTCAATGGAATAAAATTGACTCACACATGACACGACTTGATCATAAGATCGGAGTCCACAATTCACAATATCATAAGTAGGGGATATTATACTTCATGTAGTTCTTGAACATCTTAAGCATGGTAGGGAGTGCATGGATATATTTCATGTACATATAGTATATCTCCATTGTCATACATGCTTCATACCACAACAATAGAAACATATCAATAGCATGGAATTTATATTGAAATGTATAGCTAACATGGACTTGTCATTTAGATATCATGGAACCACGTAAACCTGAATTTCTAGCATCCTAAGCATTTTATCAAACACCTTGCATGCATAATATTGAGCATAGGTGTACTTAACAAATTTAGAAATCTTGAACCAACCAAATTCATAGGTTTCCAACTAACCTATTCACACGATTCATGAAAAACACATCAAGACACAACCTTGAATCCAAACAACAATCATTAACGAATATAGTCATAAAACAACAAGGCAATCACAATTTATTATTTAAAACATGATTCTTGAGCTCCATTGATGAAAGGGACCCATGGATGAACACTATGCATACCTTAGATTAAGAATTCGTGAAGATTGACAGCGAAATTTCCTTGAAATAGACTATTCTATGAAAACCCTAGGGCTTGTTCTTGAGAGTTTTGATCTTGAGAGGAAACCCTAATCTTGTGGTTGAGAGTGTATGAGAGAGCTTTCTGAGATGTTTAACTAAAGAGAATGGAAGATAATACGCTCCTGAGGATTATAAGTCATGGAAAGTGAAGAAAAAGGACTAAAATACCCTTACTAAAATAAATTCCCAGTTGTTGAAAATCATAGCTGACGACATTTGTGACAAGGCGTCAAAAATGTGACAAGCCGTCAAAAATGTCGTCACACAAGAGCTGGAATTGAGGTTTTTGCCTAAGTCTGATGACATTTTTAACAAGGCATCACAAATATGGTAAGCTACCACGAATGCCGTCACTTAGGAGTTGGTTTCTTCCTAAAGCTGACGACCTTCGTGATAGGGCATCACAAATGTGGTAAGCTACCACGAATGTCATCACTTATGAGTGGGTTTCTGCCTAAAGCTGAAGACCTTTCGTGATAGGGCGTCACAAATGTGGTAAGCTACCACGAATGTCATCACATTGTTTCCATCCTGACATGCTGGAGTAAAATAGGAATAACTCTTTGCTCCGATATCGGATTTAGGCAAAATTGGTATCGTTGGAAAGATAATTCAAAGAGATTTCATTTGATATATAATAAAACACCCAATTCATCATATACAATGAGTTATGATTGATTGAAGTTGACCCAAGTATTGACGCTCACTAAAACTTAAACGATAGGAAAGCTTTCAACAAGTTAGGGGACCTATATGATCTAGATTCATGCTCAAATAGATTCCCACACTACATAATTGATTAACAGACTAAATTTACATTGGATTCGAGGCTTTTGAAATAAATATGTACGCATAGGAATGTTGGATTTTCATTCTAGTCCAAAATGTGGAGTATTACAATATCTCCCTCTTGGGAACATTCATCTGAATGATACTGGCTGAGATGAGAGAAAAGACAAACTTATATGAATATATAGCATGAATGACTGATCATGATTTCATGGATGACATGACTGAAAATTGAGCATACCATACTATACATGCATATCTGATGCATGGGTAGCTGATTTATGAATGTAGGACTGAGTGTTCCGATAAATTGAGTTTCTCAAACTGAGAATTAACTGATAAGTTGAATCCATACATATCTGATGCATGATTACATGACTGACATGATACGTGAATGCATGACTGAAAGTAATGATAAGCTGACCACGCATATCTGATGCGTGAATACATAACTGAACTGACTCATGAACATGCCACTGAACATGCAATAGTAAAGGCACTAAGATTTAACTGAAACATGAGAACATGACTGATTCTGCTACGTGACATATGCACTGAACATCATGAACTGAACTGAACCTCTGAATACTTGACTTACAGCTGAGGTCTAACTTGAAGATCTAAGATCTAAAATTCTGTCAAAACACAAAAATGTGAAACATCTATATTTTTTGTCTTGAACTTTGACTCTTTTTTATGAGATTTTCTATATAAGAACACTAAAACCAAGATTTAGGGATGTTGGAACAACCCTAAACAAGGCTTTGATATCAAATGATAGCCTAAAGACTACCAAACACAGGAAATTGGCTACTAAGATGCAAATTCTAGCAACCTACCAAATGATAGCCTAAAGACTACCAAACACACAAAATTGGCTACTAAGATGCAAATTCCAGCAACCAAATAAAGAGAAAACAACACATAGAATGGAGGTAAACAAAAAGAATGCTGGTAATTAAAGGATAGATAGAAAGACCCTTACTCCTATTCAATGATTAGCACTAGAAGATGTTTCAAAATCTTCAACACACCTCATAAATAGGAGTTCAAACCTTCTTCTTAGGTGAACCAAAGGAAACACACTTCCTCAAACACACCTTTCTTGCCCAAATCATCCAAGACAAGTGAAAACCCTAACTTTCAAATGTTTATGGACCAAGTTTCGGTTTTAAGAGCTACAACTACAAGACTAAATCTACAAACTATGAGTAATACTCAATTTTAATTCATCAAAGTCTAATGAAAAGAGAAGTAAAATGGTCTATTTATACTATTACATGCCAAATAACAAAAATGCCCTTAATGAGGGCTTAGAAATGGGCGCCTATGGAGTGTATATTTGGAGTGTAAAATGTCTTTATTGTCCTTCACTTGAGGCGCCTATGAAGTGTATAAGTTCCCCTCCTTCCTTCCCTTGACCAAGGCTTCAAAATACTCCAAAAGTCTTCAATTGCTTGCCAATTCCGAAGCCTTAACTCTTAGACAATACCTTGAGCTCTTGATGCTCATTGTTCTTGTATCTGTCACGCCTCAAATCCTATTGGGGCGGACAGGCACCCGTAGCCGTAAAGGCCCAAGAGAACCAATTCATAACCTTATACTTCCCATGCATGTAACTGTAACAACCAAATGTTCTGACGACATAATATTATGCAACGATGAAATTAACTACACATACACTCCCAAAACTGATCTGTACAACACTTGGCCGGTGGGGCCACCATGTCTAAAATCAAGACACTACCATAACTTTACATTAGTCTACAAAGCCTCTAAAAGATACATAGACTTAGTCAGGGTCGGGACAAACCCCCGCCCTACTCTAGACTTACTGTACAATACCAAAATATATAGAGCAGACTCGGAAAGCCCTGAATCAACCTGGAGCTCACCAATAGTCCCTGAACAACCTACGCTCCTACTAGTGAGTTGTATGAGCTGAAGTGCCTTTGCCTGCAGCATGAAATGCAAGTCCCCCGTGAGGGACGTCAGTACGAAAATAAGTACTAATATGTAAGACAGAAAGTAGCAACACACTTGACCCAAAAGCTCAATAGAAATCCGATACAATTGTATAAGGAGTACTAGTAGACCACCTTTATAAATACTTGTGGGACAATGTACATTACATTCTTTCTTCATTTTACCTTCTTACTTCATAATCTTTGTAATCCATATAATACAAATGACCAGCTGATCGGCCCATGCTAGGCTTACGCCCCTGAGCTACCACCTATAAAAAGATTGGGATCGGCCCATGCTAGGCTTATGCCCCTGAGCTGCCACCCACAAATAAAGGTATCGAGATCGGCCCATGCTAGGCAAGTGCCCCTGAGCTGCCACTCGTCATTTTACAGATTGCAATACTTAGTTTATTAGCCTTTGAAATTGTTACCTTGGTGGTCATCATATTATGGTACCTTGAACCAGTAATACTCTAATAAGAGACATGTAAATAGACACTTCACGCAACAACAATGAGCTAGGGAGCTGTCGGCACACAAATAAAGTGTTTAGGAGTTGAAATAATACATGGGTCTTATTTGAACAACAGAGAACTCCTGAAATTTTCTAGTGAAGATAGACGCGCAGATTTAATAATAAGCACGTATTGAGGTGTGCTAATGCGTTAGAGAGTGGGAACCCGTCATTGGATACATGGAGGGTAATGTGCTGCCATTATGTATCACTTTGTTATAGGATAACCTCAAAAACTTGCTTGATGGAACAATTGTATGATTTCATGCCAAAGAGTGTGAAATAGAGTATGCCTTACATACCTGGTATTTTGACTCCGAAACTAACCCGACTTGACTTCTCGTCTTTTAGATTATTTATCTACAATAAAATATATGGTAAACTAGTATTAGTAACCACTCAACACATTTGAGGTACTTAATTTCACCCAAAACAGTAACCGGGCAGCAACTATTACTCTATTAAACAAGGGTGTTATTTTAACCCTTTTTTTTCCTCCAATTACACCCACATACCAGATAGGTTCTTATAAGGTTCACCAAAACCACCTCGACTTCATTACACATTCTAAACAATACGCAAAATAGATTGGACATCAAGCATTAGTTCGGTGGTGTATCACCACATCTTTCTTCTATAATTCATTACAAACTCATCACACCTTTATTCTTCAACCTGGCAGCCCATAACATATACATACAAAACAGTCCACAAAATAGTCCCAAACCCCTTTTATTGTAGCAATCAATTATTGATCTCCTCATCTCTTGAGTTCTCAATAACAAGACATCCATAATCCCCTCTCAAATTCATATATAAGAAAAATAAAAGGGGGCAGTCACCGTACCTCAATTCAGAAATTTATTCTTTTAATTGAACTCTTCAAGAGCTTGAACTTTCCTTCACACTTAAACCAAAGAAGAAGAAAAAAGGTTCCTCAATAACAAGGAAACATGAACAAATAGCTTGTTCTATAATCAGCCATATACTTATAGTCAAACACTTATCACTTGTTTCCCTAATCTCCCATGAGATAATTAAACAAAACCTTAAGTGTTTTTCACTTACCTTGGGCTGCAAAGGGGAGGGTTTCTTCAAGAACCCTAGAAGGAAAAATAGGGTTGCTGCTCTTGTTGTTTTTAAGAGAGTAGAGAGATTTGCTGAAATATACTCCTTTTTTTGTGACTTAAAAGTGAAGTAAAATGACCAGCAACTTGGCCTTTTAAAGGACCTATCTTGTCCACCTCCTTAGCTGCATTTTGGACCATAAAATTGGTTAAATTGGTCCAAGTAGGTGATGCACCTACTTAAGGGTCCAAGCTGCTAAAACTTCAAAGTAGGTGATGCACCTACTTGCATAATTTCTTATTGGGCTCAATTATATTTGGGCCTTGGCAGATTGGTGTGTTGGGTCACTTATCCATTTTCTTTCTTTTTTTTGTTCAATTTGGCCCAAATGAGTATATTAGCATAGACCCAAATCTGATCCATAGCCATGGGTCCATTAATTTGGTTCAAACAACTAAAGTAGGTGACTCACCTACTAGCTTAAATAAGTCAAGCAAGCACCTCAATATTTTGCTCCATTTTCAGCTTCTAACCCCTTTAGTCTAACCTTCAACTTATACACACTTGGTCACTTTAAACTTTAGATTCAAATACTATCTTGCGATTCCAAGTTTAAATAGTTAACTTAACGTTAACTTAGTCACATCACACTAAACTATACGGGCAGCCTCTATAATTCTATCTACACCATTAATAATTGCATAACAAATCTCATCTGTTACCTATACCATATGACCATACCAGGTTCCATATAATTAGAATAAGTACAAGCAAGATACGGGATGGTACATCCTTTCCCCCTTAGAAACATTCGTCCTTGAATGTTAGCATAACTGTCCATCCAAAACAAGTTCAAGCCTAAGTTAATATCCCTATTACTATATAGCACCTATATATTTTACACTTACTTGTTATTGTTCCAATTCAGCATCTTGGACTTTTTCTTCGTATTTGAACAAATGGGGGTACTTGGATTTCATTGCTTCTTCAGCTTACCACGTGATCTCTTCTACTTGTTGGTTCCTCCAAAGCACTTTTACAGGATCTATTTCTTTATTCCTCAACTTCTTAGCCTGTCGATCTAGAATAGCAATAGGTATTTCCTCATAGGTGAGATCTTCTGTAATTTGTACATCTTTCGTAGGGGTAGTATGAGATGAATCTCCAACAGACTTTCTAAGCATTGAGACGTGAAATACCGGATGAACTATTGAGAGCTCTGGGGGTAGATTTAATTCATAAGCAACTTGTCCAAACATTCGAGTAATCTGGTAAGGGCCTATATAATGTGGACTTAATTTTCCTTTCTTACCAAATCTCATAACCCCCTTCATTAGTGATACCTTCAAGAATACCCAATCACCTATAGCAAACTCTATCCCCCTTCTCCTAACATCTGCGTATGACTTATGTCTACTTTGGGCTGTTTCTAGTCGCTGTTGGATCACCTTAACCTTTTCCATAGCTTGATGAACAAGATCTGGCCCGAATAAGGCAGTTTCACCCGCTTCAAACCATCCAATGGGTGATCTACACTTTCTTCCATACAAAGCTTCATATGGTGCCATTTTGATACTTGAATGGTAGCTATTGTTGTAGGCGAACTCGATGAGAGGTACATTATCATCCCAACTACCTTTAAAGTCCAATACACAAGCTCGTAGCATATCTTCAAGTGTTTGAATGGTACGTTCTGCTTGTCCATCCGTTTGAGGGTGAAAAGCTGTACTTAGATTCACTTGTGTCCCTAGATTTCTTTGAAAATACTTCCAGAAATTTGCAATAAATTGAGCTCCTCGATCCGATATAATAGAGATTGGAACTCCATGTAGTCGAACTATCTCCTTAATATATAACTTGGCATATTCTTCAACTGTGTAAGTGGTCCTAACCGGTAGAAAGTGTGCTGATTTGGTAAGCCTATCAACTATCACCCATATGGAATCAAACCTTCGAAATGTACGAGGCAAACTAGTGATGAAATCCATGTTGATCATGTCCCACTTCCAGGTTGGAAGATCTATACATTGCATAAAACCCCTGGGCTTTTGGTGCTCTACTTTAACTCTTTGACAATTTGGACATTCGGCTACAAATTTTGCAATGTTCTTCTTCATGTCACCCCACCAATACATCTCTCTCAAATCATGGTACATTTTTGTTGACCCTGGATGGATAGAATACCTTGAATGATGTGCTTCTGTCATAATCCTCTTTCTTAGCCCGTCTATATCAGGTACATACAATCTGTTTTGGCATTGAAGTACCCCTTCTTGCGTAAGCTCAAATGCCTTTGTCATACCACATTGCACATTTTCCTTAAGCCGTAATAAAATAGGATCTGCATATTGCTTCTCTTTTACTTCAGTTATTAATGAAGATTCTGCTGTATTATGCATAATAAACCCTTCATCTGGAGTTTCAAGAAGACGAACCCCCAAATTGGCTAATTGGTGTAGATCCTTAGTCATCCCTTGTCTTTCTATAGATGGCTCCATCTCTTTGCAACTTAACGCATCTGCCACCACATTTGCTTTTCCCAAATGATATAAGATATCAACATCATAGTCTTTTAATAATTCAAGCCATCTTCGCTGCCTCAAATTCAAGTCCTTCTGGTTGAAGATATACTGGAAACTCTTGTGGTCAGTGTATATGTCAACATGAATCCCGTACAGGTAGTGACGCCATATCTTTAAGGCAAATATAACCGCTGCTAGCTCCAGATCATGTGTTGGATAAATTTTCTCATGTGGCTGCAATTGTCTCGAGGCATATGCTATGACTTTACCATGTTGCATCAATACACACCCTAACCCAATTCTTGAAGCATCACAATACACTGCATACCCCTCTGTGCCTTCTGGAAGCACCAATACGGGTGTAGAAGTCAACTTATTGTTCAGATCTTGGAAACTTCTTTCGCATGCATTATTCCATTGAAACTTAGACGCTTTGTGTGTTAGCTTTGTTAAAGGTGCAGAAATTGAAGAAAATCCATCCATAAACCTTCTATAATAATCTGCCAACCCAAGGAAACTACGAACCTCTGTAGGCGTTATAGGTCTTGGCCAGTTCTTCACGGCTTCTATCTTTTGAGTATCAACCTTTATTCCTTCATCAGATACAATATGACCTAAGAATGCCATAGATTTTAACCAAAACTCACATTTAGAGAACTTTGCAAATAGCTTACAATCACGAAGAATCTGCAACACCTGTCATAAGTGATTGGCATGGTCCTTATTTGATCTCGAATAAACCAAAATATCATCTATAAAAACTACCACAAACACATCCAAGAATGGCTTGAACACCCTATTCATCAAATCCATAAAAGCTGCAGGTGCATTAGTTAGCCCAAAGGACATGACTAGGAACTCGTAATGACCGTACCGTGTTCGAAAAGCTGTCTTGGGTACGTCATTCTCTTTGACCCTCATTTGGTGGTAACCAAATCTTAAATCAATCTTTGACAACCACTTGGCGCCTTGCAACTGATCAAATAAGTCATCAATTCTCGGAAGGGGATATTTGTTCTTAATAGTCACCTTGTTCAGTTGTCTATAGTCAATACACATTCTTAACGAGCCATCCTTCTTACGCACAAATAACACTGGTGCGCCCCAAGGGGAGACACTAGGCCTTATAAATCCTTTTTCTAGCAAGTCTTTCAATTGCTCTTTCAACTCCCGTAATTCTGCAGGGGCCATTCTATACGGAGGAATTGAGATTGGTTGAGTACCTGGGATCACATCAATACCAAACTCCACTTCTCTTTCTGGAGGCAAACCCGGAAGATCTTCAGGAAATACATCGGGAAATTCACTTACCACTGGAATAGTTGGAAGAGTTGGTGTCTCCGCATTTGTATCCTTCACTCTAACCAGATGACATATGTAACCCTTGGAAATCATCTTTTTCGCCTGAAAATAAGAAATAAATTTACCTCTTGGCGCACCAATATTACCTCTCCATTCTAGGACTGTCTCCCTTGGGATATGGAAACACACCCTCTTAGTTCGGCAATCTAATATGGCATAACAAGAAGCCAACCAATCCATACCCATTATAGCATCAAAATCTATCATTTCTAACTAAACCAGGTCAGCCATTGTATCACGACCACAAATAGTTATTATACAATTT
Organism: Capsicum baccatum var. pendulum; assembly: GCA_030864225.1. Taxonomy (NCBI): domain Eukaryota; kingdom Viridiplantae; phylum Streptophyta; class Magnoliopsida; order Solanales; family Solanaceae; genus Capsicum; species Capsicum baccatum. The sequence goes on along the minus strand of CM061554.1, from coordinate 103,957,197 downwards.
CGATACACTCTCTTAGCTATAATAGATTCACCAATTGGCGTAGATACTTCAAATGGCGTAACTAGTAGTTCTGGTGTTTTTTTGAAGTTTTCAGCAACCAATGGAGTGAAATATGATATTGTAGAACCCAGATCAACTAATGCATAGACATCATGCGAAAAGATGGACAATGTACCTGTAACCAATCTGGAGAAGCCTCTGAATTTTGTCGATCTGCTAAAGCGTATGTACGATTCTGAACTCCACTAGAGCTAGTTGTTCCTTTAGCACCTCTACCACGCCCCATAGGTTGTACACCCCTACCTGAATAAGGCACCGATGATGATGATGCAACGGCTGATCCAGTAGGTCGTGCCACACCAACTATGCCCCTTTGAGGGCATTCTCTCATCATATGTCCTGACACACCATACCAAAAGCAAGCATTTGTTCCGAACCGACATGCACCTAAATGAAGCTTTCCACATTGTCTACATGGCTGTCGAGGAGGCCTTAATTGGCTCATAATCCCTTTCTCTTGATACCCTGTTGTTTGCGAACTCTGACTCTCATTTCTTTGACCAAACTGGTTACCTTTAGACCCTTGAAATTGTGATGGAGCACTAGCTGCAGAATAAGAAGACAATGTCCTAGGTGGTCTATTAGAAAACCGAGGCCTAAAGTTTTCTTGGGATGCCATAAACTGCCCCGTAGATCTAGACCTCTTGGAATACCCCCTTTCTAACTCTTGTGTTCTTCTTCTTTGCCTCTGATCCTCTATTTTTTGTGTGAATGCTTGTATCCGTGCTATGTCCATGTCCTTGTTCAAAGCAGCAATGGTACAATCTCTAAACAGATATAGATCCAATCTATCCACATACCGATAAACTCTATCATCCATTATAGCAACAACATTAGGAGCATACCTAGCCAAAGAGTTTAACCGAAGGCTGTACTCCCTCACACTCATATTTCCTTGGTGAAGATTCAGGAATTGATCTGCAGGGGCTTCTCGAATCTCATATGGAAGGTAATGATCAAGAAATGCCTATTTGAACTCTTTCCAAGTAGCTGGAGGTGCATCGATACCCCTAGATCGTTTCCAGTCTTCATACCACAATATAGCCTCCCCCTTGAATCTATATGCTGCTAGCTCGACTGTCTCTTTACCCGACACATGCATAACATCTAGAAACCTTTGGATTCGATCAATAAAGTCCTGTGGGTCTTTATTAAGATCTGATCCGGTGAAGGTGGGAGGATCCAATTTGAGAAAATCCTGCGTTCGTAGGCTAGTTGCCCTATCTGTACCACTAGAACCTGTAGTTGGAATGGCTTGTCCTTGAGCTTGTCCAGAAACTATACGAGCCAACAATCATACTGCACTCCTTAAATCTTGATCTGCAGCATTGGTAGGTAGTTCTGAGGATGCGGTTCTTCTCCTTCTTAGCTCTTCTGGAGATGGAAGGGTAGGAGAAGTTTGGGACACAAACTCGTCTTGAGCCTTACTTTGATTAGCTCGTCTAGGTGGTGATTTGCTGGTCCCCTCCCCGGCAGCCTCGTCTATCCGCCTACCTGTATTCTTACTCCTTCTAGTAACCGACATCTTTACTATAATAAGAGGAAAAAAAAAGAAAAAATAGGTTCAATGGTTAAATATGACCTAACCTACAACATAGGCTCTATTGCACGATCTAAGATATGAAGAAAAAGAGAAAACCCCTAAATGTCACATAGCCTCCTATTTATAGATGTGGTGCACAACACGCCCATAAACAGGACTCTATATAGACACAGCTTTGTAAACACCCTAGGACGACTGCTCTGAAACCACTTTTGTCACGCCTCAAATCCTATTGGGGCGGACAGGCACCCATAGCCGTAAAGGCCCAAGAGAACCAATTCATAACCTTATACTTCCCATGCACTTAACTGTAGCAACCAAATGTTCTGACGACATAATATTATGCATCGATGAAATTAACTACACATACACTCCCAAAACTGATATGTACAACACTTGGCCGGTGGGGCCACCATGTCTAAAATCAAGACACTACCATAACTTTACATTAGTGTACAAAGCCTCTAAAAGATACATAGACTTAGTCAGGGTCGGGACAAACCCCCGCCCTACTCTAGACTTACTGTACAATACCAAAATATATAGAGCAGACTCGGAAAGCCCTGAATCAACCTGGAGCTCACCAATAGTCCCTGAACAACCTACGCTCCTACTAGTGAGTTGTATGAGCTGAAGTGACTCTGCCTGCAGCATGAAATGCAAGTCCCCCGTGAGGGACGTCAGTACGAAAATATGTACTGAACATGTAAGGCAGAAAGTAGCAACACACTTGACACAAAAGCTCAATAGAAATCCGATACAAGTGTATAAGGAGTACTAGTAGACCACCTTTATAAATACTTGTGGGACAATGTACATTACATTCTTTCTTCATTTTACCTTCTTACTTCATAATCTTTGTAATCCATATAATGCAAATGACCAGCTGATCAGTGGTAAAAAAAAGATAAATTAGGATCGGCCCATGCTAGGCTTACGCCTTGAGCTGCCACCTATAAAAAGATTGGGATCGGCCCATGCTAGGCTTATGCCCCTGAGCTGTCACCCACACATAACGGTATCGAGATCGGCCCATGCTAGGCAAGTGCCCCTGAGCTGCCACTCGTCATTTTAAAGATTGCAATACTTAGTTTATTAGCCTTTGAAATTGTTACCTTGGTGGTCAACATATTATGGTACCTTGAACCAGTAATACTCTAATAAGACACATGTAAATAGACACTTAACGCAACAACAATGAGTTAGGGAGCTGTCGGCACACAAATAAAGTGTTTAGGAGCTGAAATAACACATGGGTCTTATTTGAACAACGGAGAACTCCTGAAATTTTCTAGTGAAGATAGACGCGCAGATTTAATAATAAGCACGTATTGAGGTGTGCTAATGCGTTAGAGAGTGGGAACCCGTTATTGGATACATGGAGGGTAATGTGTTGCCATTATGTATCACTTTGTTATAGGATAACCTCAGAAACTTGCTTGATGGAAAATTGTACGATTTCATGCCAAACAGTGTGAAATAGAGTATGCCTTACATACCTGGTCATTTGACTCCGAAACTAACCCGACTTGACTTCTCACCTTTTAGATTATTTATCTACAATAAAATATTTGGTAAAATAGTATTAGTAACCACTCAACACATTTGAGGTACTTAATTTCACCCAAAACAGTAACCGGGCAGCAACTATTACTCTATTAAACAAGGGTGTTATTTTAACCCTTTTTTTCCTCCAATTACACCCACATACCAGATAGGTTCTTATAAGGTTCACCAAAACCACCTCGACTTAATTACACATTCTAAACAATATGCAAAATAGATTGGACAGCAAGTATTAGTTCGGTGGTGTATCACCACATCTTTCTTCTATAATTCATTACAAACTCATCACCCCTTTATCCAACTTCAACCTGGCATCCCATAACATATACAGACAAAACAGTCCACAAAACAGTCCCAAACCCCTTTTATTGTAGCAATCAATTATTGATCTCCTCATCTCTTGAGTTCTCAATAACAAGACATCCATAATCCCCTCTGAAATTCATATATAAGAAAAATAAAATGGGGCAGTCACCGTACCTCAATTCAGCAACTTATTCTTTTAATTGAACTCTTCAAGAGCTTGAACTTTCCTTCACACTTAAACCAAAGAAGAAGAAAAAAGGTTCCTCAATAACAAGGAAACATGAACAAACAACTTGTTCTATAATCAGCCATATACTTATAGTCAAACACTTATAACTTGTTTCCCTAATCTCCCATGAGATAATTAAACAAAACCTTAAGTGTTTTTCACTTACCTTGGGCTGCAAAGGGGAGGGTTTCTTCAAGAACCCTAGAAGGAAAAATAGGGCTGCTGCTTTTGTTGTTTTTAAGAGAGTAGAGAGATTTTCTGAAATATACTCCTTTTTTTTGTGACTTAAAAGTGAAGTAAATGACCAGCAACTTGTCCTTTTAAAGGCCCTATCTTGTCCACCTCCTTAGCTGCATTTTGGACCATAAAATTGGTCAAATTGGTCCAAGTAGGTGATGCACCTACTTAAGGGTCCAAGCTGCTAAAACTTCAAAGTAGGTGATGCACCTACTTGCATAATTTCTTGTTGGGCTCAATTATTTTTGGGCCTTGGCAGATTGGTGTGTTGGGTCACTTATCCATTTTATTTCTTTTTTGGTTCAATTTGGCCCAAATGAGTATATTAGCATAGACCCAAATCTGATCCATAGCCATGGGTCCATTAATTTGGTTCAAACAACTTAAGTAGGTGACTCACCTACTAGCTTAAATAAGTCAAGCAAGCACCTCAATATTTTGCTCCATTTTCAGCTTCTAACCCCTTTAGTCTAACCTTCAACTTATACACACTTGCTAACTTTAAACTTTAAATTCAAATACTAGCTTGCGATTCCAAGTTTAAATAGTTAACTTAACGTTAACTTAGTCGCATCACACTAAACTATACGGGCAGCCTCTATAATTCCATCTACACCATTAATAATTGCATAACAAATCTCATTCGTTACCTATACCATATGACCATACCAGGTTCCATATAATTAGAATAAGTACAAGCAAGATACGGGATGTTACAGTATCAAAGTTCAACTTGTGAGTACCCTCTATTCTAGACTGAATTCATTATGCAAGGAGAAATTGAAGGATCTAAGGCATGTGAGCTATAAGAGTAAGTGGGGTATCTCTCCCTGGGACGCTATGTCCCTCTAAGAACGCTTACCTTACGGAGATACTGGGTGATGCACAGGGCATCTACGAACTAGATTATAACTAACTTTGGGAGTCTGAAACTAATGCATGAGATGGACTGAACTTGCAACTACGAGGAGGTTCTACCTTGAAATAGTTGCATTCTGTGAGATTTTGGATCGCATGAATAGATGCAAGGATGAGAAAACAATCTATACAAATCTGACTGCTCACTGGTACGACATGAATACTAAAAGAAGGAAAATTGTTCCTAAAACATCTCACAGCCCCTTGCACATAAGTGTGGTGCACAATACACGCATGCACAAGACTCTACGAGATGCGACTTTTAGACTTCCTAGGACTCTATTGAACCTTAGGCTCTGATACCAGGTTTGTAACACCCCGATTTTTTGAATTGGAATGCTACACGGTGCTCATGACCCCGAAGGACCACAAGCTAACCTATGACTGATATTTGTACCTGTATACTGTATAATATATCATAAAATGTGGAAACATAAACATGAAAGGCCATAAGGTTCGAACTAAAAAACATCTGATAACAAAATATCTGAAAAAGGTATAACAATACCAAAACAAAACTGTAATAACTGTCTGACTTGTTGTAGTCTGAAAGCCTCTAAACTGTCAAAATAAGGAGTTAAAGGAACATGTCTCCAACTAACTCCATCTAGCAACTGAATAGTAAATGTAATAATAATCATATTATCCTCGAATGAGAAGGACTCACTACAAACTCTGAACACTGAAATGCTACTGCTGATCTAGAGCTCGTGCCTATGAACCTATGGTTTAACATAAGAGAATGCACTATAGCATAGATGCGTCAGTACGTCTGAATGTACTGAGTATACGAGTGAGGTAGGCTAAATGAAAAGGGTTATATGCATGAACAATGCTAACTAATATGAACATGAGAATACATATATACATAAACAACTATAACGGAACTCGTGATGATGCTGACTACTGAGTCTGAATGCTGACGACATGACTTTACTATTACTGAGGTACTAAATAGATTATTGACTATTTCTAACAGTTCAAATTATAAGGAACTGGTTTGAATGATTGTGTCTAACAGTCCTGAAACTGAATACTGGTAACATGATCTATGACAACTGATATAGCTGATATAACTATAATGATCGGCGATATAACCGATACTGAGCGACTGTATCTGACAGTCTAAGTTCTAATGGAACTATTGAGTTCTGTTCTACTTGGAGTAACTAAATCTGAGATCAGTCTTATCTAATGGGTGATCATGAGTATACTGATAATAAGGATGATTTGACTTAGTCTGAGATCAGTCCTATCTAGCGGGTGATCTTTAAATCTAATTATTATTGTACTTATTAATCATAGTTGAGATCAATCCTAGATAATGGGTGATCTTGAAGTCTATTTATAATGATAAGCATTGACTGTATCTAACAGTACTAAATCTGTACTACTAAGCTGAGTTGACTGTGTCTGAAAGCCCTGATTCTATAACTAAAACTGTGGGATGTGTTCATCTAACCGACATGCCCCAAGCTAAGTTGACTGGGGTCCAATCTCTGCCCTGACTGGAAGGGTTTCAGTACCACGCCACCAGTAAAGACATCTGCTGTGGAGTCAGTCCTAATCTAGCGGGTGACTCTTGGGATCAGTCCTATACATATAAATATGCTAACGGGTGACCCCTGAGTATGTCAGTCCTATCTAATGGGTGGAATCTCGTACCTACGCTGGCTACGTAGTTCTGGAACTTAGGGATTGCTTCTAAGGATCTCAGTCCTAATCTAGCGGGTGAGTCCCCATCCCTAGGCTCACTCAGTGCTGAATCCTACTCCCATCTGAAAGACACTGAACTAAATAACTGGGCTGAACTAATAACTTAACTAAACTAATTTGCTGAACTGATACTGATTAACTGAACTGAAAATAGTGGTATTGTTTAGCGGAGCTAAAACTGAGTTTACTAGATTCTGATGATGGATGGAATGTAATGAGTTTTGAGGACTGATTAAGAGTACTTAAGTTACTGAGATTTACTATGATTACTGAGGTTACTGAGCACTGAGATTACAGAGAATACTGAACTACTGAGATTACTGAGTTTTCCTGAGTCACATGACTGACTGATTTCTATAGATCATGGCTTGACTGAGAGTATTGTGAAAACATGACATGGCGCTAGGCACACAGCTATATTTTTGAGAAATGAATACCCCCAGAACTCGATGGAATAAAACTGACTCACAAATGACACGACTTGATCACAAGATCGGAGTCCACAATTCACAATATCATAAGTAGGGAATATTATACTTCATGTTGTTCTTGAATATCTTAAGCATGGTAGGGAGTGCATGGATATATTTCATGTACATATAGTATATCTCCATTGTCATACATTCTTCATACCACAACAATAGCAACATATCAATAGCATGGAATTTATATTGAAGTGTATAGCTGTCATTTAGATATCATGGAACCATGTAAACCTGAATTTCTAGCATCCTAAGCATTTTATCAAACACCTTGCATGCATAATATTGAGCATAGGTGTACTTAACAAATTTAGAAATCTTGAACCACCCATATTCATGGGTTTCCAACTAACCTATTCACATGATTCATGAAAAACACATCAAGACACAACCTTAACTCCAAACAAAATCAAAATCGGCCAGTTAGAGAGAGAGCAAACTGTTAACCTGATATGCAATTTGATTTGGTTGATGATGATTTAGATGGATCTGGTGTTATAGGAGTGACTATTCAACCGTCATTATCACTAGGAGTGAAGTTTAACATCACAAGCACAATGATCCAATTAATAAATCTCTAGGGGCTATTTGGTGGATTGCCAAGGGATGGTCCTAATATGCACTTGGTGATCTTTATCAATATTTGTAAGTACTTTGGTAATCTTGGAATAGGGAAAAATTCAATCCTTCTAATGTTATTCCTATTGTCTTTATCTGGGGAGGAAACCCGATAGTTACGTGAGCTAGCACCCGATTCTATAAAAAATTAGAGGCAACTAAAATGAGCTTTCCTAGAAAGGTTCTTTCTACCTTCCATAATGTTACAATTGAGGGATGACATTAGTAACTTAACGCAGCTAGCAAATGAATCCCTTCATGAGACATGGGTAAGGTTTATTAAAAGGTATGAACAGTGTCCTAATCATAAGCTAACTAAAGTGCACTTGATGGAAATATTCAACAGAGCTTTGAATTCAATTACAAAGACAACTATGGATAATGTAATGGGTGGAGCTTTTATGGATCTTACTTTTGTTGAAGCTTCAGAGAAGCTAGAGAAGATGACTAAAATAAGAAGAGCTTGGCATACCAAGATTCTAAGGTAGTAAGATATACATAGTGGGATATCGACAGAATAACATAGAAGAGAAGACAAGCATGATCAGGATATGGCTCACATGAAGACCTAAATAGATTTGCTCACAAAACATTGCATCAGGGAAGTTAGAAAAGGCAAAAGCTTTGGTGTCACATAGTAAGGGAGTAGAATTAGATTATGAGAAAGAGGCAAACTACTTTAATAATCAAAGGGTTTCCAAAGCAATGGACAAGGAAATCAAGGTTGGAATTATTACGACAGGATGGTTATAGAGATTGTAACCAAGGTGGCTGGAAGAACAAGACTGATAAGAATGGATTGATACATACTTCCTGGAAACTATAACCATGCCTTAAACAATTCTTGGTAGATGTCGATGGAGGATATGATGTCTAAATTATTATAAGGTGTGGATTCAACAGACGCTGGAGTAAGAAATATGAAGAGTGATTTATCATCTATGTGTCAACTAGTTGTTTTACACTCTACACCTATTAAGAAATTAGAGTAGCAGATGAATCAATTGTTAGAAATATTGAATCAAAGAAAGAGTGGGACATTTCAAAGTGATATAGTGTAGAACCCAAGAAATGATAGTCCGTGTATGGCTATTACCACTAGAAGTGGTAAGATATTACCAGGCCCTTCTTTGAGCACATCCATTGCAGGTGATGTAGTAGAATTATAAGAGGAAGTAAATGATGAACATCTAGTGGAGTCAAAAAAGCTAAAAAAATGTGGAAGATGTATCTAAATAGAAGCAAGCTGATGATGTTGAGAAAGACAAAGAAAAGGAGGTAGAGACCATTATGATTAGAATAACAAAGTTATCCTCCATTCCCACATAGATTGCAGAAGAAGGCATATGAGACTAAGTTCAGCAAATTCATGGATATGTTGAAGCAGTTGACAATGAATCTTCCCTTAGTTGAGGCACTAGAGTAGATGCCGGGATAAGCCAAGTTCTTGAAAGACCTTGTGACAAAGAAAAGTAGTGAGCTATGAACTGGTGGATAATCTTCATTATTGTGGCACTATTTCTATGAGATCACTAGCATAAAAGAAAGCTGACCTAGGAGCATTTACTGTTTCATGTTCTATCGAATCGTTTAACTTTGCGAAAGCCTTTTCCAATATTAGAGAAAGAATTTACCTCATGCCATTGGAGATTTTTAAATAGTTGGGTTTGGAAGATCCTACACCTACTAATATACTACTTCTGGTGGCTGCTAGGTCATTGAAAAGATCGATGGGAATTCTTTATTATGTTCTTGTTAAGGTTGATAACTTTATATTCCTAAAAGACTTTGTGATTCTTGATTGTGATATGGATTTTGAAGTACCCATAATCTTGGGTAGACCATTCCTAGCGATTGGGAGAGTACTAATTGATTTGGAGTTTAATGAGCTGAAATTCAGGCTTAATGACAAAGAGGTTAGCTTTGATGTATGCCAATCTGTGAAGCAACAAAAGGATATGAGTGTTGTTTTAGTTATTGATGTGTTCTATAAAGATGATCAAGTGTTATCAGTTGGGGAAAGATTCAAGGTGGAGACTTTAGCTTCAGTATTAATGAACTTTGATAGTAATGGAACTGATGAGTATGATGAGACTGTATGTGCATTGACAAAAATGGGGTCATACTCTTATGCTCCCAAGAAGCTGAATTTGGACTTAAAAAATCATCCAAACCCACCTGCTAAGCCTTCGATTGAAGAACCACTAGTGTTGGAACTAAAGGAGCTACTAGGCCATTTAAGGTATGTGTTTCTAGGTGATACTTTACCAGTTAATATTGTAGTGGATTTGATGGAGCATTAGATTGAGGCTCTTATTTCTGCACTGAGATGCCATAAACGAGCTATTGGGTGGACTATTACTGATATCATTAGCATTCCATCAGCTAATACATACATAAGATCTAGTTGGAAGAATAATGCACTCCTATGATTGAACATCAGAGTTGGTTGAATCCACCATTGAAAGAAGTGGTAATGAAGGAGATAATAAAGTGGTCTAATGCTGGGGTGGTGTACCCAATCTCTGATAGTAAGTAGGTAAGTTCTAAGTAGTACATGCCTAAGAAAGGAGGCATGACTGTTGTAACGAATGAAAGGAATGAGCTAATTCCACTCAGATCGGTGACTGGTTGGTGAGTCTTTACGGATTACATGAAGCTGAATTCCTAGATGTTGAAAGATCATTTCACGATGACCTTCATGGACCAAATGCTTGATTGGTTGGCTGGAAGGGGTTTTGTACTATTTTTCGAAGGTTACTCAGGATAAAATCAAATATCGATTGCTTTTGAGGATCAAAAGAAAACATCTTTCACATGCCCCTATGGAAACTTTTGCACTCAAACAAATGTCGTTGAAATTGTGTAATATACTTTCTACATTCCAAAGGTGTATGATGTCGATCTTTTCAGATATGATGGAGGACACTTTGGAAGTGTTCATGGATGACATTTCTATGGTAGGCAATTCATTTGATTTGTGTTTGGTAAATTTGGGGAAGGCTTTACAGCGATATGAAGAATTCATCTTAGTGCTAAATTATTGGGAGAAGTGCAACTTCATGGTAAAGGAAGGCATAGTGTTAGGACACAAAATCTCAGCAAAAGGAACTCAGGTTGATAGAGCCAAGATAGAATTTATTGAAAAACTACCTCCTCTTATCTTAGTTAAAGGAGTTCAATATTTTCTTGGCCATACTGAGTTCTGCCAAAGATTTTTCGGAAATTGCCAACCCACATTGCATGTTGTTGGAAAAAGAGAGAAAATTTGAGTTTGATGATAACTGTATGAAGGCATTCTATGCCTTAAAGAGAAGCTGGTTGCTGCACCTATCATTATTGCTTGGGATTGGTCTAAGCTATTTGAAATAATATGTGATATAAGTGGATTACTACTTAGGGATGTTCTAGGGAAGTAGAGGGAGAAGTTGTTTCATCCCATCTATTATGCTAGTAAAGCATTTAACAGGGTGTAGAAAAACTACACTATCACAGAACAAGAACTCTTAGCTATGGTGTACGCTTTTGAGAAGTTTTGCGCTTAATGCCAAATAAAGATACCAAACCGAGACTTATCAGATGAGTATTGTTATTGCATGAGTTTGACTTCAAAGTCAAAGATCAAAAGGTGTAACTCCAAAAAAACAAACCCTAGATACCATACGGTGCTTACGGTCCCAAAAGACCACAAGCTAACCCATGAACTAGTACTTGCTGGGAGCATTGAATAATATACTGATAATGAATCCATATGTGGAAAATCATCAGATAATGCCATAAAGTTTTAGAAAATCAAAATAATAGTGAATCATAGTTCTGAATGTCTGGAAACATACTAAAAATACTAATAAAAACAACTGATAAACTGACTATCTGTTTGAACGTCTGAAGGCCTCTAAAATTGAATGACTGTGGAGTTGACGTGACAAACCCGAACTAACTCCGACTGACTAAATAACTAAACTACTAACATAACTAAACATAAGTTAAACCCATCCTTGAAGGATGAAGCTCACCACTACTGCTACTGTCGATGAATTGGATGTCTAAGTACAGTCAGGATTATGAGTGTTCAAACCTATGATATAAGACATCATAGCGAAAAAAATGAGTAATCGATCAGTACTTCAAATGTACTAGTATGCGAGATGAGGCTTGGCTGATATGCATGGGGTAATTGTGCATGAAAATAGCAATAACAGACATGCGTGGAAATACTAAAATCTAATTGAAGAAGACTAATAACTAACTAGCTAAATAGTATGAGATAACTGATGCATAGATACATGAAAACTGTAAAATCTAGGTATCAATTACCAATCATATAACGTGATTCTGGAATAGTCTGTAAACTAAGATACAAAAATCTAGTAAATGAATACTGATAAACTTTATGCTATGCTCCAGAAAAACTGAACTAAATTTTGTACTGAATACTAAAACTGAAACATTGGCAGGTTGTAACTGATATTCCTTAGTTTGAGATGATCGTTGTCCAACCTATGTGATACAAGAATAATCACGGATATGGGCGTATGAGAGTACGCATTGGACCCCAGACTTGGTGTGTGCAATTGAAGAGACAAAGAGGACTTAATTATGCACCAAAAACCATCCATACACTACACTTGGACTACACTCCATAGGCACGTTTTGTCTTTCCTTCATTAAGGGGTTTTTGGACATTTCACTTATGTTGTAATAAGTCTATAAATAGGTTAGTATTACGTCTTTATTTCATTAGTTGTTTATTGATATTTAAAAGTTGTAACACTTAAACCAAACTCTCTCTAGTGTGAGAAGTGTACCACCTTAGTTTAGGGCTTGGAAAAGCTACCAAATCTGAAAAGAGGGTGATGCTAGGGTGGAATCGCTAGTATTGCCAAACATTGTTAGAAACCTTGGCGCTTGATTGGTTCATGCCATCTTGTGTCATTGTAAGAGTGTTGGTGTTGCCTATTACAAGTATTATGGGTCTTAGTGTGTCACATACACTTAGGTTCTTAGTTCTTGTGAGAGTTGATGTCTCACTTCCTATCCCTTTCATTCTTATAATTGTTTGTTGTTGTTCTAGTGAAAACCGTGGGTTGTTGTTATCTCTTGTTGCTGTTATTGTTATATTGTGTTCATCACATGTTCATCTTGTTGTTGGCTGTTTTTTGGTGTAAATTACACCTTGTATCATCTCATTCTTGTGGTATTATTGTTGGCCGAGACTTGTTCCCCTTTTGGTCCTTGGTTTCTCTTGTGTTTTATGTCTTGTTTCTGTATTGTGGGTTAATTCTGTTATCATTTGGTATCAAATATAAGGCTGGTTATGTTCCTACACTACCAATCTTGGGCTCTCTAAGTAAAAAAAAAAGAGGTGTTGAAAAGCTGAAAATTCCAAAAAGAAGCAAATCTGTCCATTCTTATTGTCTAGGATGAAATGGTGTCTTGTTGTTGTTTTGGCCGAGATTTGTGACTAGTTTTTTTTTTTCTGTGTTTTGTGTGTTCGAGTGTTAGATCTTTGTTTCCTAACACTAGAGGAGGTGTCTAAGGTCGAAAATCTCATAAAAAGAGTTGTGTTCTTGAGTTTGGTGTTCTTGGCTGAGAAAGTTGTTGTTCTTGCTGTTGTCTTGGCTGAGATTTGTTCTTTGAGTTTAGATCTAGATATATTTTGTGAGTCTTGAGTGTTATTGTGTTGTTTTGTTCTTCCCTAAAACTAATAGAGTCAAGATATAAGTTGAACTCCTACTTGTATTGTTGTTGTGTGGATTCAAAAGTTGGGGCCGAATTGTTGTTGGTGTTGTTGTGGTGGATTCAAAATTTGAATGTTTAAAGGTGTGTTGTTGGTATTTTGGTTATGGATTTGAGTTGAAAGAGGTGTTGTTGTTGTTGGGAGGTTCAACTTGAACAGGTCTTCAAATATTGGTGGGTGTTCTTGGCCAATCTTCATGTCTTGAGACAAGAAGAACCTTCAATAAGTAGTGTTTGATCTTAAGACCAAGTGGAAGATTGTAGTCTTCTTGTTTATCTTGAAACAAGTTCCAAGACTCTTACAAGAAAGGAAAGGGACCAAAAGACTTTCAAAAAGTCTTGTTACCAAAAGGGAAAAAGGGAACTTTCCAAGACTAACAAAAGAGGAAAGAGCCAAAAAGCTTTCAAAAAGGTGTTTTGCCAAAAGGGTGCAAGGAAAGTCAAAGCCTTTTTGAATTTGAAAAGGCTCCAAATCTTCTTGTTTTCCTCCCAAAACCGAAACTCCTCTCTTCCAAAGTGAATTGACAAATCTAAATTGAAGACAAGAAAAAAAATTCAGATTTCCACAATATTCCACAATCATTCCAAGGCTTCCACATCACTATCCGCAACCAATCAAAGGCTGCCACATCACCCCTTTGTACAACTAACTTATTTTGTATTTTGTAGGTAACTGTTTGGCCATAATGGAAGCCATTTGGCCCACCTTGATGCTATTTCCCGAGACATGGCTAAGGCGAATGCGGGCCTTGAAAAAATTAGCTCGGATATGTTACTATACTTGAGATGATGGAACGAGTGGAGAGTCGAAGGAACTCTCATGTTTCTACTCCCGAAACCTTACCTCAAACGATCAGTCCTCCAAGACCACCACTAAGTGACATAGACATAAGCCAAGCCACAAAATGCCCTCTAACCCGAGACCTAAATAGGTCACTTCTCTCTTAATTTGACCAGTCCAACCAGAGGGACTTGGAAGCCAATTTCCTCCCATCTAATATCTACAACCGAAGCTCAACATTACCAAAACAATCCTCTCAACCAAAACTCCACTTCCCCAAAACCGATAAGTCCATATAAAAGAGTATGGTAGAAAGGAACATAAGGAACATAGAGTATATAATGATGCTTATATGATGGAAGGGAAGTTGAGGGGAAGACATAGGGAACCACAAGGAACCCACCACCAAGAAAGAAGTTGGGATGTGATTTGGATGAGATTGAAGACAAGGCTCAAGATGGAGAGGAAGCCGAGGTTCAAAATGAAGATGTTGGCCGAGACTTGTGTTATTGAGCCCTCGGCTTCGTCATGTGTTTTTCAGACTATTTTGTGCCATCTTCATATTTTGTGGACTGTTTTGAGTGATTTCCTTTAAGTGGCCAATTGCATGAAGTGAAGCCGTGAATTTGTGGGCAAATTCCTCTCAAGATGGAGAGGATGATACAAGAATAATCACGGATAATTGCTTATGAGAGTACGCATTGGACCCGAGACTATGTGTGTGCAATTGAAGAGACAAAGAGGACTTAATTATGTACTAAAAAACCGTCCATACACTACACTTGGACTACACTCCATAGGCGTCTTTTGTATTCCCTTCATTAAGGGCTTTTTGGACATTTCACTTATGTTGTAATAAGTCTATAAGTAGGCTAGTATTAGGTCTTTATTTCTTTAGTTTTTTATTGATATTGAAAGTTGTAACACTTGAACCAAACTCTCTCTAGTGTGAGCAGTGTACCACCTTATTTTAGGGCTTGGAAAAGCTACCAAATCTGAAAAGAGGGTGATGCTGATACGGTTAGGGCAGCCTCCACAGGTACACGGCCTTTCACACGAAGCCAAGCTCGGGAATTACAAAAACTCCAAGCTTTGTTCATGCAAATGGCCGTGTGTGAGTTGGTGATTGAACCAACCAAGGACCTAAACGTTTTTATGTGTGAAGAGAGGTCATAATGTGTAATAAACTACTCTCCAAGGTTGGCACAAGAAGCAAGGGCGGATGGGTCATTTTACCCCTTTTGTTTGTAGTATAAATAGAACATGTTAGAGAGTCATCCCTTAGTTTTTGAATGCTGATTTTTGCAACCTAAATCACTAAACATTTCCTCTCTCTTCCACTCATAGAAGCCGCCCCTATTATCTCACAAGTAGAGGGATACTTGTGCTGTCTCTTTGGCTAGAAACAAGGGTTTTGAGGTCGTTGAGTGCCTCTTGGTCCTCGTAAGAACTTGGGGTTTATATTCATTAGACTTAGGGTCCTCTCTTGATGTTAGGGTTCCTAGTTTCTTGAATGTTTTATGTCAAGTTATCTATATTTCTTTATCTTGTTGTTGTTGTTGATTTTGTTATCTTAAAGTCTAGTGAAGCCGTGTGGGGCTCTTTTCGATTCACTAGCATTGTTATCTATCTTGTTGTTCTTGTGTTGTGGGCTGAAAAACCGAAACTTAAACTTGTTGTTCTTGTGTTGTTGGACTGAAATCCGAGGCTACTTGAAGCTCTTGGTGTTGTTGGTTTGATTTTGTATCATTTGGTATCAAAGCAAGACCGGTTGTGTTCCAACATAACCCATCTTGGGCTAGTTCACGGCTTAAAACAAACTACACCAAAAAGAAATTCTGAAAATCTGTCCATTAAAAGTTGAAACCAAGAATGATGTTGTATGTTTAGATCTAGGTGTTATTTTGCTTGTATAGTGAGTTTCTAGTGTTGGTTTCTTTCTCACCAACACTAAAGTGTCTAGATCCAAAAGTTGAGCTTGAAAACTTGAACATTGTGTAGTGACTTGAAGTGGCCGAAAGTTGTATGTTGTTGATAACCAAAAAAAAAATCGGTGGTTGTGTGTTTATGTGCTAAAGAAGTTGATGAAGTTTGTTGAGGTGTTCATCTTTTGAACTTGTTCATCTTGTTGTGTGCTCAAGTGGTAAGACAAGCTATAAAGTTGTTGTGAAAGACTTGCACCCATCACCTTTTAGTCTTGTCAATCACTTTTCCCTAATTCAAGGAGCCTTGTTTTGTGGGATTAGTCAACCAAACCCCACTTTCTTGTGTTTGAAAAGGGTGAAATACTACAAGATTTTATTTTTCCCACCAAAACCCTTTGCAAACTATAACAAGTTATGTGAATATTAACACAAAACAAAAAAAAAAGAGAGAAGAAGAACGTGTGGGACTATTGCATGCTGCCAGGTTGTCAACTAGTTCCTTGAACCGTTTGTTCGTGTCAACGATTATTTAAGTGCTTTTATTCGTTTGAACGAATTGCTGATTTTTGACACTAGTCCGGCAAGAATTCTTTGAGTCTTCAAACAAGAATCCATTCCGGATAAGAGCTTACTCATACCTTAAAAATCTCACGGTTACTAGCCAATTATACAACACTTGTGGAACACGAACTTGTGGTTAACTAAAGCGGATAATACCTTGACAATGGAAGGAGCTACGTCTCATAATGTGGATACTAATGCCCTTTATTATATGAGGGTCACTCTTGAGGCTGTTACCCGGACACTTGAAAGGTTGAATTCGGAATTTGGGGCCGTGAGAGGGGACTTGGCAGCAATAAGGGGGGAAGTGTCGACTATTAGTGGGAGATTAGAACAAGTGGAGAGTCAAAGGAACTCTCGTCCTTCTACTCCTCTACATGTATCTACCAATGGTCATGATAGGACCTCCTCCGCAACCATCACCCCCGAAACAGTCCACCAAATGCTAAATGCACCCCAAGCTCCACTTAATACAGCAAGCCAAACTACCTATTTTCCTTAAAACCGAGACTCCACTAGACCACTACATTTCCAAGCCCCTCCAATGTCACAAGAGGGATTTGGACGCCAAGTTCCTCCACTAAATCCAAACCCTCCATTCCAAGTTCCATTAACCCAAAGACCGCAAATTCCAAATCCTCCGAATCAAAACGGCCAAGGCCAGCCAGCCCACTTTGAAGGATATGGTAGAGACGAGTATGAAGGAGATGGAGCCTTTGATGATGCTTATATGAGGGAGGAGGAGTTAAGAGGGGGTCTAGGAGAACCTAGGAGATACCGGGGGTATGGAGATAGGGGAAACCGACACCAAGAGAGAGACGTAGGCATCAACACCATCAAGTTGAGCCTACCCATCTTTAAGGGTGAAAGTGACCCCGAGACCTACTTAACTTGGGAATCGGCTTGTGACAAAGTTTTCCAAGTTAATGACATCTCGGAAGAAAAGAAGAGTTGCTACGCTATAGCTCACCTCGAGGGCTATGCTAACACTATGTGGGAGTTTGTTAAACGATTTGGTAATGAATTAGTGGATGGGCAGCCACCACCTTGGTATCGGTTGAGGTATTTGATGAGACAACGATACCTTCCCGAGAGATATCGTCATGAGTTGCTCGCTAGATTATATGGCTTGCGGCAAGGAGCCAAGAGTGTGATGGCCTATTTTGACGAGTTCCAACAACTCATGTTGAAACTTGATCATCGTGGGGAGCAAATCAGCCACGACATCATCCGGTTCAAGTGTGGGTTGAACAAAGAGATCTCCACTCATTTGACCCTTCACCGGTTTGAAACCATTGACGGTATATTCCAAGCGGCCCTAGAGATTGAAAGGGAACTTAAGGAGAGATCAGCCTTCAAGGAAAGGGTACAAACCCCCTCGGGTTGGCCCAAAAACAAGGACCAACCCGCCCCTAAGAAGCTGCCCGAGTCCAAAACAGTCCCTAAGTTCCCTCCGAAACCGGAGGCTCACAAATATCCCAACCCAAAGGGGTTCCAATGCTTCAAGTGCCAAGGTTGGGGGCATAAGGCCAATGAATGCGCGAACCGGCGCAATGTGATCCTACGAGAAGGGAAAGTGTACTACCTTGGTGAGGAGGTGGTTTCCGAAAGGGGGGAGGATGAGGCCGAGCCTCAAGATGGAGAGGGAGCTGAAAATGGGCCGAATGATGATCAATTAGATGGTAGTGAAGATGTCTATCCACAAGAAGGGAAGTGTGTGGTTCCAAACTTTGTGGTTAGACGTGTCATGATTAGTAAGGCGATGGAAGACCCGAGTCAAAGGGAAAATCTATTCCATACTAAGTGTCTTGTAAAGGGGAGTGTGTGCACCTTGGTGATTGATAGTGGTAGTTGTACAAATGTTGCGAACCATGCTATGGTAAATTTCTTGAAGCTACCAACTACACTACACACTAGTCCTTACAAGCTACAATGGTTGAACGATTGTGGTGAATTGAAGGTCACAAGGCAATGTGTGATTCGGTTTAAGGTGGGAAACTACCACGATGAAGTGCGTTGTGATGTGATCCCAATGCAAGCATGTCACTTGTTGTTAGGTAGGCCATGGCAATATGATAGGTCTATTAAGCACGATGGGAGGTCCAACCGGTATACGCTTGAGAAGGATGGCCGAAAGGTCACACTTCACCCTCTTTCACCCTCCCAAGTAAATGAGTGGCATCAAAAGATGAGAGAGTTAAAGGGAAAGGGGAAGGAATCCGGAAAGGGAGAAAAGGGGGGGATGCCATAGGTGAGTGATACAAAATCAAACCAACAACACCAAGAGCTTCAAGTAGGCTCGGATTTCAGTCCAACAACACAAGCACAACAAATTTTAGTTTCGGTTTTTCAGCCCACAACACAAGAACAACAAGATAGATAACAATGCTAGTGAATCGAAAAGAGCCCCACACGGCTTCACTAGACTTTAAGATAACAAAATCAACAACAACAACAAGATAAAGAAAGATAGATAACTTGACATATAACATTCAAGAAACTAAGAACCCTAACATCAAGAGAGGACCCTAAGTCTAATGAATATAAACACCAAGTTCTTACGAGGACCAAGAGGCACTCAAGGACCTCAAAACCCTTGTTTCTAGCCAAAGAGACAACCCAAGTATCCCTCTACTTGTGAGGTAATAGGGGCGGCTTCTATGAGTGGAAGAGAGAGGAAATGTTTTGGTGTTTTTAGGTTACAAAATCAGCATTCAAAAAACTAAAGACTAACTCTCTAACATGTTCTATTTATACTACAACAAAAGGGGTAAAATGACCCATCCGCCCTTGCTTCTTGTGCCAACCTTGGAGAGTAGTTTATTACACATTAGGACCTCTCTTCACACATAAAAACGTTTAGGTCCTTGGTTGGTTCAATCACCAACTCACACACGGCCATTTGCATGAACAAAGCTTGGAGTTTTTGTAATTCCCGAGCTTGGCTTCGTGTGAAAGGCCGTGTACCTGTGGAGGCTGCCCTAACCGTATCAGTGAGGAAGTAGGGACATCCGAGGCTATCCCAACGACAAGGGAGATGGAAAACGTAGTGATGTTGGCTAGGAGGAAAGAACTCTTCGTGGACCATGATGAAAACAAGCCGATGTTACTTTTGGCCCATTGTTTTAATACTAACCCCACTAATTCTTCCATTTACCCTTTGATTTCTTGTGTGTTTCAGGAGTATGAAGATGTATTTCCTCAAGAACTTCCGCAAGGATTGCCCCTACTTCGGGGAATTGAGCACCAAATTGATTTGGTGCCGGGTTCACAACTTCCAAACAAACCGGCCTATAGGAGCAATCCTATGGACACTAAGGAGCTTGAAAGACAAGTTGAGGAGCTTCTCAACAAGGGATACATCAAGGAAAGCATGAGTCCGTGTGCTTTTCCGGTGTTTTTGGTACCAAAGAAGGATGGAACTTGGCGCATGTGCGTCGATTGTAGAGCCATCAACAAAATTACGATAAGGTATCGTCACCCAATCCCTAGACTAGATGATATGTTAGATGAGCTCCACGGATATTGTTTGTTTTCTAAAGTGGACCTTAGGAGCGGCTATCACCAAATTCGCATGCAACCCGGTGACGAGTGGAAGACCGCATTCAAGACCAAATTCGGTCTATATGAGTGGCTGGTCATGCCGTTCGTCCTTACCAATGCTCCTAGCATATTTATGAGGCTAATGAATCATGTAATGAAGCCTTATATTGGAAAGTTTGTGGTGGTTTACTTTGATGATGTGTTGGTGTATAGTAAATCTTTTGATGATCATGTAATGCATTTGAGATGTGTGTTTGATGTGCTCCGAAAGGAGAAGCTGTATGCCAACATGGAGAAGTGTTCTTTTGGTGTTGATAAAGTTATATTCTTGGGTTTTGTCGTGAGCTCAAAGGGTGTGGAAGTGGACGATTCCAAGATAGACTCTATTCGAAGTTGGCCGACCCCAAAAACTATTGGAGAAATCCGAAGTTTCCACGGGTTGGCAAGCTTTTATAGGAGGTTTGTCAAAGGATTTAGTTCCATATAAGCCCCCTTGACCGAGGCAATTAGAAAGGACGGACCCTTTAAATGGGGTGATGAGCAGGCTAGGGCTTTTGAGGCCTTGAAAGCTACGCTCATCTCGGCGCCTTTATTGCAATTGCCCGATTTTGATAAGATGTTTGAAGTAGAGTGTGATGCTAGTAAGGTTGGTATCGGGGCTGTTTTGATGCAAGAAGGTAAGCCCGTTGCTTATTTCAGTGAAAAGCTCAAAGGGGCAACTCTTAAGTACTCAACTTATGATTTGGAGTTGTACACCCTTGTTAGAGCCTTGGGAAATTGGCAACATTCTTTGTGGCCTAAGAAGTTTGTGATACGAACGGATCATGAGTCGTTGAAACACCTTAAGAGCCAGGACAAGTTGAATAGGCATCATGCTAAGTGGATTAAGTTCATCGAGACTTTCCCTTATGTAATTCATTACAAAAGGGGAAAGGAAAATGTTGTTGCCGATTCCTTGTCTAGGAAGCATGTGCTTGTTGCTACCTTGTCTTCGAAATTGATGGGTTTTGACAGCTTGCAGTTGTTGTATCCCGAGGATACTAGCTTTGCTCCTATTTTTAGGGAATGCGAAGAGTGGGGAAGGGACCGTTGGCTTAAGGAGAATGACCATTCCTCCTACTCTCGGTTCGATGGGTATTTGTTCAAGGGGAGGAGGTTGTATGTTCCTTCTAGTTCTTGGAGGGAATTATTTGTGAGGGAGGCCCATGACGGAGGCCTCATGGGTCACTTTGGGGTAGACAAGACCCTCGGAATCTTAGAGGAGAACTTCTATTGGCCCAAAATGCGCAAAGACGTCACTAAAATTTGTAGTCAATGCGTGGCCTGCCGGAGTGCGAAATCTCGTCTCCTACCTCAAGGATTATACACCCCACTCCCTACTCCCCTTAGGCCTTGGTTGGACATTTCGATGGATTTTGTTTTGGGGCTACCAAGGACTAGAAAGGGCCGAGATAGCATTTTTGTTATTGTTGATAGATTCTCTAAAATGGCTCATTTTATTCCATGTTCTAAAACCGAGGATGCTCGTAGTGTAGCTTCATTATTTGTTTCACATGTTGTAAAGCTTCACGGGGTACCGAGGACTATTGTGAGCGATAGGGACTCCAAGTTCCTAAGTCTCTTTTGGAAGTCCATGTGGGGTAGGCTTGGAACGAAGTTACTTTTCTCCACTTCTTGTCACCCACAAACCGATGGCCAAACGGAGGTAGTAAATAGAACCTTGGGGTCTATGCTACGTTCTATGGTTAAAGGTAAACTGACTTCATGGGAAGATCACCTACCCTTGGTGGAATTTGCATACAACCGGGTAATACATTCGAGCACGGGAATAACTCCCATTGAATGTGTTTACGGCCTGAATCCCCTTACCCCTTTAGATCTCACTCCTTTGTCTAGTGATCTCATGACTAGCTTATATGGAAATAAAAGAGTCGAGGCAATGAAGAAAATGCATGAGATGGTGCGGATCAAGCTTGAAAAGAAGAACCAAGAGATTGCAAAAAGGGTAAACAAAGGGACAAGAAGGCTTGTGCTTGAACCCGGAGATTGGGTGTGGGTGCATCTTCGAAAGGATCGGTTTCCAGCTCAAAGGAAGTCCAAATTGCTTCCAAGGGGTGATGGTCCTTTCCAAGTACTTGAGAGAATCAATGACAACGCCTACAAGATTGACCTTCCACCGATATATCAAGTGCACAACACTTTCAACGTTGGTGATCTCTCCCTCGTGGATGCGGTTGAAGATGAACAAATGCTGAATTTGAGGTCAAATTCCTCTCAAGATGGAGAGGATGATACGGTTAGGGCAGCCTCCACAGGTACACGGCCTTTCACACGAAGCCAAGCTCGGGAATTACAAAAACTCCAAGCTTTGTTCATGCAAATGGCCGTGTGTGAGCTGGTGATTGAACCAACCAAGGACCTAAACGTTTTTATGTGTGAAGAGAGGTCCTAATGTGTAATAAACTACTCTCCAAGGTTGGCACAAGAAGCAAGGGCGGATGGGTCATTTTACCCCTTTTGTTTGTAGTATAAATAGAACATGTTAGAGAGTCATCCCTTAGTTTTTGAATGCTGATTTTTGTAACCTAAATCACTAAACATTTCCTCTCTCTTCCACTCATAGAAGCTGCCCCTATTATCTCACAAGTAGAGGGATACTTGTGTTGTCTCTTTGGCTAGAAACAAGGGTTTTGAGGTCGTTGAGTGCCTCTTGGTCCTCGTAAGAACTTGGTGTTTATATTCATTAGACTTAGGGTCCTCTCTTGATGTTAGGGTTCTTAGTTTCTTGAATGTTATATGTCAAGTTATCTATCTTTCTTTATCTTGTTGTTGTTGTTGATTTTGTTATCTTAAAGTCTAGTGAAGCCGTGTGGGGCTCTTTTCGATTCACTAGCATTGTTATCTATCTTGTTGTTCTTGTGTTGTGGGCTGAAAAACCGAAACTTAAACTTGTTGTTCTTGCGTTGTTGGACTGAAATCCGAGCCTACTTGAAGCTCTTGGTGTTGTTGGTTTGATTTTGTATCAGATGCTAGGGTGGAATCGCTAGTATTGTCAAACATTGTTAGAAACCTTGGCGCTTGATTGGTTCACGCCATCTTGTGTCATTGTAAGAGTGTTGGTGTTTCCTATTACAAGTATTAAGGGTTTTAGTGTGTCATATACACTTAGTTTCTTAGTTCTTGTGAGAGTTGATGTCTTATTTCCTATCCCTTTCATTCTTGTAATTGTTTATTGTTGTTCTAGTGAAAATCGTGGGTTGTTGTTATCTCTTGTTGCTGTTCTTGTTATATTGTGTTCATCACATGTTCATCATGTTGTTGACTGTTTTTTGGGTTAGTACACCTTGTATCATCTTGTTCTTGTGGTATTATTGTTGGCGGAGACTTGTTCCCCTATTGGTTCTTGATTTCTCTTGTGTTTTGTGTCTTGTTTCCTATTGTGGGTTAATTCCGTTGTCACTATGACCCTAGTTAAAAAGGTTCTATTACTATGCCACAGGTACTAATAATAGCTATAGAGTCAGCTTTAAACTGGCGGGCTACCCCAAAGAGAGTATCAGTCCAAACTGGCAGGCGACCGACCTCTCAATAGATAGTCAGTCCTAAACTGGCGGGTGGCATCTCATAGCCTATGCTGGTTACGTAGTTCTAAAATTTAGGGAATACTTCTAAGGATCCTAATTGATGGGTGTGACCCTATACCTAGGTTCTCTCGGTGCTGAGTTCTAGTCCTAACTGAAGTGACACTGATTACTAAATAGAACTAAGTTTAACTGAACTAACAACTGATCGTGATAACTTACTGAAAGGGAATGCTCATGGTGTATGATACGGTAAAAACAACGGAAACACGAAACAAACACTCAAAATAGTCCACAAGTTCAAGAGAACCGAGGACCCTTTGAGTGACCCCTCTTGGATTCAAGATGTACAACAATAACACAATGTAATGAGGTGATTAACACCTATTTTCAGCGGACAACAAACTAGATTAACAACACAAGAATGAAGAACACGAAGAACAATAACAATATTATTAAGAATAACAAACACACGGCTACAAGAAACAAAGGGATAGATAGTTAGACCTTGGTTGGTATAACCTTAAGAACCCAAGAACATGTGATACTCTTTAACCCTTAATCCTACACACACTAATACATTGACACAAGAGTGACCTCAATCTCCCAAGCATCCAACGTTTCCAAGCTTGAATCCAACACGAGTGATTCCACACTCAAGTTGATTTCCCTAGTTACTATGTTTCGGTCAAGAGGCCATTCTCTCAAGAGAGGGTGTTTCAATGTTACAACTTTCAATATTCAATCAAAACTAATACTAAAACCCTAAGAGGTTCTATTTATAGTGTATTAAAAGATAGAATGTAAAATGTCCAAAATGGCCCTTCAAGATTGGGCTACCCCTTTAGTGTTTGTAGTGGGCTATTTTTGGTGTGTATTTTGGCCCTTAATTACGCTTCTCTTGCACACACACTTGGACGTCTTCAATATTCACCCACAAGAGTCCATCTATGTGATCGCACTCGTATTATCCTGCCCTTCTTGAAAATGATTCTACCTCAAATCCATACCTTGTAAATCAAGAGAAGACAATAAGCACACATCCTCATGATATGAGGGTTTGGGTTAGCAAAAAAAAAATAACACATGAACATGCCATGCCGAGGCAGAACAAATTTGAACGGGTCCTTTATTTTAATCATGAAAAGATTAGTACAATTGCTACAAAGAAAGTGGCTCGGACAAGCACCCAGACAAAAGGAAAATAGTCATCCTTTCCCACCCAAAGATGGTACCGGGATCAAATGGAAAAATTAGCCAAGGGCCTAAGCCAAGGCTAGCTCTTCCTTCTCCTAGAATGTCACTCCCATATTCACACACACAAATATTTTCATACACATGATCTCTATTAACAAAACTAATTGTAATGTTTTTAGCGTACAAGATGTTCAAAGAGACATGCACATTATCAAGATCAATTCTATGGACACCATCACTAACTTGAGAATTTTTAAGCACTCCATTTACATGCTCAAGTAGTCAACTACATTTAAGAGTAAATTGATCATCATGCACACCAAGGGTGCTACCAAGAGTACTCATTTCTGAGACTACACATTCCATGCCCATAAGAGTACTCTCATCTTCCAAGAAGAGATTTCCATATTTAGGAGGAATGTTGTCACACCATAGTGGGTTAGCATATAAGATATAGCCTCCAAGGCAAGATATACCATCATTTTCACCACTAGGTCCATTAGGAGTGTTTATATCATCTTCAAACAAGACATTAAACCTAAAGAGATCATGATCTATCTTGTGGACAGATTTGGAACTAGCAAGTGCTTCACTCTCTATAAGTTCACTATCAAGTACCAATGATGTTTCAATCTCCTCTTTACCTTGGTGTGGGTCGGGGCATCTCACCTCTTTCTTCGGGAAGCTTTCATCGCAAGGTACTTGGACAATTGGATTTTGAGGGAAGAGTTTGGGTAACAATTGACGTATAATTTCAATGTGCCATTTCATATATACAATATTATCACTGATACAATCACATGTGGCATTGAAATTATGGGCAGCCATTGTACCTAACAAAAAGACACAACAAACAAACTTGTTAGATCAAAAAATGTCTCACCACACTCTTACTCTCAGTTTTACCTCTTACTTGGTTTCACAAGTGTTGAAAGACGGCTTGTACTTCGTGAGTGATTGAGTGTCGAGTATACTCTTGTCCTGGAATGGATTTTTTTTTGAAACTCAAACGAAATCTTGTAGGACTTGAGTCAAGAACTAACAACAAATTCAAAAAGATAAAAGTACACAACAAACGTAAACACGAACAAACAGACACAAAACTAACCTTCACACTCGTAGGAGATTACTAGGTTGTCAATTAGTGTTCGAACCAACAAATGAACTAAGAGACAATAAAATAAAACTAAGAAATCTAAAATTTGAGCCAAAATTGTTGTGTGAATAGTGTATATGGTGATGTGGCGGTCCATGTGGCAGTCCACTAGTGGTTCAGTTTTTGACGAATTTTAATTTCACAATTTGGACTTTGGTGGAAATTGTTCAATGGAGGGAAATACAAACTAGTCTTTGGAGCTCCTTTTTCAATTCAAATTTCAAGACTTAAAAGTCTTTGACTAGACTTGTACTTCTCCTTAAAACATGGACCCTTGTTTTATGGAAAAAGGTTGAGATGTGATGTAAAGTCTTTTTGGTGGTTGGGGTTATTTCAAGATTCAACAAATACTACACCTTGTCTTTCACCTTTTTAAGATCTAAGTTCACTTTAATATTAACAATGTGATGAATACGGTGAAGAACTTCAAGAACACAACAACCACAACAAGAACAACCAACAACAATCTCCGAAGAACAACAAGTCCACCCCCCAACTACAAGGTCACCTTCGGCCAATCTATAACAACAACATCAACATGGCCAACTTCAAATCCATAACAACAAGAACAACAACAATTGGCCAAGCTTATGTTCACAACAACAACTTTCAACAAGTTCAAGCTCAAGTTTAGATCTAGACTCAAAGTGTTAGTGGACGAGAAAACTAACACTAGAAACAACAAAACAATCAACAACACTACTAGATCTAGACATACAACAAACAAATCTCGGCCAAAACACAACAAGAACACAATTTTTGGCCAAGAACACCAAAATGGACAGATTTCAATTTTCTAGATTTTTTTTTCAGTTTTTAGCTTCTTTTTTTTGAATTTTCGTCCAAGATAACCCAAGATTGGTAGTGTAGGAACACAACCAGCCTTGATTTGATACCAAATGATATGGTAAAAATAACGGAAACACGAAAAAAACACTCAAAATAGTCCACAAGTTCAAGAGAACCGAGGACCCTTTGAGTGACCCCTCTCGGATTCAAGATCTACAACAAGAACACAATGTAATGAGGTGATTAACACCTATTTTCAGCGGACAAAAAACTAGATTAACAACATGAGAATGAAGAACACGAAGAACAATAACAATATTATTAAGAGTAACAAACACACGGCTACAAGAAACAAAGGGATAGATAGTTAGTTAGACCTTGGTTGGTATAACCTTAAGAACCCAAGAACATGTGATACTCTTGAACCCTTAGCGCTACACACAATGGTTAACCTAACTCCTATATTGACACAAGAGTGACCTCGATCTTCCAAGCATCCAATGTTTCCAAGCTTGAATCCAACACGAGTGATTCCACACTCAAGTTAATTTCCCTAGTTACTATGTTTCGGCCAAGAGGCCATTCTCTCAAGAGAGGGTGTTTCAATATTACAACTTTCAATATTCAATCAAAACTAATACTAAAACCCTAAGAGGTTCTATTTATAGTGTATTAAAAGATAGAATGTAAAATGTCCAAAATGGCCCTTCAAGAGTGGGCTGCCCCTTTAGTGTTTGTAGTGGGCTATTTTTGGTTTGTATTTGGGTCCTTAATTATGCTTCTCTTGCACAAACACTTGGGCGACTTCAATACATACCCACAAGAGTCCATCTACGTGATCGCACTCGTATCAGTATATTCTGAAATCATTATGTGGGTACTGGAAACTAAGTAAACATATACATCCGGATATTCATAACCCCCAAGACTCGATAACAATAACAATAGGGACACATAAAACCTTATAGACTATGGAAGGAAATCATTGTTTACAATTATTTATTTAAGTATTTCATCAAACACATGGGGACCAAGACATTAATATGGGGGGACTTTTAAAATGATAAGATAGCTCGATCACATGACCAAATCATAAACTGAGGGTTTTATTCTGAATTTGCATTAACATGATATGGGGACCACAATATTTAAAACATACTATGATGCATTCCACGTGAAAATAATTGAAATCATAACTGGAAATCAAATTACAAAAATATACATAAACATACCTCAAAATTCAAATGTGTAAGGACTCTTTCTATCAAAATTAATGGAAATGTAATACATGATCGAAATTCATAAGATTTTCATGGAGGTAATTATTTTTAAATAAGTAATTTCATTGTAAACATGAAATAAGTAGTCATTGTTCAAAACCCAATCATTTAGGCATTTCATCAAACATATAGGGTCATGAGTTAAAGCAAGGGAGTAGTTAAATCATGGGATAATAACATAATTGCAATATGAAAGTCATGGGTTAAGGATTTAACATGTGAATATCATCATTCAAAATGTGCCAAGGGCTAATTCCAATGGAAAGAATTTGTAAACATGACATAAGAATCGAAATTTATGAAAGTTCATGGATATAATTCACAATAAAATGTAAAGACCATAATTTTAAACCTGAACACAAATTCTTGGACTCCATGGGTGAAAGACATACCTTTAATACTTAGATCTTCAAAGGCTTTCTTTAAAGTTGTTGTATGGTGAAGCTTGAATTCTTGAGTTTTCTTGAAGGTAAGAGGATTTAATTTGATTCACTAGGTGGAAGCTAAGGGTTTATTGCAGAGTAAAATTGGAGAAAATGGGCAAATAATGCCTTAATTGAAGGTAAATCCCATGTTATTTCGGATTGGGGAGAGGGGAAAATGCAAGACTGCCCCTTTAGAATTTAAATTCTGAACTAGAACGTTGATTGAAGGCCTAACATAACATAATAAACCCCTCATTACTATACCCACCATGACGCAATTCAATCGCAATGTGGTGCTGGAAACAAAATCCAAATGAGCTCAAAATTTTAGATTCTTAGTTTCATTTTTGTTGTCCCTTAGTTTAGTTGTTGGTTCTAATACTAATTACCAACTAATAATCACCTACTTAGTTGTAGATTAGTTATTTGTCACGCCTCAAATCCTGTTGGGGTGGACAGGCACCCATAGCCGTAAAGGCCCGAGAGAACCAATTCATAACCTTGTACTTCCCATGCATGTAACTATGACAACCAAATGTTCTGACAACATGAAATTATGTATCGATGAAAATAACTACACATGCATGCACAAACTGATATGTACAACACTTGGCCGATGGGCCACCATGTCTAAAATTAGGACACTACCATAACTTTACATTAGTCTACAAAGCCTCTAAAAGATACATAGACTTAGTTAGGGTCGGGACAAACCCCCAACCCCCCATCCTACTCTTATTAACCTACTGCACAATACCAAAACATATGGAACAGACTCGAAAATCTCCAAATCAACCTGGAGCTCACAATTATGCATGGAATAGCCTGCGCTCCTACGAGTGAGGTGTATGAGCTAAAGTAATTGTGCCTGCAGCATGAAATGCAGGTCCCCCGTGAGGGACGTCAGTACAAAAATATGTACTGAATATGTAAGGTTAAAAGTAACAACACATGGTACACGAGCTCAATAAAAATCAGATACAAGTGTATAAGTAGTACGAGTAGACCACCTTTATATAAACTTGTGGGACTACATATATTACGTTCCTTTCTTTATTTTTACCCTTCTTACTTCATAATCTTTGTAAGCCATATAGACCAGCTAATCAGTGGTAAATAGATAAATTAGGATCGGCCCATGCTAGGCTTACGCCCCTGAGCTGCCACCTACATATAAAGATTGGGATCGGCTCGTGCTAGGATTATGCCTCTGAGCTGCCACTCACAAATAAAGGTATCGAGATCGGCCCATGCTAGGCAAGTGCCCCTGAGCTGCCTCCCATCATTTTACAGATTTGCATTACTTAGTTTATTTAGCCTTTGAGATTGTTATTTTGGTGGTCATCACGTTATGATACCTTGAACCAATAATCTGCTAATAAGAGACATATAAATGGATACTTAATGCAACAACAATGAGGTAGGAAGTTGTTGGCACACAAAATGAAGTGTTTAGAAGCTGAAAATACACATGGATCTTGTTTGAGTAAACGGGGAACTTCTGAAATTTTCTAGTGAAGATAGACACGCAAATTTAATAATAAGTATGTATTGAGGTGTTCTAATGTGTTAGAGAGAGGGAACAAGGTCATTGGATACATGGAATGTAATGTGTTGTCATTATGTAGCACTTTGTTATAGGATAACCTCAGAAACTTGCTTGATGGAACAATTGTACAATTTCATGCCAAAGAGTGTGAAATAGAGTATGCCTTACATACCTGGTTATTTGACTCCGAAACTAACCCGACTTGACTTTCCGCCTTTTAGATTACTTATCTACAATAGAAGATATGGTAAACTAGTATTAGTAACCAATCAACACATTTGAGATACTTAATTTCACCCAAAACAGTAACCGGGCAGCAACTATTAATCTATCAAACAAGGGTGTTATTTTAACCCTTTTTTTCCTCCAATGACACCCACATACCATATAGGTTCTTATAAGGTTCACCAAAATCACCTCAACTTCATTACACATTCCAAACAATACGCAAAATAGATTGGGCAGTAAACATTAGTTCGGTGGTGTATCACCACATCTTTCTTATATAATTCATTACAAACTCATCACACCTTTATCCAACTTCAACCTGCTAGCCCATAACTTATACATTCAAAACAGTGCACAAAACAGTCCCAAATCCCTTTTATTGTAGCAATCAATTATTGAACTCATCATCTCTTGAGTTCTCAATAACAAGACATCCATAATCCCCTCTCAAATTCATATATAAGAAAAATAAAATGGAGCAGTCGACTACCTTACCTCAATTCAGCAATTTATTCTTTTAATTGAACTCTTCAAGAGCTTGATGATGATGATGCAACGGTTGATCCAGTAGGTCGTGCCATACGACCTATGCCCCTTTGAGGGCAGTCTCTCATCATATGTCCAGACATACCACACCAAAAGCAAGCATTTATTTCGAACCGACATGCACCTAAATAAAGCTTTCCACATTGTATACATAGCTGTCGAGGAGGCCTTAATTGGCTCATAATCCCTTGCTCTTGATACCCTGTTGTTCGTGAACTCTGACTCTCATTTCTTTGACCAAACTGGTTACCTTTAGACCCTTGAAATTGTGGTGGAGCACTAGCTACAGAATAAGATGATAATGGCCTAGGTGGTCTATTAGAAAACCAAGGCCTAAACTCTCCTTGGGATTCCATAAACTGCCCCATAGATCTAGACCTCTTGGAATACCCCCTTTCTAACTCTTGTGTTCTTCTTCTTTTCCTTTGATCCTCCATTTTTTGTACGAATGCTTGTATCCTTGCTACGTCCATGTCTTTGTTCAAAGCAGCAATAGTACAATCTCTAACCAGATATGGATCCAATCTATCCACGTATCGATGAACTCTATCATCTATTGTAGCTACAATATTAGGAGCATACCTAGACAAGGAGTTAAACAAGAGGTTGTACTCCCTCATGCTCATATTTTCTTGGCGAAGATTCAGGAACTGATCTGCACGGGCTTCTCGAATCTCAAATGGAAGGTAATGATCAAGAAATGCCTCTTTGAACTCTTTCTAAGTAGCTGAAGGTACATCGATACCCCTAGATCGTTTCCAATCTTCATACCAAAGTATAGCCTCCCCCTTGAATCTATATGCTGCTAGCTCAACTGTCTCTTTACCCAACACATGCATAACATCTATAGAGCCCTTTGGATTTGATCAATAAAGTCCTGTGGGTCTTCATTAAGATCTGATCCGGCGAACGTGGGAGGATCCAATTTGAGAAAATCCTGCGTTCGTAGGCTAGCTACCCTATCTGCACCACTAGAACCTGTAGTTGGAATGCCTTTTCCTTGAGCTTGTCCAGCAACTATACGAGCCAACAATTATACTACATTCCTTAGATCTTGGTCTGTAGCATTGGTAGGTATTTCTGAGGATGCTATTCTTCTCCTTCTTAGTTCTTCTGGAGATGGAGGAGTAGAAGAAGTTTGGGACACAAACTCAGCTTGAGCCACACTTTGATTAGCTCGTCTAGGTGGTGATTTCCTGGTCCCCTCCTCGGTAGCCTCGTCTATCCTCCTACCTATATTCTTACTCCTTCTTATAAACGGCATCTTTACTATAATAAGAGGAAAAAAATAGGTTCAATGGTTAAATATAACTTCACCTACAACATGGACTTTATTGCACGATCTAAGATATGAAGAAAAAGAGATAACACCTAAATGTCACATAACCTCCTATTTATAGATGTGGTGCACAACACGCCCATAAATAGGACTCTATATAGACATGACTTTGTAGACACCCTTGGACGACCGCTCTGATACCACTTTTATCATGCCTCAAATCCTGTTGGGGCGGACAGGAACCCATAGTCGTAAAGGCCCGAGAGAACCAATTCATAACCATGTACTTCCTAAGCATGTAACTGTGACAACCAAATATTCTGCCAACATGATATTATGTATCGATGAAAATAACTACACATGCACGCACAAACTAATATGTACAATACTTGGCCGATGGGCCACCATGTCTAAAATCAGGACACTACCATAACTTTACATTAGTCTATAAAGCTTCTAAAAGATACATAGACTTAGTTAGGGTCGGGATAAACCCGTCCTCCCCATCCTACTCTTAACCTACTGCATAATACCAAAATATATGGAACAGACTCGGAAAGCCCCGAATCAACCTAGAGCTCACCAATATGCACAGAATAGACTACGCTCCTACGAGTGAGGTGTATGAGGTGAAGTACCTGTGCCTACAGCATAAAATGCAGGTCCGTCGTGAGGGACGTCAGTACGAAAATATGTACTGGATATGTAAGGCTAAAAGTAACAACACATGATACACGAGCTCAATAAAAATCAGATACAAGTATATAAGTAGTACTAGTAGACCACCTTTATATAAAGTTGTGGGACTATATATATTACGTTCCTTTCTTTATTTTTACCCTTCTTACTTCATAATCTTTGTAAGCCATATAGACCAGCTGATCAGTGGTAAATAGATAAATTAGGATTGGCCCATGTTAGGCTTACGCCCCTAAGATGGCACCTACATATAAAGATTGGGATCGACCCATGCTAGGCTTATGCTCCTGAGCTGCCACCCACAAATAAAGGTATCGAGATCGGCTCATTCTAGGCAAGTGCTGATACAAAATCAAACCAACAACACCAAGAGCTTCAAGTAGGCTCGGATTTCAGTCCAACAACACAAGCACAACAAGTTTTAGTTTCGGTTTTTCAGCCCACAACACAAGAAAACAAGATAGATAACAATGCTAGGGAATCGAAAAGAGCCCCACACGGCTTCACTAGACTTTAAGATAACAAAATCAACAACAACAACAAGATAAAGAAAGATAGATAACTTGACATATAACATTCAAGAAACTAAGAACCCTAACATCAAGAGAGGACCCTAAGTCTAATGAATATAAACACCAAGTTCTTACGAGGACAAAGAGGCACTCAACGACCTCAAAACCCTTGTTTCTAGCCAAAGAGACAACACAAGTATCCCTCTACTTGTGAGGTAATAGGGGCGGCTTCTATGAGTGGAAGAGAGAGGAAATGTTTTGGTGTTTTTAGGTTACAAAATCAGCATTCAAAAACTAAAGACTAACTCTCTAACATGTTCTATTTATACTACAACAAAAGGGGTAAAATGACCCATCCGCCCTTGATTCTTGTGCCAACCTTGGAGAGTAGTTTATTACACATTAGGACCTCTCTTCACACATAAAAACGTTTAGGTCCTTGGTTGGTTCAATCACCAACTCACACACGGCCATTTGCATGAACAAAGCTTGGAGTTTTTGTAATTCCCGAGCTTGGCTTCGTGTGAAAGGCCGTGTACCTGTGGAGGCTGCCCTAACCGTATCATCCTCTCCATCTTGAGAGGAATTTGGCCTCAAATTCAGCATTTGGTCATCTTCAACCGCATCCACGAGGGAGAGATCACCAACGTTGAAAGTGTTGTGCACTTGATATTCCGGTGAAAGATCAATCTTGTAGGCGTTGTCATTGATTCTCTCAAGTACTTGGAACGGACAATCACCCCTTGGCAGCAATTTGGACTTCCTTTGAGCTGGAAACCGATCCTTTTGAAGATGCACCCACACCCAATCTCCTGGTTCAAGCACAAGCCTTCTTCTTCCTTTGTTTACCCTTTTTGCAACCTCTTGGTTCTTCTTTTCAAGCTTGATCCGCACCGTCTCATGCATTTTCTTCATTCCCTCGGCTCTTTTATGTCCATCTAAGCTGGTCATAAGATCACTAGACAAAGGAGTGAGATCTAAAGGGGTAAGGGGATTCAGGCCGTAAACACATTCAAAGGGAGTCATTCCCGTGCTCGAATGTATTACCCGGTTGTATGCAAATTCCACCAAGGGTAGGTGATCTTCCCATGAAGTCAGTTTACCTTTAACCATAGAACGTATCATAGACCCCAAGGTTCTATTTACTACCTCCGTTTGGCCATCGGTTTGTGGGTGACAAGACGTGGAGAAAAGTAACTTCGTTCCAAGCCTACCCCACATGGACTTCCAAAAGAGACTTAGGAACTTGGAGTCCCTATCGCTCACAATAGTCCTCGGTACCCCATGAAGCTTTACAACATGTGCAACAAATAATGAAGCTACCCTCGGTTTTAGCACATGGAATAAAATGAGCCATTTTAGAGAATCTATCAACAATAACAAAAATGCTATCTCGGCCCTTTCTAGTCCTTGGCAGCCCCAAAACAAAATCCATCGAAATGTCCAACCAAGTCCTAAGCGGAGTAGGGAGTGGGGTGTATAATCCTTGAGGTAGGAGACGAGATTTCGCACTCCGGCAGGCCACGCATTGACTACAAATTTTAGTGACGTCTTTGCGCATTTTGGGCCAATAGAAGTTCTCCTCTAAGATTCTGAGGGTCTTGTATACCCCAAAGTGACCCATGAGGCCTCCGTCATGGGCCTCCCTCACAAATAATTCCCTCCAAGAACTAGAAGGAACACACAACCTCCTCCCCTTGAACAAATACCCATCGAACCGAGAGTAGGAGGAATGGTCATTCTCCTTAAGCCAACGGTCCCTTCCCCACTCTTCGCATTCCCTAAAAATAGGAGCAAAGGTAGGATCCTCGGGATACAACAACCGCAAGCTCTCAAAACCCATCAATTTCGAAGACAAGGTAGCAACAAGCACATGCTTCCTAGACAAGGCATCGGCAACAACATTTTCCTTTCCCCTTTTGTAATGAATTACATAAGGGAAAGTCTCGATGAACTCAATCCACTTAGCATGAAGCCTATTCAACTTGTCTTGGCTCTTAAGGTGTTTCAACGACTCATGATCCGTTCGTATCACAAACTCCTTAGGCCACAAATAATGTTGCCAATTTCCCAAGGCTCTAACAAGGGCGTACAACTCCAAATCATAAGTTGAGTAATTAAGAGTTGCCCCTTTGAGCTTTTCACTGAAATAAGCAACGGGCTTACCTTCTTGCATCAAAACAGCCCCGATGCCAACCTTACTAGCATCACACTCTACTTCAAACATCTTATCAAATTCGGGCAATTGCAATAAAGGTGCCGAGATGAGCGTAGCTTTCAAGGCCTCAAAAGCCCTAGCCTGCTCATCACCCCATTTAAAGGGTCCGTCCTTTCTAATTACCTCGGTAAAGGGGGCTGCTATGGAACTAAATCCTTTGACAAACCTCCTATAAAAGCTTGCCAACCCGTGGAAACTTCGGATTTCTCCAATAGTTTTAGGGGTCGGCCAACTTCGAATAGAGTCTATCTTGGAATCGTCCACTTCCAAACCCCTTGAGCTCACGACAAAACCCAAGAATATAACTTTATCAACACCAAAAGAACACTTCTCCATGTTGGCATACAGCTTCTCCTTTCGGAGCACATCAAACACACATCTCAAATGCATTACATGATCATCAATAGATTTACTATACACCAACACATCATCAAAGTAAACCACCACAAACTTTCCAATATAAGGCTTCATTACATGATTCATTAGCCTCATAAATGTGCTAGGAGCATTGGTAAGGCCGAAGGGCATGACTAGCCACTCATATAGACCGAATTTGGTCTTGAATGCGGTCTTCCACTCATCACCGGGTTGCATGCGAATTTGGTGATAGCCGCTCCTAAGGTCCACTTTAGAAAACAAACAAGATCCGTGGAGCTCATCTAACATATCATCTAGTCTAGGGATTGGATGACGATACCTTATCGTGATTTTGTTGATGGCTCTACAATCGACGCACATGCGCCAATTTCCGTCCTTCTTTGGTACCAAAAGCACCGGAACAGCACACGGACTCATGCTTTCCTTGATGTATCCCTTGTTGAGAAGCTCCTCAACTTGTTTTTCAAGCTCCTTAGTGTCCATGGGATTGCTCCTATAGGCCGGTTTGTTTGGAAGTTGTGAACCCGGCACCAAATCAATTTGGTGCTCAATTCCCCGAAGTGGGGGCAATCCTTGCGGAAGTTCTTGAGGAAATACATCGTCATACTCCTGCAACACACAAGAAATCAAAGGGGAAATGGAAGAATTAGTGGGGTTAGTATTAAAACAATGGGCCAAAAGTAACATCGGCTTTTTTTCATCATGGTCCACGAAGAGTTCTTTCCTCCTAGCCAACATCACTACGTTTTCCATCTCCCTTGCCGTTGGGACACCCTCGGATGTCCCTACTTCCTCACCTACGGCATCCCCCCCCCCTTTTCTCCCTTTCCGGATTCCTTCCCCTTTCCGTTTAACTCTCTCATCTTTTGATGCCACTCATTTACTTGGGAGGGTGAAAGAGGGTGAAGTGTGACCTTTCGGCCATCCTTCTCAAGCGTGTACCGGTTGGACCTCCCATCGTGTTTAGTAGACCTATCATATTGCCATGGTCTACCTAACAACAAGTGACATGCTTGCATTGGGATCACGTCACAAAGCAC
The DNA here is from genome assembly GCA_030864225.1 of Capsicum baccatum var. pendulum. Taxonomy (NCBI): domain Eukaryota; kingdom Viridiplantae; phylum Streptophyta; class Magnoliopsida; order Solanales; family Solanaceae; genus Capsicum; species Capsicum baccatum. The sequence goes on along the minus strand of CM061554.1, from coordinate 103,920,096 downwards.
TTCATCGTGGTAGTTTCCCACCTTAAACTGAATCACACATTGCCTTGTGACCTTCAATTCACCACAATCGTTCAACCATTGTAGCTTGTAAGGACTAGTGTGTAGTGTAGTTGGTAGCTTCAAGAAATTTACCATAGCATGGCTCGCAACATTTGTACAACTACCACTATCAATCACCAAGGTGCACACACTCCCCTTTACAAGACACTTAGTATGGAATAGATTTTCCCTTTGACTCGGGTCATCCATCGCCTTACTAATCATGACACGCCTAACCACAAAGTTTGGAACCACACACTCCCCTTCTTGTGGGTAGACATCTTCACTACCATCTAATTCTTCATCATTCGGCCCATTTTCAGCTTCCTCTCCATCTTGAGGCTCGGCCTCATCCTCCCCCCTTTCGGAAACCACCTCCTCACCAAGGTAGTACACTTTCCCTTATCGTAGGATCACATTGCGCCGGTTCGGACATTCATTGGCCTTATGCCCCCAACCTTGGCACTTGAAGCATTGGAACCCCTTTGGGTTGGGATATTTGTGAGCCTCCGGTTTTGGAGGGAACTTAGGGACTGTTTTGGACTCGGTCAGCTTCGTAGGGGCGGGTTGGTCCTTGTTTTTGGGCCAACCCGAGGGGGTTTGTACTCTTGCCTTGAAAGTTGATCTCTCCTTAAGTTCCCTTTCAATCTCTAGGGCCGCTTGGAATATACCGTCAATGGTTTCAAACCGGTGAAGGGTCAAATGAGTGGAGATCTCTTTGTTCAACCCACACTTGAACCGGATGATATCGTGACTGATTTGCTCCCCACGATGATCAAGTTTCAACATGAGTTGTTGGAACTCGTCAAAATAGGCCATCACACTTTTGCCTCCTTGCTGCAAGACATATAATCTAGCGAGCAACTCAGGTCGATATCTCTCGGGAAGGTATCGTTGTCTCATCAAATACCTCAACCGATACCAAGGTGGTGGCTGCCCATCCACTAATTCATTACCAAATCGTTTAACATACTCCCACCAAGTGTTAGCATAGCCCTCGAGGTGAGCTATAGCGTAGCAACTCTTCTTTTCTTCCGAGATGTCATTAACTTGGAAAACTTTGTCACAAGCCGATTCCCAAGTTAAGTAGGTCTCGGGGTCACTTTCACCCTTAAAGATGGGTAGGCTCAACTTGATGGTGTTGATGCCTACGTCTCTCTCTTGGTGTCGGTTTCCCCTATCTCCATACCCCCGGTATCTCCTAGGTTCTCCTCGACCCCCTCTTATCTCCTCCTCCCTCATATATGCATCATCAAAGGCTCCATCTCCTTCATACTCCTCTCGATCGTATCCTTCAAAGTGGGCTGGCCGGCCTTGGCCGTTTTGATTCGGAGGATTTGGAATTTGCGGTCTATGGGTTAATGGAGCTTGGAATGGAGGGTTCGGATTTAGTGGAGGTACTTGGCGTCCAAATCCCTCTTGTGGAATTGGAGGGGCTTGGAAATGTAGTGGTCTAGTGGAGTCTCGGTTTGGAGGAAAATAGGTAGTTTGGTTTGCGGTATTTAGTGGAGCTTGGGTTGCATTTAGCATTTGGTGGACTGTTTCGGGGGTGATGGTTGCGGAGGAGGACCTATGATGACCATTGGTAGATACATGTAGAGGAGTAGAAGGCCGAGAGTTCCTTTGACTCTCCACTTGTTCTAATCTCCCACTAATAGTCGACACTTCCCCCCTTATTGTTGCCAAGTCCCCTCTCACGGCCCCAAATTCCAAATTCAACCTTTCAAGTGTCCGGGTAACGGCCTCAAGAGTGACCCTCATAGAATCAGGGGCATTAGTATCCACATTATGAGACGTAGCCCCTTTCATTGCCAAGGTAATATCCGCTTTAGTTCACCACAAGTTCGTGTTCCACAAGTGTTGTATAATTGGCTAGTAACCGTGAGAATTTTAAGGTATTAGTAAGCTCTTATCTGGAATGGATTCTTGTTTGAAGACTCAAAGAATTCTTGCCGGACTAGAGTCAAAAATCAGCAATTCGTTCAAACGAATAAAAGCACTCAAATAATCGTTGACATGAACAAAAGGCTCAAGGAACTAGTTGACAACCTAGTAGGAAGGTACTAGTTTGTTAATTAGTTCTTGGACCAAGTAAGGGAAACTAAGGATCAACAATTAGCAACCAAAGAATATCCTAAGTTGAGCTTATAGTGACGTGGCAGCATGCAATAGTCCCACACGTTCTTCTTCTCTCTTTTTTTTTTTTGTTTTGTGTTAATATTCACACAACTTGTTATAGTTTGCAAAGTGTTTTGGTGGGAAAAATGAAATCTTGTAGAATTTCACCCTTTTCAAACTCAAGAAAGTGGGGTTTGGTTGACTAATCCCACAAAACAAGGCTCCTTGAATTAGGGAAAAGTGATTGACAAGACTAAAAGGTGATGGGTGCAAGTCTTTCACAACAACTTTATAGCTTGTCTTACCACTTGAGCACACAACAAGATGAACACCTCAACAAACTTCATCAACTTCTTTAGCACATAAACACACAACCACCGCTTTTTTTTTGTTATCAACAACATACAACTTTCGGCCACTTCAAGTCACTACACAATGTTCAAGTTTTCAAGCTCAACTTTTGGATCTAGACACTTTAGTGTTGGTGAGAGAGAAACCAACGCTAGAAACCCACTAAACAAGCAAAATAACACCTAGATCTAAACATACAACATCATTCTTGGTTTCAACTTTTAATGGACAGATTTTCAGAAATTCTTTTTGGTGTAGTTTGTTTTAATCCGTGAGCTACCCCAAGATGGGTTATGTTGGAACACAACCGGTCTTGCTTTGATACCAAATGATACAAAATCAAACCAACAACACCAAGAGCTTCAAGTAGGCTCGGATTTCAGTCCAACAACACAAGCACAACAAGTTTTAGTTTAGGTTTTTCAGCCCACAACACAAGAACAACAAGATAGATAACAATGCTAGTGAATCGAAAAGAGCCCCACACGGCTTCACTAGACTTTAAGATAACAAAATCAACAACAACAACAAGATAAAGAAAGATAGATAACTTGACATATAACATTCAAGAAACTAAGAACCCTAACATCAAGAGAGTACCCTAAGTCTAATGAATATAAACACCAAGTTCTTATGAGGACCAAGAGCCACTCAACGACCTCAAAACCCTTGTTTCTAGCCAAAGAGACAACACAAGTATCCCTCTACTTGTGAGGTAATAGGGGAGGCTTCTATGAGTGGAAGAGAGAGGAAATGTTTTGGTGTTTTTAGGTTACAAAATCAGCATTCAAAAAACTAAAGACTAACTGTCTAACATGTTCTATTTATACTACAACAAAAGGGGTAAAATGACCCATCCGCCCTTGCTTCTTGTGCCAACCTTGGAGAGTAGTTTATTACACATTAGGACCTCTCTTCACACATAAAAACGTTTAGGTCCTTGGTTGGTTCAATCAACAACTCACACACGGCCATTTGCATGAACAAAGCTTGGAGTTTTTGTAATTCCCGAGCTTGGCTTCGTGTGAAAGGTCGTGTACCTGTGGAGGCTGCCCTAACCGTATCAAGTGCCCCTGAGCTGCCACTCGTCATTTTACAGATTTGCATTACATAGTTTATTTAGCCTTTAAGATTGTTACTTTGGTGGTCATCTGATATGGGTGTACAAAGTGTCCAATACGTTCTCGACCATTCACACGAAATCAAGCTTGGGAGTTACAAAAACTACAAGCCATGTTCATGCAAATGGCTGCGTGTGAGTTGGTACTTGATCCGCCAAAGAGCTTCAACGTTTTTAAGTGTGAAAATGAGCCTTGAAGTGTAATAAATTACACTCTAAGGGCACCCCATGACTGAAGGGTAGGAAGGTCATTTGTCCTTCATTTTGTGTGTAATATAAATAGATGCTATTAGGGTTATTTTCAGCACTTAGTTCATTCTTCATATTTGATAACAACAAGTCTTGTAACATTGAATATTTCTCTCTCTCTTGTTCTTGAGAGTAGAACCTGAAATCTGTCCAACAAGTGTAGTTACACTTGTGTTGTTTCTTGGCTAGAAACTTGAGATCTTGAGGCCCATGAGTTCCTCTTGGTCTAAGTAAGAACTTGGTACTGAAATATTTTGGTCTTAGGGTCCTTTCTTTAAGTTAGGGTTTATAGATTCTAAGATATCTTTGTGTCAAGTTACTATCTTTCATTTTGTACTCTTGAAAATTTGCAGTAACTTAGTGAAGCCGTGTGGGGCTGATTTTCGATTAACTATAGTTACTGCCATTTTTTGTTCTTGTTGTTAACATTGTACTCTTTATAATCTATCATCTTGTGTTGTTGAACCATTGTTTAATGTTATTGTTATCTTCTTGTTCTCCTTGTGTAGCTACTGTTTTGGTGTTGGTATTCCTTCAAAAATTTCGTGATTGTTGTTGTCTTCACATATTGGAGTTGTTATCTTCTAGCTCTCGGAATTGTAGTATGTTTGGACTGATTTTGTGGCAGATTTGATACGCTCCAAGTTAGTAGTGTATCATTTGGTATCAAAGCCATCTTTGACTTTGTTCTAACAAGATCAATCTTGGGCTTGAGACTTGAAAACTACAAAAAAAAAAAAAAAAAAAAAACTGAAACCAGGAAATTCCAGAAATAGTCAAATCTGCTACCTTCGTGTTCTTGGCCTAAAATTGTGATGTGTTGCTGTATGGGCCGAGATTTTATTGTTTTTTTGGCTAGATCTTGTAGTATTTTGCTTGTATAGAGTGTTTCTAGTATTGGTTTCTTTCTCACCAACACTAAAGGTGTCAAGATCTAAAGATTGAGCTTATATTGACCATAGTTGTGGTGCCTTGTGGCAGGCTGTTTGTTGTTACTCGGTGTTGACAATTGGTGGTGTTTTGTTGTGTTTTTGAAGAAGTTGTTGAGTTCTTGAAGGTTGTTGTGGTGTTCATCAAGTTCTTCATCTTTTCTTACAACTTTAGACAACCAAAAAGTGTGATATAAATTCAAGAGTTGAAGCTGAAAATTGTAAAGCATGTTGTGAGAAGCCTTGAACCCATCATTTCTTAGACTAAGCTTCTACTTTTCAGCAGCTTTTTATTATTTCAAGAACCTAGTGTTGTGTGACAAGATACCGTTTTCTTATTTCAAGAACCTAGTGTTGTGTGACAAGATACCTTTTTTTTTTCTTATTTCAAGAACCTTGTGTTGTGGGACAAGTACTTTTCTTATTTCAAGAACCTAGCGTTGTGGGACAAGGTATTTTTCTTATTTCAAGATTTATGTTTACCCTCCAAGACAAATTGTTATCCTTTCCAAATTGTGTAAAGATTTAAATTTCAGAATTGGTGCTTAAATTGAGTGGGACCAAGACCAATTGCATGCTGCCACATCACCCATTTGCTACTGTTCACGTCACCCATTGTCTACTGTTCACATCATTAATAAGCTCAAATTTAGGTTTTCTAGTTTCTAATTGATGATTCTTAGTTTCATTACTTGGTTCTAGAGCTAATTAACATGCTAGTACACTCCTACTAGGTTGTCAATTAGTCCTTTGAATTCTCTTGTTCGTGTCCACGTTTAGTTGGGTGCTTTTATTCATTTGAATACGTTGTAACTTCTTAACTCCAGTTCATCGAGAATTCTTTGAGTTTCAAACAAGAATCCACTCTTGACAAGAGCTTTACTCATATCTTAAGGATTCACGGTTACTAGCCAATCTACAACATTTGTGGAGCTCAAGTGTGAGAGAACTGAGAGAGTGTGAGAGAGGAGAGGTTTAACGCTAACTTGTTTGCTGATTGTGTAGGTAACACCTTTGACATGGAAGGAAGCACGTCCCAAAGTGGGGGTACTACTGAACAAGACACTATGAAGGCCACACTTGAGGCCATTACCAGAAGTTTAGAGAGGTTGAACACGGAAGTTGGGGAAATGAGAGGAGATTTGGCTACGATAAGTGGGAGATTGGAGCAAGTGGAGAGTCAAAGGAACTCTCGTCCATCCACTCCTCATCATATTCCTTCAATTGGGCATGAAAGAACTTCATCCACAACTATATCACCAGAAACATTGCACCAAATAATGAATCCACCTCTAGCCCCACTAAATGCCCCAAATCATACCATTACTTTCCCCTCCAAACCAAGAAGCAAATAGACCACGCCATTTCCAAACTCCTCCAATTCCACAAGAAGTATGTAGCCGTCCATTACCTCCAATAAATCTGAACGTACCCTACCAAACTCCACCAAATCAAGGACCACCACCTCCACAAATCCCAATGCCTCCAAATCAGATTCTTAATCACCAAAACCGACCAGCTCACTTTGAGGAACATGGTAGAGAGGAGTATGAAAGATATGGAGCCTTTGATGATGCTTACATGAGAGAAGAGGAGCTAAGAAGGGGCTGTGTTGATCCAAGGAGGTACCGAGGGTATGGAGAACGGGGAAATCGACACCAAGAAAGAGACGTAGGCATCAATACCATCAAATTGAGCTTACCTATCTTTAAGGGTGAAAGTGACCCCGAGGCCACCTTAGTTTGGGAATCAGCTTGTGACAAAGTTTTTCAAGTTAATGATATCTCGGAAGAAAAGAAAAGTTGTTATGCCATAGCTCATTTTGAGGGTTATGCCAACACTTGGTGGGAGTACGTCAAGCGTTTTGGTGATGAATTAGTTGATGGGCAGCCACCACCTTAGTTTCGGTTAAGGTACTTGATGAGGCAACGGTACCTTCCCAAGAGTTATCTCCATGAATTACTTGCTAGATTATACAACTTGCGTCAAGGCAATAAAAGTGTAATGGCATATTATGATAAGTTTCAACAACTCATGTTGAAGCTTGATCATCGTGGGGAACAAATCAGTCATGACATCATCCGGTTCAAGTGTGGGTTGAACAAAGAGATTTCCACTCATTTGAAACTTCACAAATTTGATACCGTTGAAGGTATTTTCCAAGCGGCTCTTGAGATTGAAAGGGAGCTTAAAGAGAGGTCGTCGCTCAAGGCAAGGGGACAATCTATCTCGGGTTGGCCTAGAAGAAAGGACGTGGTTCAATCCTCTTTGGGTTGGCCCAAAAACAAGGACCAACCCTCCACTACAAGGCTGCCCGAGCCCAAAACAGTCCATAAAATTCTCTAAAACAAGAAGTTCACAAGTATCCAAACCCAAAAGGATTCCAATGTTTCAAGTGCCAAGGTTGGGGACATAAATCCAATGAATGTCCAAATCGACGTAACGTGATACTGCGGGAAGGGAGATTGTATTACCTTGGTGAGGAGGTGGGTCTTGAAAAAGAGGAGGATGAGGTCGAGCCTCAAGATGGAGAGGAAACTGGAAATAGGCCACTTGATGATGATGATGATGGTGGTGAAGTTATTTACCCACAAGAAGGGGAGTGTGTTGTTCCAAACGTTGTAGTTAGACGCGCTATGATTAGTAAGGCAATAGAAGACCCTAGCCAAAGGGAAAATCTATTCCATACTAAATGCCTTGTAAAGGGGAATGTGTGCACTTTGGTGATTGATAGTGGTAGTTGTGCGAATGTCGTTAGTGTCTCTATGGTGAACTTTCTGAAATTACCAACTACACTTCATACTATCCCTTACAAGTTGCAATGGTTGAACGAATGCGGTGAATTGAAGGTCATGAGGCAATGTGTGATACGGTTTAAGGTAGGGAACTACCAAGACAAAGTGCTTTGTGATGTGATACCAATGCAAGCATGTCATTTATTGTTAGGTAGACCTTGGCAATATGATAGGTCTACCAAACATGATGGGAGGACCAACCGATATTCACTTGATAAGGATGGTCGAAAGGTCACTCTTTATCCTCTTTTGCCATCACAAGTGAATGAATTACATCAAAAGATGAGGGAGTTGAAGGATAAGGGAAAGAAACCCGAAAATGGTGAAAAGGAGGGGAAAACCGTGGGTGGGGCAGTAGGGATTTCCGGGACTGCCTCAACGTCAAATGGGCAAGAAAACATGGTGATGTTGGCTAGAAAGAAGGAACTCTTCTTAGATTATGATGTGGACATGCCTATGCTTCTTTTGGCTCATTGTTTTAATACTAACCCCACTAATTCTTGTATTTCTCCTTTGATTTCTTGTGTGTTGCAGGATTATGAAGATGTATTTCCTAAAGAACTTCTGCAAGGATTGCCCCCACTTCGGGGAATTGAGCATCAAATTGACTTTGTGCCGGGCTCACAATTGCCAAATAAGCTGGCTTACAGAAGCAACCCTACAGACACCAAAGAATTGCAGCATCAAGTTGAGGAACTCCTCAACAAAGGGTATATCAAGGAGAGCATGAGTCCGTGCGCGGTTCCGGTGCTACTGGTGCCTAAGAAAGACGGAACATGGCGTATGTGTGTGGACTGCCGAGCCATCAATAAGATTACGGTAAAATATCGTCACCCTATCCCTAGGTTAGATGATATGCTTGATGAATTGAATGGTTCGTGTTTATTTTCCAAGATTGATTTAAGGAATGGCTATCACCAAATAAGAATGCAACCCGGTGATGAATGCAAAACAGCCTTCAAGACTAAATTTGGTCTTTATGAATGGATGGTTATGCCATTCGGCCTAACAAATGCTCCAAGTACTTTCATGAGGCTAATGAATCATGTGATGAAGCCATTTATTGGAAAGTTTGTTGTTGTTTACTTTGATGATATCTTGGTCTATAGTAAGTCAATTGATGAGCATGTGATGCATTTACAATGTGTGTTTGATGTCCTTAGAAAGGAAAGGTTGTATGCAAATTGGAGAAGTGCTCTTTTGGTGTTAATGAAGTTGTTTTCTTGGGTTTTGTTGTTAGTTCAAGAAGGGTCGAAGTGGATGAATCCAAGATAGATGCTATCAAAAATTGGCCAACCCCGCAAACCATTAGCGAAGTAAGAAGCTTCCACGGGTTAGCTAGTTTTTATAGAAGGTTTGTCAAAGGATTCAGCACCATAACTGCTCCTTTGACCGCGGTCATTCGAAAAGACCAACCCTTCAAGTGGGGTGAAGAGCAAGCTAAGGCTTTTGAAACCTTGAAAGCTATGCTCGTTTCCACACCCTTATTACAATTGCCCAACTTTGATAAGACATTTGAAGTTGAGTGCGATGCTAGTAAAGTGGGCATAGGGGCTGTTTTGATGCAAGATTTAAAACCCATTTCTTATTTTAGTGAAAAGCTCAAAGGAGCAACTCTAAACTACTCCACGTACGATCTAGAGTTTATACGCCTTGATTCGAGCTTTGGCCACATGGCATCACTATTTGTGGCCCAAGGAGTTCGTGATCCGAACGGACCATGAATCCTTGAAGAATCTTCGGGCACAAGACAAGCTTAACAAGCGGCATGCAAAATGGATTGAGTTTCTTGAAACCTTCCCTTATGTTATTCAATACAAAAAGGGTAAGGACAACGTAGTAGCCGATGCTTTGTCTAGAAAACATGTTCTTGTGTCAACATTATCTTCAAAATTAATAGGATTTGAGAGTTTGAAAGAATTGTATCCCGAGGACCCTCACTTTGCTCCTATCTTTAGGGAATGCGAAGAAATGGGTAGGGACAAGTGGGATTCAGCTAGGGGTTCAAATCCCTATGCCAAGTTTGATGGATACTTGTTTAAAGGTAGACGATTGTGCGTACCCTCTAGTTCTTGGAGAGAGTTATTTGTGAGGGAAGCACACAATGGCGGTCTAATGGGTCACTTTGGGATCGAAAAGACCCTTGGAATATCGGGCGTTACAAAAACTACAAGCCATGTTCATGCAAATGGCTGTGTGTGAGTTGGTACTTGATCCGCCAAAGAGCTTCAACGTTTTTAAGTGTGAAAATGAGCCTTGAAGTGTAATAAATTACACTCTAAGGGCACCCCATGACTGAAGGGTAGGAAGGTCATTTGTCCTTCATTTTGTGTGTAATATAAATAGATGCTATTAGGGTTATTTTCAGCACTTAGTTCATTCTTCATATTTGATAACAACAAGTCTTGTAACATTGAATATTTCTCTCTCTCTTGTTCTTGAGAGTAGAACCTGAAATCTGTCCAACAAGTGTAGTTACACTTGTGTTGTTTCTTGGCTAGAAACTTGAGATCTTGAGGCTCATGAGTTCCTCTTGGTCTAAGTAAGAACTTGGTACTGAAATATTTTGGTCTTAGGGTCCTTTCTTTAAGTTAGGGTTCATAGATTCTAAGATATCTTTGTGTCAAGTTACTATCTTTCATTTTGTACTCTTGAAACTTTGTAGTAACTTAGTTGATACAAGATCAAGCCAACAACACCAAGAGCTTCGGATTTCAGTCCAACAACACAAGACAACAAGTTTTAAGTTTCGGTTTTTCAGCTTACAACACAAGAGCTAGTTTCGGTTTTCAATCCACAACCCGAGAACAACAAGAGATACAACAATGCTAGTGAATCGAAACGAGCCCCACACGGCTTCACTAGACTTTCAAGATAAACAAAAGCAACACAACAACAACAAGATAAAGAAAGATAGATAACTTGACATATAACATTCAAGAAACTAAGAACCCTAACATCAAGAGAGGACCCTAAGTCTAATGAATATAAACACCAAGTTCTTACAAGGACCAAGAGGCACTCAACAACCTCAAAACCCTTGTTTCTAGCCAAAGAGACAACACAAGTATCCCTCTACTTGTGAGATAGTAATGGCGGCTTCAATGAGAGAAGAGAGAGGAGATATTTTGGTGTTTTAGGTTACAACTTTCAGATTTCAAAAACTAACTCTAACTCTCTCTACATGTTCTATTTATACTACAAACACAAAAGGTAAAATGACTCTAACGCCCTTGCTTCTTGTGCCAACTTTGGAGATTAGTTAATTACACATTAGGACCCCTCTTCACACATAAAAACGTTTAGGTCCTTGGTTGGTTCGATCACCAACTCACACGCGGCCATTTGCATGAACAATGCTTGGAGTGCTTGTAATTCCCGAGCTTGGCTTCGTGTGAAAGGCCGTGTACCCGTGGAGGCTGCCCTAACCGTATCATCAACCGTATCATCCTCTCCATCTTGAGAGGAATTTTACCTCAAATTCGGCATTTTGTCATCTTCAACCGCATCCACAAGGGAGAGATCACCAACGTTGAAAGTGTTGTGCACTTGATATTCCGGTGGAAGGTCAATCTTGTAGGCGTTATCATTGATTCTCTCAAGTACTTGAAAAGGACCATCACCCCTCGGCAGCAATTTGGACTTCCTTTGAGCTGGAAACCGATCCTTTCGAAGATGCACCCACACCCAATCTCCGGGTTCAAGCACAAGCCTCCTTCTCCCCTTGTTTACCCTTTTTGCAATCTCTTGGTTCTTCTTTTCAAGCTTGATCGGCACCGCCTCATGCATTTTCTTCATGGCCTCGGCTCTTTTATTTCCATCTAAGCTGGTCATGAGATCACTAGACAAAGGAGTGAGATCTAAAGGGGTAAGGGGATTTAGGCCGTAGACACATTCAAAGGGGGTCATTCCCGTGCTCGAATGTATTACCCGGTTGTATGCAAATTCCACCAAGGGTAAGTGTTCTTCCCATGAAGTCAGTTTACCTTTAACCATAGAGTGTAGCATAGACCCTAAGGTTCTATTTACTACCTCCGTTTGGCCATCGGTTTGTGGGTGGCAAGACGTGGAGAAAAGTAACTTCGTGCCAAGCCTACCCCACATGGACTTCCAAAAGAGACTTAGGAACTTGGAGTCCCTATCACTCACAATGGTCCTCGGCACCCCGTGAAGCTTTACAACATGTTCAACAAATAATGAAGCTACACTAGGAGCGTCCTCGGTTTTAGCACATGGAATAAAATGAGCCATTTTAGAGAATCTATCAACAACAACAAAAATACTATCTCGGCCCTTTCTAGTCCTTGGCAGCCCCAAAACGAAATCCATCGAGATGTCTAGCCAAGGTCTAAGGGGAGTAGGGAGTGGGGTGTATAGCCCTTGAGGTTGGAGATGAGATTTCACACTCCGGCAGGCCACGCATTGACTACAAATTTTAGTGATGTCTTTGCGCATTTTGGGCCAATAGAAGTTCTCCTCTAGGATGCCGAGGGTCTTGTCTACCCCAAAGTGACCCATGAAGCCTCCGTCATGGGCCTCCCTCACAAATAATTCCCTCCAAGAACTAGAAGGAACACACAACCTCCTCCCTTTGAACAAGTACCCATCGAACCGAGAGTAGGAGGAATGGTTATTCTCCTTGAGCCAACGGTCCCTTCCCCACTCTTCGCATTCCCTAAAAATAGGAGCAAAGATAGGATCCTCGGGATACAACACCCGCAAGCTCTCAAAACCCATCAACTTCGAAGACAAGGTAGCAACAAGCACATGCTTCCGAGACAAGGCATCGGCCACAACATTTTCCTTCCCCCTTTTGTAATGAATTACATAAGGGAAAGTCTCGATGAACTCAATCCACTTAGCATGAAGCCTATTCAGCTTGTCTTGGCTCTTAAGGTGTTTCAACGACTCATGATCCGTTCGTATCACAAACTCCTTAGGCCACAAATAATGTTGCCAATTTCCCAAGGCTCTAACAAGGGCGTACAACTCCAAATCATAAGTTGAGTAATTAAGAGTTGCCCCTTTGAGCTTTTCACTGAAATAAGCAACGGGCTTACCTTATTGCATCAAAACATCCCCGATGCCAACCTTACTAGCATCACACTCTATTTCAAACATCTTATCAAAGTCGGGCAATTGCAATAAAGGCGCCGAGATGAGCGTAGCTTTCAAGGCCTCAAAAGCCCTAGCTTGCTCATCACCCCATTTAAAGGGTCCGTCCCTTCTAATTACCTCGGTCAAGGGGGCTTCTATGGAACTAAATCCTTTGAAGAACCTCCTATAAAAGCTTGCCAACCCGTGGAAACTTCGGATTTCTCCAATAGTTTTAGGGGTCGGCCAACTTCGTATAGAGTCTATCTTGGAATCGTCCACTTCCACACCCCTTGAGCTCACGACAAAACCCAAGAATATTACTTTATCAACACCAAAAGAACACTTCTCCATGTTGGCATACAACTTCTCCTTTCGGAGAACATCAAACACACATCTCAAATATATCACATGATCATCAATAGACTTACTATACACCAACACATCATCAAAGTAAACCACCACAAATTTTCCAATATAAGGCTTCATTACATGATTCATTAGCCTCATAAATGTGCTAGGAGCATTGGTAAGGCCGAAGGGCATGACCAGCCACTCATATAGACCAAATTTGGTCTTGAATGCGGTCTTTCATTCATCACCGGGTTGCATGCGAATTTGGTGATAGCCGCTCCTAAGGTCCACTTTAGAAAACACAAAAGATCCGTGGAGTTCGTCTAACATATCATCTAGTCTAGGGATCGGATGACGATACCTGATAGTGATTTTGTTGATGGCTCGGCAATCGACGCACATGCGCCAAGTTCCGTCCTTCTTTAGTACCAAAAGTACCGGAACAGCACACGGACTCATGCTTTCCTTAATGTATCCCTTGTTGAGCAGCTCCTCAACTTGTCTTTCAATCTCCTTAGTGTCCATAGGATTGCTCCTATAGGCCGGTTTGTTTGGAAGTTGTGACCCCGGCACCAAATCAATTTGATGCTCAATTCCCCGAAGTGGGGGTAGTCCTTGCGGAAGTTCTTGAGGGAATACATCGTCATACTCCTGCAACACACAAGAAATCAAAGGAGAAATGGAAGAATTAGTGGGGTTAGTATTAAAACAATGGGCCAATAGTAGCATCGGCTTGTGTTCATCATGGTCCATGAAGAGTTCTTTCCTCCTAGCCAACATTACTAATTTTTCCCCCTCCCTTGGCGTCGGAACAACCTCGGATGTCCCTACTTCCTCACCTACGGCATCCCCCCCCTTTTCTCCCTTTTCGGCTTCCTTCCCCCTTCCCTTTAACTCCCTCATCTTTTGATGCCACTCATTTACTTGTTAGGGTGATAGAGGGTGAAGTGTGACCTTTCGGCCATCCCTCTCAAGCGTATACTGGTTGGACCTCCCATCGTGTTTAGTAGACCTATCATATTGCTATGGCCTACCTAACAACAAGTGACATGCTTGCATTGGAATCACGTCACAAAGCACTTCATCGTGGTAGTTGCCCACCTTAAACCGAATCACACATTACCGGGTGACCTTCAATTCACCACAATCGTTCAACCATTGTAGCTTGTAAGGACTAGGGTGTGGTGTAGTCGGTAGCTTCAAGAAATTTACCATAGCATGGCTCGCAACATTTGTACAACTACCACTATCAATTACCAAGGTGCTCACACTCCCCTTTACAAGGCACTTAGTATGGAATAGATTTTCCCTTTGACTCGGGTCATCTACCGCCTTACTAATCATGACACGTCTAACCACAAAGTTTGGAACCACACACTCCCCTTCTTGTGGATAGACATCTTCACTATCATCTACTCCTTCCTCATTCGGTTCATTTTCGGCTTCCTCTCCATCTTGAGGCTCGGCCTCAACCTCCCCCCTTTCGGAAACCACCTCCTCACCAAGGTAGTATACTTTCCCTTCTCGTAGGATCACATTACGCCGGTTCGGACATTCATTGGCCTTATGCCCCCAACCTTGGCACTTGAAACATTGGAACCCCTTTGGGTTGGGGTATTTGTGAGCTTCCGGCTTCGGAGGAAACTTAGGGACTGTTTTGGATTCGGGCAGCTTCGTAGGACCGGGTTGGTCCTTGTTTTTGGCCCAACCCGAGGGGGTTTGGACCCTTGCCTTGAAGGTTGATCTCTCCTTAAGTTCCCTTTCAATCTCTAGGGCCGCTTGGAATATACCGTCAATAGTTTCGAACCGATGAAGGGTCAAGTGAGTGGAGATCTCTTTGTTCAATCCACACTTGAACCGGATGATGTCGTGGTTGATTTGCTCCCTACGGTGATCAAGTTTCAACATGAGTTGTTGGAACTCGTCAAAATAGGCCATCACACTCTTGCCTCCTTGCCGCAAACCATATAATCTAGCAAGCAATTCATGTCGGTATCTCTCGGGAAGGTATCGTCGTCTCATCAAATACCTCAACCGATACCAAGGTGGTGGCTGCCCATCAACCAATTCATTACCAAATCGTTTAACATACTCCCACCAAGTGTTAGCATAGCGCTCGAGGTGAGCTATAGCATACCAACTCTTCTTTTCTTCCGAGATGTCATTAACTTGGAAAACTTTGTCACAAGCCGACTCCCAAGTTAAGTAGGCCTCGGGGTCACTTTCACCCTTAAAGATAGGTAGGCTCAACTTGATGGTGTTGATGCCTACGTCTCTCTCTTGGTGTCGGTTTCCCCTATCTCCATACCCCCGGTATCTCCTAGGTTCTCCCCGAACCCCTCTTAACTCCTCCTCCCTCATATACGTATAATCAAAGGCTCCCTCTCCATCATACTCCTCTCTACCGTACCCTTCAAAGTGGGCTGGTCGGCCTTGGCCATTTTGATTCGGAGGATTTGGAATTTGCGGTCTTTGGTTTAATGGAGCTTGGAATGGAGGATTCGGATTTAGTGGAGGTACTTGGCGCCCAAATCCCTCTTGTGGAATTGGAGGAGCTTGGAAATGTAGTGGTCTAGTGGAGTCTCGGTTTAGAGGAAAATTGGTAGATTGGTTTGCGGTATTTAGTGGAGCTTGGGGTGCATTTAGCATTTGGTGGATCATTTCGGGGGTGACGGTTGTGGAGGAGGTCCTATCATGACCATTGGTAGATACGTGTAGAGGAGTAGATGGACGAGAGTTCCTTTGACTCTCCACTTGATCTAATCTCCCGCTAATAGTCGACACTTCCCCCCTTATTGCTGCCAAGTCCCCTCTCACGGCCCCAAATTCCGAATTCATCCTTTCAAGTGTTCGAGTAACGGCCTCAAGAGTGGCCCTCATCGAGTCAAGGGCATTAGTATCCGCATTATGAGATGTTGTGCCTTCCATCGTCAAGGTATTAGCCACTTTAGTCACCACAAGTTCGTGTTCCACAAGTGTTGTATAATTGGCTAGTAACCGTGAGATTTACAAGGTTTGAGTAAGCTCTTATCCGGAATGGATTTTTGTTTGAAGACTCAAAGAATTCTTGTCGGACTAGAATCAAAATCAGCAACTCATTCAAACGAATAAAAGCACACAAACAACCGTTGACACGAACAAACGGCTCAAGGAACTAGTTAACAACCTAGTAGGAAAGTACTAGTTTGTTAATTAGTTCTAAGACCAAGTAAGGGAAACCAAGAATCAACAATTAGCAACCAAAGAATATCCTAAGTTGAGCTTATAGTGACATGGTAGCATGCAATGGTCCCACACGTCCTTCTTCGCTCGGATTTTTCTCTTTCTTTCTCCCTTTTTTTTTTGTTCGGTTTTGGTGTTAAGATTCACACAACTTGTGAAAAGTTGAAAAGTGTTTTGGTGGGAAAACCAAAATCTTGAAGTCTTCACTCTTTTTCAAACTCAAGAAAGTGGGTTTGGTTGACAAATTCCACAAAACAAGGATCCTTGATTTAGGGGAAGTGATTGACAATACTACAAGTGATGGGTGCAAGTCTTTCACAACAACTTTATAATTTTACCACTTGAGCACACAACAAGATGAACACTTCAACAAGAAGAACAAGATGACAAGTTCAAAAGATAAACACTTCAACAATCTTCAACAACTTCTTTGTCACATAAAGACACAACCACCGAATTTCCTTTGGTTATCAACAACATACAACTTTCGGCCACTACAAGTCACTACACAATATTCAAGTTTCAAGCTCAACTTTCGGATCTAGACACCTTAGTGTTGGTGAGAAAGAAACCAACACTAGAAACTCACTAAACAAGCAAAACAACACCTAGATCTAAACATACAACATCATTCTCGGTTTCAACGTTTAGTGGACAGATTTCAGAATTTCTTGTGGTGTAGTTGTTTAAGCCGTGATCTAGCCCAAGATGGGTTATGTTGGAACACAACCGGTCTTGCTTTGATACCAAATGATACAAGATCAAGCCAACAACACCAAGAGCTTCGGATTTCAGTCCAACAACACAAGACAACAAGTTTTAAGTTTCGGTTTTTCAGCTTACAACACAAGAGCTAGTTTCGGTTTTCAATCCACAACCCGAGAACAACAAGAGATACAACAATGCTAGTGAATCGAAACGAGCCCCACACGGCTTCACTAGACTTTCAAGATAAACAAAAGCAACACAACAACAACAAGATAAAGAAAGATAGATAACTTGACATATAACATTCAAGAAACTAAGAACCCTAACATCAAGAGAGGACCCTAAGTCTAATGAATATAAACACCAAGTTCTTACAAGGACCAAGAGGCACTCAACAACCTCAAAACCCTTGTTTCTAGCCAAAGAGACAACACAAGTATCCCTCTACTTGTGAGATAGTAATGGCGGCTTCAATGAGAGAAGAGAGAGGAGATATTTTGGTGTTTTAGGTTACAACTTTCAGATTTCAAAAACTAACTCTAACTCTCTCTACATGTTCTATTTATACTACAAACACAAAAGGTAAAATGACTCTAACGCCCTTGCTTCTTGTGCCAACTTTGGAGATTAGTTAATTACACATTAGGACCCCTCTTCACACATAAAAACGTTTAGGTCCTTGGTTGGTTCGATCACCAACTCACACGCGGCCATTTGCATGAACAATGCTTGGAGTGCTTGTAATTCCCGAGCTTGGCTTCATGTGAAAGGCCGTGTACCCGTGGAGGCTGCCCTAACCGTATCATCAACCGTATCATTAGTGAAGCCGTGTGGGGCTGATTTTCGATTCACTATAGTTACTTCCATTTGTTGTTCTTGTTGTTAACATTGTACTCTTTGTAATCTATCATCTTGTGTTGTTGAACCATTGTTTAATGTTATTGTTATCTTCTTGTTCTCCTTGTGTAGCTACTGTTTTGGTGTTGGTATTCCTTCAAAATTTCATGATTGTTGTTGTCTTCACATAGTGGAGTTGTTATCTTCAAGCTCTCGGAATTGTAGTGTGTTTGGACTGATTTTGTGGCAGATTTGATACGCTCCAAGTTAGTAGTGTATCATCATCACATTATGGTACCTTGAACCAATAATCTTCTAATAAGAGACATATAAATGGATACTTAATGCAACAACAATGAGGTAGGGAGCTGTTGGCACGCAAAATGAAGTTTTTAGAAGCTGAAAATACACATGGGTCTTATTTGAGTAACCGGGGAACTTCTTAAATTTTCTAGTGAAGATAGATGCGCAGATTTAATAATAAGCACGTATTGAGGTGTTCTAATGCGTTAGAGAGTGGGAACAAGGTCATTGGATACATGGAGTGTAATGTGCTGTCATTATGTATCACTTTGTTAAAGGATAACCTCGGAAACTTGCTTGATGGAACAATTGTATGATTTCATGCCAAAGAGTGTGAAATAGAGTATGCCTTACATATCTGGTTATTTGACTCCGAAACTAACCTGACTAGACTTTCCACCTTTTATATTACTTATCTACCATAGAATAAATGGTAAACTAGTATTAGTAACTAATCAACACATTTGAGATACTTAATTTCGCCCAAAACAGTAACCAGGCAGCAACTATTAAACTATCAAATAAGGGTGTTATTTTAAACCTTTTTTTTCCTCTAATTACACCCACATACCATATAGGTTCTTATAAGGTTCACCAAAACCACCTCAACTTCATTACACATTCCAAATAATACGCAAAATAAATTGGGCAGCAAACATTAGTTCGGTGGTGTATCACCACATCTTTCTTCTATAATTCATTACAAACTCATCACACCTTTATACAACTTCAACCTGGCAGCCCATAACTTATACATACAAAACAGTCCATAAAATAGTCCCACATCCCTTTTATTGTAGCAATCAATTATTGAACTCATCATCTCTTGAGTTCTCAATAACAAGACATCCATAATCCCCTCTCAAATTCATATATAAGAAAAACAAAATGGAGCAGTCATCTTACCTCAATTCAGCAACGTATTCTTTTAATTGAACTCTTCAAGAGCTTGAACTTTCCTTCACACTTAAACCAAAGAAGAAGAAAAAAAGTTCCTCAATAACAAGGAAACGTGAACAAACAGCTTGTTCTATAATCAGCCGTATACTTATAGTCAAACACTTATAACTTGTTTTCCTAATCTTCCATGAGAAAATTAAACAAAACATTAAGTGTTTTTCACTTACCTTGGGCTGGAAAGGTGAGGGTTTCTTCAACAACCCTAGAAGGAAAAATAGGGTTGTTGTTCTTGTTGTTTTAGAGATAGTAGAGAGATTTTCTGAAATATACTCCTTTTTTGTGACTTAAAAGTGAAGTAAAATGACCAGCAACTTGGCCTTTTAAAGGCCCTATCTTGTCCACCTCCTTAGCTGCATTTTGGACCATAAAATTGGTCAAATTGGTACAAGTAGGTGATGCACCTACTTAAGGGTCCAAGCTGCTGAAACTTCAAAGTAGGTGATGCACCTACTTGCTTAATTTCTTGTTGGGCTCAATTATATTTGGGCCTTGGCAGATTGGTGTGTTGGGCCACTTATTCATTTTCTTTCTCTTTTGTTCAATTTGGCCCAAATGAGTATATTAGCATAGACTCAAATCTAATCCATAGCCGTGGGTCCATTAATTTGGTCCAAACAACTTAAGTAGGTGACTCACCTATAGCTTAAATAAGTGATACGGTTAGGGCAGCCTCCACAGGTACACGGCCTTTCACACGAAGCCAAGCTCGGGAATTACAAAAACTCCAAGCTTTGTTCATGCAAATGGTCGTGTTTTAGTTGGTGATTGAACCAACCAAGGACCTAAACGTTTTTATGTGTGAAGAGAGGTCCTAATGTGTAATAAACTACTCTCCAAGGTTGGCACAAGAAGCAAGGGCGGATGGGTCATTTTACCCCTTTTGTTTGTAGTATAAATAGAACATGTTAGAGAGGCATCCCTTAGTTTTTGAATGCTGATTTTTGTAACCTAAAAACACAAAACATTTCCTCTCTCTTCCACTCATAGAAGCCGCCCCTATTATCTCACAAGTAGAGGGATACTTGTGTTGTCTCTTTGGCTAGAAACAAGGGTTTTGAGGTCGTTGAGTGCCTCTTGGTCCTCGTAAGAACTTGGTGTTTATATTCATTAGTCTTAGGGTCCTCTCTTGATGTTAGGGTTCTTAGTTTCTTGAATGTTATATGTCAAGTTATCTATCTTTCTTTATCTTGTTGTTGTTGTTGATTTTGTTATCTTAAAGTCTAGTGAAGCCGTGTGGGGCTCTTTTCGATTCACTAGCATTGTTATCTATCTTGTTGTTCTTGTGTTGTGGGCTGAAAAACCGAAACTTAAACTTGTTGTTCTTGTGTTGTTGGACTGAAATCCGAGCCTACTTGAAGCTCTTGGTGTTGTTGGTTTGATTTTGTATCAATAAGTCAAGCAAACACCTCAATATTTTGCTCCATTTTCAGCTCCTAATCCCTTTAATCTAACCTTACTCTTATACACACTTGGTCACTTTAAACTTTAGATTCAAATACTAGCTTTCGGTTCCAAGTTTAAATTGTTATCTTAACGTTAACTTAGTCGCATCACATTAAACTGTACGGGCAACATCTATAATTCCATCTATACCATTAATACTTGCATACCAATTCTCATACGTTATATATATCAAAAGGCTATACCAAGTTCCATATAATTAGAACAAGTACAATCAAAATACGGGATGTTACATTGTTGAGTCTGTTTCTTTTGTATCTTTGTTATTTATGTGCTTTTCTTATTTTTTAACTCATTGTAACTTCTTTGTTTCAAGTTTGTAAGTAGATTTTGTTTTGTGTCTTGAGTTGATCAAACAAGAATCTATTTTGGCCGCCAAGTAGAATTGACATCTTATTGACTACCGGAGTATAAGCAACTTTCAATATTCCCTGCTCCAAATTGTGAGGATCACAAAAGTGAGTGAATATAAGTGTTGGTGAGGAGCTTTTACTACTAATCTTGTTTGTTCATTTTGTAGGTTTAAGAGGTAATATAAGGGGAACATGTCTTCGATAGCTGGGGATTAATGTGACTACAATATGGGAGACTATGATTGTTGTAAGGGTTTTTATGTCTACAAAGTTGAGGGAGATTGCGGAGGCTATGAAAATAGCCATGATCAAAACTTGGGCAGATTTGAAAATTACTGTTTTGAGGGAGAAAATGAGGTGAATAAAGCACCTAGTGCTTATGGTGACTTTGGAGATGATATAGGACCTCGTGATGGATCATATGATAACGTTGGGGCATGTAAGGAGTCTTATAATTCTCACTCTGAACCTAGATTTGGTGTTACGTATAACCCTTTCATTCGAAAAACTTATGAGACATGATGAGAGTACACGTGAGGAGTGTGAATATTCATATTCTCAACCTTGTGGTACTTCTTATCAAGGTCGATATAGTGTGAATGGTTATACTAGCTATAGTGGAGGTTGTCCAATGAGAAGAAGAGGGTATGCATCTCCAAGACCAAGGGGTACTCGTATGCCTTACAATGTTGATCCAAGAAGGAGTGCACACTCCGGAAAGGGGTCATTTATGGGATACCGGGCTGCCTCATTGTTTTAAATGATAGGTACTATAGAAGCTACATCGTTCCATCCATGGTTGACTACTTGGGGTTTTTTTGTGATCCTTTACTTGTTCCATACTTCTTGGATGGGTTCAAGGTTACTGAGAGGGTAGAAGTTATCTTCTCCTAATATAAATACCACGAGGAGGTATGGTGCGATATTCTTCCCTTGGCCTATGGTCATGTATACTTAGGCGCCGATTATTTTGCACAACATCAAGTTCCTAACGTGAAAAATTGGCCTAATATTGTAAGAGATCAATGGGGAAATCACCTAATGACTTACTTGCTGCCCAACCCACAAAGAGAAACTCCTACCTACTCCAATCTAAATAATTATGAGAGACAAAAGATTGAGAGGAGTAAGAGAGTGCACGGTGGTAATTCAAGAGTGGAAAAAGAAGAGGTTCTGTGGAGCGAAATGAGGGGATTACCACCAAACCGTGCTAACATTGGTTGTCCTTCTATTTCTAAGGACATTTGTGTAGGTACCAACATGGCAAGCGAAGACGAACAATGCCAAAAGGAAGATGCTGCCCAAGCTTTTGGAGGACCTTCACACCATGACAAAGAAGAATCTACTCAAGGACTTCAAGGTAAAATGGCTAACTCTTACACTTTTGTACATGTGAGTTGTAGCTTACCTATATGTGAGTCTATTGTTTCTTTTCCACTTAATGATGATGTACATGTTATGAGTATGGATACGCTAGTTGATCCTATTGATGACCGAATCAACTCTTCTAGTAAGATCGATTTATGTCCACCTAGTGTTGAAACCATTATGTTGAATGAAAGTACATTATCTTCTGAAATTTGTGTTGATCAACTTATGTGTAAAAATTACCCACCACTTGAGAATGTGTATGATGTAATTAATGAACCTCAAGTGTGTGATGATGTTGAAAATGTTGATCAAAGGAATAGGAGTGAACTCGAGATCTATTCTTGGGATAATCTTGCATTTGAAATCTCTTTGAAACTTGATATCGACCTTTTAGAGAGTGATGAACATGTTTGTTCCGAATCTGCATGTGAAATAGATCGTGCTATCTTTAGATATAATGTCTTGTTTGAAGATGATATAACCACTCCTAATGAACCTAGTGGTAAAAATGATGGTATAGCTTGCCTTAGAAGCTATAGCCGATATGCTAACCCACTATGGTGTGACAACATTTCTACTAAAGATGAAAATCACTTCTTTGAAGATGAAAGTACTTTTAAGGGTAAGGGATGTGTAGTCTTGGAAACTACTTCTCCTTCTACTTTGTGTGATTTTATAGTTGAGAGTACTCATGGTGATGATTGTTAAACTAGTAGTGAGTACACACATGAGGGCACCTTAGTAGAAATTAATTTGAGTGATACCTTTCTCTACTCTCTATTTGCTTTGGATAATATGTATGCTATTGTAGAGAGTACGCCATTTAGTTTGGGTAGAGACCATGGGAAAGGGGCATGTTGTCTAGACCCGTGTCTATGGCCACTCTTCCCGTTTGACCCCGGTGCCAAATATAGATTTTATGATGATGGGGAACCCAACTTGTTTCTTGGTTTACATGAAAATCAAAGTATCACTTTTGGTAAATTCCATAACCAAAATCCTTTGTTCATTTTTCATTAATTATTTAATATTTAGTTCAAGGGATCCTTGGTTATATTCTAAATATGTGCAGCCTTGGAATTTTGAGGTGATTTGTCGTGCTAACCCTAACCCTCATTCCATGAGGAGTTTGTATTTGTGTGTCCTTTCTTTGGTTTTGCAAGGTTTGGATTCGAGGTCGAATCCTTTTCAAGATGGGGAGGATGATATGAGTCAAATGGCCACCTTATCTTTTGATGACATCTTTGAATATGAAAACCTCTAAACTAAATAACTGTGAGTTTATGGGATAAGCCCCAACTAACTCCCACTAACTACTAGACTGGAAGCATGAAATAAAATAAACTATCCCCAAAATATGAGTACTCACCACTACTACAGTTGAGAGTATGAGAAATCTAAGCACAATCTGGGAACTGGGTGTCAGAACCTATGATATAATACATCATAACACTAGAAAAGGGTATGGGATCAGTACTTTGAATATACTAGTATGCTAAATGAGGTAGGCATTTATGCATGGTTTCATGAACAGGAATAATAATTATCTGAATATACATGTAAAATATGGAGTACTGAATAGAATGCATAAATGTTTATAAATACTGTAGGTACGTAAAATCTATAGATACTGAGGATGCATGACCAAGCATATAACAAACTTAATAAAATCTATAAACTGGAATACTGAGATAACTGATATCTGTATGCTTTGGTCAAATAATACTATGACTATTGTTTGAACTGATTAGTGGACTATGATAGTAACTGAGACTGTGACTGAGACTATGAGAGGTTTCATCCAATCGATGTTCCCCAATCTGAGCTAATTGGGGTCCAACCTGTAACCCCAGTTGGAAGGGTATTAATACCATTCCACGGGTACTAACGCTGGCTATGTGGATCCACTATACAGATGTACTATCCCAAAGGACTAAGGGTGTCAATCCTGAACAGATAGATGACCCCTGCGAGATAGTCAAGCCTAAACTGATGGGTGACTTCTCATATCCTATGCTGTCTATATAATTCTAGAGTTTAGGGACTGCTACTATTGATTATGCCTATCTGAAGAGGAAGCCAACATCCCTATACAAGAATAAATATTCATTAAAAGCCTTCATTCTATGTCCTCCAAGCTTTAGTGCCGTTTTACTATTGTTTTAAGTCCTGGGGTATTGAATACCAAAAAACCATAGCTATTTACTTAGTCTCATTTCAATATCTTCAGAATAACTTTAGATTATATTATGAGCATTATCAGAACAGTCAGGTAAACTAAGAACAGTCTAGAATTTTAGTATCTTTTAGTTGGGAAACTGAAGATCCCAATTTTTGGCTCTGGCGCGACGTGGTGCAATGGCATTGGGCCTCATTTTTCCATTAGCGTGACATGCCAATATCTTGGTCCCTTACTAAAAATTGACAATTGTCATTTAGACTGGCTCCCCGACGTGCTAGTTACTAAAATGATGGTGTTTAATAGCTAAACTTAAAATCGCCATAACTTCTTAACCAGTTGTCAGATTTGGGTGAATTTTATATTGTTGGAAAGCTAATTGAATTTCCTACATATTGGCAGGCTCTAAACTGAAAAATAATGGGTATTTAGAAAATTATATATATGAATACTCATGTATTGAGACTTAAATTATGCTTGGGAAATATGAGGTATTACTGTTAACCCACACTCACTAGCCACTAGTTATTAGCTAAAGAAGGATCATAAATGAGTCCATTTGATTTATAGCCATTATAGAATATAACTATTTGAGAGACATCTACGCATCATATTACTATTTTTACAGACAAGATTCCTCAGTTAACAATTATTTAACACTAATATTGCTCACTACATAAACCTTCATATTCAACTAGCGTCTCGCTTACCAACTAGTCTTGTCTAAACATTAAATAATATTCTTTACAAATCTCTATTAATAATTGATCATCAATTACACCACCTTATAGGTATTTAACACTAGTGAACTATAATTGATACCCTAAGGTCAACATCGCACCATCATCACACACATGGATGTATATATATAGAAGCATATACGTATATATTTGCCATAAATAGGGATAGGATCAAACCAATAGAAACACATAGGCACATAATAATCATCTTCCGACCTTGTTGAGCAAATCACATCATCAACTTAATCCTCCAGCCTTGCTAGGAATAATCATGTAATTTACATAATCCTCTGGCCTTACCGGGCATCATCATATAACCTACATAATCCTCAGGCCTTCTCGGGCATATCACCATAATAAACCATCTATATCAATAATAAAGGACAAGCCCCACAAGGGCTAAAGTAAATAACAAACCCCACGAGGGCTAAAGTAAATTAACATAAAGGAAAGGTAAAGAAAAACATTACTCCAATACTCAACATTTGTATTCCATCAAATTTTCTTAATAGATATATATATGACATGATCACTACTATTATCATTGGTTTCAAGCGTAATTATCCATATTTCATCCCATGTAGTCAATAACCATGCCTTCTAGAAGCGTTAATATCAAGACTCAGAATATTAGCAATATGAGGGCTTTCTAGCATGGTTACTAGTTTTGTTACTAAACAAGAGTACAACATGAGTAATAGCATATCCCACAGTCCAAAATAATAGATTAATTAATGGTACACATAATACCATAGGCATGGTCTTAATTTATAGCATAAACCATAGTACTCATAGTATTTATGGTAATTTAATCGACAAACCATGTAAATCACTTCTAATGTCATTCCCATAATATAATTACTCCCTTTTTCCAACATGTTTTCCAAGAGAGCATTTTCTAGGCATTTAGTAGTCGTGTAAGGTGTTCTTGAAAACTACATCAATCCAAGCATAAAGTGGGTCAAGAACCCCCTTCTAATATTCCCCAAATACATTCTAAGTCCAACTTCTACCCGAGACTAGGCTAAGATATCTAGAGAAACTCCAAGATGTATAGCAAGCCACCAATAATCGTAAGGTAAAGGTCTTCACCAAGAATTACACCTAATTCAACCATAGTATTTACGACACTTCAATTAATGTGAGCACTAAGGTGGTACCTATAATATGATGACAACTCCACGCTCATAAAATTAGTATGACAAAGGAATCCTCATGCTAATCAGGAGATATGAAATCTAATTCACCAAGTTTCTAGCCTACAAGCCAAGCATTCCAGTCTATACGTTCAAGAGACCAAAAAGGTTCAAATAAATCAAAGTCTTACCATTTAACATTCCAATACCTAAAACCCATCCTAATCTTACAAGATATCACAATTATACTATAACACAACTCAATGTAACAGGGAACAAGCCTAACCTACCTTGAATCCAAAGAAATATCATGAAATGCTAAACCTTTGCTTTTCTCGTCTGAGAAGCTTCTTCAAGGTTCCAAGATACTAAAAACACAATTTACACATTACAATGAGAACATTGATATCCATATTGCACTATTGTACTTTGGGTCCAAAAACGTCACTAGAAACCTAAAGTAGGTCCCACTTATGGAAAATATATTTCTGAGGACAACGCAATGTTCATCCACCATCAATAAGTCATAACCCTTAGGAAATAGGTATGGGTTAAGCTTATTTGGGGCTGAATCAAGCCTTTAAGCTAATAGGAGTTTTGGTCAAGAATTCAAGAAATTTAAGCATGAAATGGAAGGATTCATTCCTTAAATTCATTGTTAATAACAACAATATATAGTATCTAATATCCCAAAATGTACCTAAGACTCAATTTGAGTTTAACACAACATTTTAGGGTTCCTTGGCCTCTAAGATTATAGAAGAATATTCAAAATGCAACCTAAAAAAACTTTATATACCCTTCCCAGGTAAAGAGGTGGTGCAATCGCCATCCCTGAGCCATGATCACAGTATTACAATCTCCATACATGCTTGTGAAATCATGGCATCCTCCCCTTCTACTAGGTAACTACTAAAACTTGGAAGAAATTCTAAGTTTTAGCCAATGCCTTGAGATTCATTTGGGATTTGAAATAAGTAAATGAGCTATGTAACCATACTAATTTCAATGTTTCAGATATTTTGGATAATTCATATTTTCCATCTGAGGTTATTTCGACCAAATTTGGGTACCACACCAATATTTCAAAATTTTCAACTTTTGGACCAATAGGTCAAAATGAGTTCTGGTGCCTTGAAACCGAACCAAAGGTATCCCTAGACTACACTAGATATTCCGAAGTGATGTCATAGTTGAAATTTGCATCCGAGATTATTTTACTAAGGTTTTCACCCGACGGCCATTTGAAACTAGCAAAGACTTCTAAACAGGGAACAGACTCTAATAAGCAAATGAGTTGCTTGGTAACTGAGCTAGCAATTCTACCAAATCATAAATGACTTGTGGTAGCTATGGAAAAGCTCTAATGGTAAAAATATGCTGAAATATGGAAAATAAGCTAAAGGGACATTACAGTTGCATCTCCTTCTTGACATTCTTTAATAGTTTTTGTATGGATGACTTTTGATTCATACAAATTATTATTTTCTTAATTATAATGTTGCTCCTTTTATTGTACTTATTTATTTAGCCTTAATTTTATCTATTAATGGATTAGATCTTAATTCTGTAAGTGTTGCTTATGAGATAGTGTTTTGGGATAAATGGTTCTCCAACTAGATAAGTAGTTTAGGTGCCATTCATGATAGGTTTTGGTTCATAAGGTTTGTGATTTGAATGTTATATAAGGTGAGAAAATTTTTGTTGAAGAAATCACTTATGTAGGGTGTGATGAGGTTTGGGAAGAAGGGAAAGCTTAGTCTGACGTTCATTGGTCCTTTTGAGATTCTTCATCGTATTAAGTAGGTGAGCCTGTGAGTTGGAATTATCACTAAGTCTTTTAACTAACTACCCTTTTTTTATGTTTCAATGTTGAAGTAGTAACATTCAAATGGTTCACATCTAATAGGATTCTGTTAACTTAACTTAGAATTTGATTTTTAAGCGAGTGCCTATAGATCTTCTTGATATATAGATTAGGAAATTAAGATCCAAGAGTATTGATACAGTAAAGGTCTAGTGAAAACATTGTCCGTTTGAGAAGGCTACATGGGGGATAGAGTCAACAAGCTGAGTAGATATCCCCAACTTTTTAATAGTTTAGATACCTTCCTTGGCTTTACATTTGAGGATGAAAATACTATTTATTGATTGATGATGTAACGACTTTTATAGTACTATTTAGAATTTTATTTGTTATGACGATTTTGCCCCTCTTTATAGTGGCTTTAAGATTTTTCTCAGTTATGAGAACAACTTGCTGATCTTGAGGTGGTTGGTTGGATTATATTAATTTTTTTCTTTAGAAGATTCATAAGTAACTAGGGTTGAATTTGCTGAATTTTTAGTGTTTTAAACTATTTATGAGAATTCTATTTGTTCCATCAGTTAAGGAACATCAATTTTTGATTTGTAGAATAATTGGTTTAGGTTCTGGGTCTTCTTGTGTGATTTTAATGATACGTAGATTACTGAACTGTCTGAGAATACTGAATTCTGTAACGGACTGAGTTCTAAGGATCATGAATTGACTGAGATTATTGTGAATACCCCCAGGACTCTATAACATAAAATTAAAATATAACCATTATTGAATAATCATGACCATGGACTTACGTTCACTATTACAATCATTAAAGCATCTCTTCAGGCACTTGGAAATCATAAGCATGTAATAGTATAGGGAGACATGCCATTGGCTCATACTTCATTCAACAAGGTCTTACAACAGACATATTACATGAATTAAAGAGCACATATTTAGGGAATTTCATGCTAACATGTCACAATTCATTCACTAAGGCTTTTCAACAAACACTTGGCATGCATGAACTTACACACAATTGGGGATTTCTAGTCAACATGCTATAATGGCTCTAATTCCTTCACATAACCATTTTATCAAACATATGGGGGGCATACTTTGGTTATTCACAATTTCTACATTTACTTGACATAAACATATCACCTAACATGTAACTTGAAGAGGGTTTATCATGAACATCAATAATTCATCACATACTAGAATCAACTCTTGAAATTGGTAGTCTAAATCATGAAATTAAACTAAATAATAACATGAACTTCAATTTCAATTCACATGAATCATGAAAACTAATAAATATAAGATCTTTAAATTTAGAAAAGAATTCTTGAACGTATTGGGTGGAAGGAATCAAAGAATCAACATCTGCATACCTTACTACTTGATCCTCGGAAGATTAAAGGTGAAACCTTGATGATTAGGGTCTTGATTTTGGAACCCTAGATCTTGTTCTTGAGAAAAATTAAGAGAAAACAACAATATTTGGGTTTAAAATATGGCTGAATCTAGTGTTAAGGAGTATATATAGGGGTAGGAAAATGATCGTTTTACCCGTGGAATTAAAATCCGGAACTAAAAAAATCTTAATTTAACATGTTGGCGCGATGCGCCATAATTGCGCCAGCTTACTGGAAATGGGACAATTGGGAAATAGAGCTTTGGCACGACGCGGTGAAAATCGCGTTGCCACCTTAGTTGCGAACTGAAAAGCCACCGTGATGTTGTGGTATTGTGGAGGCTTACTAACTTTTGACAATTGCCATTTTGGCTTGCTCCGTAACATGCTAAAGTACTAGGTGGTACACTGTCTCACTAAATTATCTCTAACTCTTCGCCCGAGTGTGTCGGATTTGGGCGAATTTGGTATCAATGAAAACTTATTTAATTTCCCATGGGATAAAAGGTCAAAATCTTAAAAATTTCACATGGAATAAAATATATTCATCTTTGAAGTAAGATCTTTGATGTTCTAGAGACGAATTTAAACTAGGAGAAGGGTGGGGTATTACAGTTGGGATGAGCATTTTCCATTGATTGAGTTCACCTATAATAATAGTTATCATGCTAGCATTTGGATGTTTCCGTTTGAATCTCCTTATGGATGAGATATAGATCGCCAGTTGGTTGGTTCGAAGTGGGTGAGGCTGCTTTGATTTGGCCAGACTTGGTGTTTGAATCCATGGAGAATGTTTAATTGATTTGAGTGAGATTGAAAGCAGCCCAGAGTCATCAAAAATCTTATACAAATGTAAGTAGAAGAGATCTTGAGTTTGAGGTTAAAGATCTTGTGTATTTGAAAGTTTCACCCATGAAGGGGGTAAAGAGGTTTGGCAAAAAGGGGAAACTTAGTCCCCATTATGTTGGTCCCTTCCGTATTTTGAGCCATGTTGGGAAAGTAGCATATGAACTTGAACTACCCACAGATTTATCCTCAGTTCATCCAATGTTCCATGTGTCCTTGTTAAAGAAGTGCATGGACGATTCAGCTATAATAGTTCCTTCAGAAAGCACCAATATTTAGAATAGTATTTTATACAAAAAAGTCCCAGTAGAGATTCTTGATCATCAGATTCGTAGACTAAGGAACAAAGAAGTTCCCTCGGTCAAAGTTCTGTGGCAAAATCTGTCCATTGAGGGCGCTACTTGGGAAGCAGAAGCAGACATGCATAACAAGTATCCTTATATCTTCTCCACGAACTCAAATTCAGCTGAAGGTAATAGTTCTCCATCATTCAGTCTTTTACTATTCTCAGATTCAGCTATATAGTTACCTTAATGAGAATTCATGCACTTTCTGATCAGTTCAGTAGCTCATTATATTGGAGACTCAGACATTCAGTTTATTTTAGTTGTGCATGATACCTTATTGCCTTATATTTCTCAGTATTTTCAGCTTAACCAGCCTCATTCGAGGATGAATGTTTCCAAGAGGGAGATATTGTAATACCCTATAAATTTTTCTAGCTTAAATTCATTCCTAGAATATTAAGAAATAGCTTCCAAAATGAAGAATATTTATTTAATGTGGAATTCTTTAGATTTAGACTATCCATTATGTGAGAAATTGAATAAGTTTTCCATCGATACCAAATTCGCCTAATTTCGACACTTGGTGAAGGAGTTATGACATTTTTAAGTTGACAGACTGCCACCTAGCAGTCACCTGCCAACTTTCTAAGGCCAATAATAGTCTGCGAACTTAGAATTTTTTTTCTAAGTCTTGGACCCCTTAACAAGCTTAAAGGACTGAATTAAGCTCAAAAATATTGTGGGGTCTTACAATAATCATTACCCTCAATCTATCAATATTGGGAACACATAACCTCATTCAAGATATTCTATCCATCCTGGTTCAAGTAAAATGTATCATGACTTGAAAGAGGTGTATTGGTGGGGCGACATAAAGAAGAACATTGCAGAATTTATAGCTGAATGTCCAAATTGTCAACAAGTCAAAGTGGAGCACCAAAAGACAAGAGGTTATATGCAGGTTATGGAGCTCCCAACTTGGAAGTGGGATATTATTACCATGGATTTCATCACTAGTCTACCTCGCTCATCTCCAAAGTTTGATTCTATATGGGTAATAGTTGATAGACTTACCAAATTAGCACACTTACTATGTACACAGCTGAAGAGTATGCAAAATTATATATTAAAGAGATAGTTCGACTGCATGCAGTCCAAATCTCTATTATATCTGATAGGGGAGCTCAATTTACTGCACATTTTTGGAGGTCATTCCAGAAGAGTTTGGGAACATAAGTGAGTTTAAGCACAACTTTTCACCCTTAAACGAATGGCCAGGCAGAACGTACAATCCAAACATTAGAGAATATGTTGCGTGCTTGTGTATTGGATTCAAAGGTAGTTGGGATGACATTTGCCACTAATTGAGTTTGCATAAAACAATAGTTATCAGTTGAGTATCAAAATGGTGCCTTATGAAGCTTTATATAGCAAAAAGTGTAGATCACCAATTGGGTGGTTTGAAGTGGGTGAAACTACCTTATTTGGACCAGATCTTGTTCATCAAGCTATAGAAAAAGTTAAGGTGATACAACAACGATTACAAATAGCTGAAAGCTGACATAAATCATATGCGGATACTAGAATAAGAGGGTTTGAGTTTGCTATATGAGATTGGGTGTTCTTGAAGGGAAAACTAAGTCCCCATTACATAGGGTCATATAAAATTATTCAAAGATTTGGCCAAGTGGCATATGAGTTAGACCTACCCCAAGAGCTTTCAATGGTGCATCCGGTGTTTCATATCTCAATGCTCCGCAAGTGCATAGGAGATCCATCCCATATTACTCCTACCAAAGATGTGCAGGTTATAGAAGAACTCACGTATGAAGAAGTGCCTACTTCTATACTAGATCGGCAAGTTAAGAAGTTAAGAAATCAAGAAGAAGCTTCAGTAAAAGTGCTTTGGAGGAGCCCGCAAGTAGAAGAAATCACATGGGAAGCCAAAGAAGCAATGAAGTCAAAGTACCCTCATTTATTTGAATCTAAAGACTTGGTCCAAGGATGCTGATTTGGGTCATAAAAAAGTAAGTATAAATACACAAGTGTTATATGGATAACAATGAGTTTAAACTTAGTCTTATATTTCTTTTACGCTAGCTAGTTATGCTAGCATTTGACGACGAATGTTTCTAAGGGGTAGGATGTAGCACCCTATATTCCGCGTGTACTAGTTCTACTTATGTGGCACTTGATATTGACTTATGGGGTAGGTAATAAGCTCGGATATCCTATGTGATTGGTGACGGTAAGATAGGTTTGGAGGAGTTCCCACATGTACTGAAACGTGGTATGATTAAGTTACCTTTGATGAGAGAATATAAAATTGGGCCCTTAAATAGGTATTTGAATCTAAAGGATGAAGTGACCAAGTTTTAAGTTTAACTATAAGCATTTTGATCTCAAAATGGAACAAAATATTGAGGGGCTTGCTTGACTCATTTTAAGCTAGTAGGTGAATCACCTACTTTGACCTTTTGACCAACTTAAAAACTAAGTAGGTCCATCACCTATTAAGGATCCCTTGACCAGCTTATTGGGACAAATACACTACCACCTACTTAAGTTAATTCTGGCCCAAATTAAATAAGAGAAAAGGAGGAGAATGGGCAGCCAAGGCCCAATAGTTTTTAATCCACAAAGGCCCAATATAATGGGCAAGTAGGTGCATCACCTACTTAATAAATTATGGCCTAAAAATGACCAAGAAATTTGTCCAAGAGCAGCTCTTTTTAAAGGTATTAAAACAAGCCCTTATAGCTCATTTTAACTAGCAAAAAAAAAACAGCTTTCAAGATTTTCTCTCTTGTTCTCTCTTAGCTATGCAGCAGCCCTAAAATTCCACTAGGGTTCTTTGGAAACCTTCCTTCCAAGTTAAAGGTAAGTGAAAAAATCATGAGCACATCTTAAGAATACTATAAGGATTATGTTCTCCATGATTAAACTAGAAGATATCCCTTTTTAAGTTTGGCAGTCCTTTTATCCTTGATTATTAAGAGATTTTTCTCTTCACTTTTGGTTTGTGATTAAGGGTATCAAGCTATTGATACATTAAGGGAATAAACTACCACCGAAAATTAAGGTATGGCTTCTGTCCATTTTTTCCCTTTTCCTATATACGTGTGTTGGTTGAGGATTGTGTATATGTTGTTGTTAAGAACTCAAGGGATGGTGAGTTCAATTTCTGGTTGCCATATTAAGGGGTATTTGGGGTTGTTTTGGATCTGTTTTATGTATGTATGTTGGGGGCTTCTTGGTTGACGTTGGGGGAATGGTGTGAATAATTTCCATTGAAAGGTAGAAGAAGAGTATAATGGTACATCACCAAATTGAATGTCGCATAAGTTTACTGCCCACATCACTTGATATATTGTTTTGAGAGTACAATAATGATAAAACTGTTCAGGGGATCTTATAAAAAGTTACATCAGGTGTGAATGTAATTGGAGAAGAACGAGGTTGAGAGAACACCCTTGGATTAGTTGATTATGGATTTACTGCCCGGTTACTGTTTTAGTAAGTTTAAATGGGGTGAATATTTTAATTTGCTACAAATACTAGTCTTATGCTATTGTAGATTAGTAATCTAAAAGGAAAGACGTTAAGTGAAAGTGTGATCAGTTGTGCAGCAAGGTATGTATGGTTCATCGATCCTACTCTTTGGCATGAATCTAACTCCTTTGTTACAAAGTAAGCTTCCTAAGGGTTCTTCCTTTCTACAGAGTACAACCCCCAAGGTGGTTAACAACCTTATTCTAACTTGTCAAGTTGTTAAAGTACCTAAAGATGTGTTTGTTACTAGATCTGTCCATTTTCTTTCTAAATACTAGTATGATATGGGTGCTTTTAGGAAGAAGCCTTACGAGTTGTTCTCTTAGTTAACATGACCCATGATGTTAGCTAAGCTCCTATGTGTTATATTTCTATTATTGTTGTATTCGACCTCATTGCTACTGCATTTAGTGCATATTTGTACACCTTTTACTACTGGTCCAAAGTTACAAATCTAATACATGACCACCAAAACAACTTTAAAGATGAAAAGAATGATCTGAAGTGAGTCTATATATTTTGGGTGGTATCCCAGGGGTGGAAGAAACACCTAGCATGGGTCGATCGCAATATTACGGGTGGTATCCCAGGGGCAAAAGGAAAGGCTAGCATGGGTCGATCTCGATTTGTGTACTTATGAGGAACGTATCCTTGGGGTTAAAATGCCTAGCATGGGTCATCCTCTTTTCCCACTGATCAGCTAGTCATTTGTATTATGCCTTATAATCTTATAAAGTAAAGAAGAATAAAGCAAAGTAAAGGATGTAATGTACATGATCCCATAAGGATAAGCAAAGTTGGTATTCTATCCTTATCTTTATAGTTATATATTGATAACTGATTTTGTTGGGATCTTGTCTGATTTATAGTCATTTCATGACGTACATACACAGTACACTGTTTGTATTGACACCCTTCGTAGGGGACACTATGTTTCATGCTGTAGGTACAGGCACTCTAGCTACTAGACCACCCCAGTAGGAGCAAAGATCATCCAGCTACTATGGGTAAGCTCCAAGTTGATTCAGAGCTTTTCGAGTCTGTTACGTATTTTGGTATTGTGTAGTAGTTACAGCAAGGCGGTGGTTTGTCCCGACCTTAACTAAGTGTCCATGTGTCTTTTAGAGGCTTTGCAGTGTAACATCCCGTATCTTGCTTGTACTTATTCTAATTATATGGCACCTGGTATGGTCATATGGTATAGGTAACGGGTAAGATTTGTTATGCAATTATTAATGGTGTAGATGGAATTATAGAGGCTGCCCGTATAGTTTAGTGTGATGCGACTAAGTTAACGTTAAGTTAACTATTTAAACTTGGAATCGCAAGCTAGTATTTGAATCTAAAGTTTAAATTGACCAAGTGTGTATAAGTTGAAGGTTAGACTAAAGGGGTTAGAAGCTGAAAATGGAGCAAAATATTGAGGTTCTTGCTTGACTTATTTAAGCTAGTAGGTGAGTCACCTACTTAAGTTGTTTGAAATAAATTAATGGACCCATGGCTATGGATCAGATTTGGGTCTATGCTAATATACTCATTTGGGCCAAATTGAACAAAAAAAAAAGAAAGAAAATGGATAAGTGACCCAACACACCAATCTGCCAAGGCCCAAATATAATTGAGCCCAACAAGAAATTATGCAAGTAGGTGCATCACCTACTTTGAAGTTTTAGCAGCTTGGACCCTTAAGTAGGTGCATCACCTACTTGGACTAATTTGACCAATTTTATGGTCCAAAATTCAGCTAAGGAGGTGGACAAGATAGGGCATTTAAAAGGCCAAGTTGCTGGTCATTTTACTTCACTTTTAAGTCACAAAAAAAGGAGTATATTTCAGCAAATCTCTCTACTCTCTTAAAAACAACAAGAGCAGTAGCCCTATTTTTCCTTCTAGGGTTCTTGAAGAAACCCTGTCCTTTGCAGCCCAAGGTAAGTGAAAAACACTTAAGGTTTTGTTTAATTATCTCATGGGAGATTAGGGAAACAAGTTATAAGTGTTTGACTAAGTATATGGCTGATTATTGAACAAGCTGTTTGTTCATGTTTCCTTGTTATTGAGGAACCTTTTTTCTTCTTCTTTGGTTTAAGTGTAAAGGAAAGTTCAAGCTCTTGAAGAGTTCAATTAAAAGAATAAGTTGCTGAATTGAGGTACGGTGACCGCCCCATTTTATTTTTCTTATTTATGAATTTGAGAGGGGATTATGGATGTCTTGTTATTGAGAACTCAAGAGATGAGAAGATCAATAATTGATTGCTACAATAAAAAGGGTTTGGGACTGTTTTGTGGACTGTTTTGTATGTATATGTTATGGGCTGCCAGGTTGAAGTTTGATAAAGGTGTGATGAGTTTGTAATGAATTATAGAAGAAAGATGTGGTGATACACCACCGAACTAATGTTTGCTGTCCAATCTATTTTGCGTATTGTTTAGAATTTTTAATGAAGTCGAGGTGGTTTTGGTGAACCTTATAAGAACCTATCTAGTATGTGGGTGTAATTGGAGGAAAAAAAGGGTTAAAATAACACCCTTGTTTAATAGAGTAATAGTTGCTGCCCGGTTACTGTTTTGGGTGAAATTAAGTACCTCAAATGTGTTGAGTGGTTACTAATGCTAGTTTACCATATATTCTATTGTAGATAAATAATCTAAAAGGCGAGAAGTCAAGTCGGGTTAGTTTGGAGTCAAATGACCAGGTATGTAAGGCATACTCTATTTCACACTTTGGCATGAAATCGTACAATTGTTCCATCAAGCAAGTTTCTGAGGTTATCCTATAACAAAGTGATACATAATGGCAGCACATTACCCTCCATGTATCCAATGACCTTGTTCCCACTCTCTAACGCATTAGCACACCTCAATACGTGCTTATTATTAAATTTTGCCGTCTATCTTCACTAGAAAATTGCAGGAGTTCTCCGTTTGTTCAAATAAGACCCATGTGTTATTTCAGCTCCTAAACACTTTATTTGTGTGCCAACAGCTCCCTAGCTCATTGTTGTTGCATTAAGTGTCTATTTACATGTCTCTTATTAGCGTATTACTGGTTCAAGGTACAATAATGTGATGACCACCAAGGTAACAATTTCAAAGGCTAATAAACTAAGTATTGCAATCTGTAAAATGACGAGTGGCAGCTCAGGGGCACTTGCCTAGCATGGGCCGATCTCGATACCTTTATGTGTGGGTGGCAGCTCAGGGGCATAAGCCTTGCATGGGCCG
Source organism: Capsicum baccatum var. pendulum (assembly GCA_030864225.1). Taxonomy (NCBI): domain Eukaryota; kingdom Viridiplantae; phylum Streptophyta; class Magnoliopsida; order Solanales; family Solanaceae; genus Capsicum; species Capsicum baccatum. The sequence continues at coordinate 103,882,649 of CM061554.1, read as the reverse complement.
ATCCCAATCTTTTTATAGGTGGCAGCTCAGGGGCGTAAGCCTAGCATGGGCCAATCCTAATTTATCTTTTTTTTTTACCACTGATCAGCTGGTCATTTGCATTATATGGATTACAAAGATTATGAAGTAAGAAGGTAAAATGAAGAAAGAATGTAATGTACATTGTCCCACAAGTATCTATAAAGGTGGTCTACTAGTACTCCTTATACACTTGTATCGGATTTCTATTGAGCTTTTGTATCAAGTGTGTTGCTACTTTCTACCTTACATATTCAGTACATATTTTCGTACTGACGTCCCTCACGGGGGACTTGCATTTCATGCTGCAGGCAGAGACACTTTAGCTCATACAACTCACTAGTAGGAGCGTAGGTTGTTCAGGGACTATTGGTGAACTCCAGGTTGATTCAGGGCTTTCCGAGTCTACTCTACATATTTTGGTATTGTACAGTAAGTCTAGAGTAGGGCGGGGGTTTGTCCCAACCCTGACTAAGTCTATGTATCTTTTAGAGGCTTTGTAGACTAATGTAAAGTTATGGTAGTGTCCTGATTTTAGACATGGTGGCCCCACCGACCAAGTGTTGTACATATCAGTTTTGGGAGTGTATCTGTAGTTAATTTCATCGATGCATAATATTATGTCGTCAGAACATTTGGTTATTACAGTTACATGCATGGGAAATATAGGGTTATGAATTGGTTCTCTTGGGCCTTTACGGCTACGGGTGCCTGTCCGCCCCAATAGGATTTGAGGCATGACAAAAGTGGTATCAGAGAAGTCGTCCTAGGGTGTTTACAAAGCCGTGTCTATATAGAGTCCTATTTATGGGCGTGTTGTGCACCACATCTATAAATAGGAGGCTATGTGACATTTAGGGGTTTTCTTTTTTTTTCTTCATATCTTAGATTGTGCAATAGAGCCTATGTTGTAGGTTAAGTCATATTTAACCATTGAACCTATTTTTTCTTTTTTTTTCCTGTTATTATAGTAAAGATGCCGGTTACAAGAAGGAGTAAGAATACAGGTAGGCGGATAGACGAGGCTGCCGGGGAGGGGACCAGCAAATCACCACCTAGACGAGCTAATCAAAGTAAGGCTCAAGATGAGTTTGTGTCCCAAACTTCTCCTACCCTTCCATCTCCAGAAGATCTAAGAAGGAGAAGAACCGCATCCTCAGAACTACCTACCAATGCTGCAGATCAAGATTTAAGGAGTGCAGTACAATTGTTGGCTCGTATAATTTTTGGACAAGCTCAAGGACAAGCCACTCCAACTACAGGTTCTAGTGGTACAGATAGGGCAGCTAGCCTACGAACGCAGGATTTTCTCAAATTGGATCCTCCCACCTTCACCGGATCAGATCTTAATGAAGACCCACAGGACTTTATTGATCAAACCTAAAGGGTTCTAGATGTTATGCATGTGTTGGGTAAAGAGACTATTGAGCTAGCAGCATATAGATTCAAGGGGGAGGCTATATTGTGGTATGAAGACTAGAAACGATCTAGGGGTATCGATGCACCTCCAGCTACTTGGAAAGAGTTCAAAGAGGCATTTCTTGATCATTACCTTCCATATGAGATTCGAGAAGCCCGTGCAGATCAATTCCTGAATCTTCGCCAAGGAAATATGAGTGTGAGGGAGTACAACCTTTGGTTTAACTCTTTGGCTAGGTATGCTCCTAATGTTATGGCTGCAATGGATGATAGAGTTCATTGGTATGTGGATAGATTGGATCTATATCTGGTTAGAGATTGTACCATTGCTGCTTTGAACAAGGACATGGACATAGCAAGGATACAAGCATTCGCACAAAAAATGGAGGATCAGAAGCAAAGAAGAAGAACACAAGAGTTAGAAAGGGGGTATTCCAAGAGGTCTAGATCTACGGGGCAATTTATGGCACCCCAAGGAGAGTTTAGGCCTCGATTTTCTAATAGACCACCTAGGACATTATCTTCTTATTCTGCAGCTAGTGCTCCATCACAATTTCAAGGGTCTAAAGGTAACCAGTTTGGTCAAAGAAATGAGAGTCAGAGTTCGCTAACAACAGGGTATTAAGAGAGAGGGATTATGAGCCAATTAAGGCCTCCTCGACAGCCATGTAGACAATGTGGAAAGCTTCATTTAGGTGCATGTCAGTTCGGAACAAATGCTTGCTTTTGGTGTGGTATGTTAGGACATATGATGAGAGAATGCCCTCAAAGCGTGACCTACTGGATCAACCGTTGCATCATCATCATTGGTGCCTTATTCAGGTAGGGGTGTACAACCTATGGGTCATGGTAGAGGTGCTAAAGGAACAACTAGCTCTAGTGGAGTTCAGAATCGTACATACGCTTTAGCAGATCAATAAAATTCAGAGGCTTCTCCAGATGTGGTTACATGTACATTGTCCATCTTTTCGCATGATGTCTATGCATTAGTTGATCCGGGTTCTACAATATCATATGTCACTCCATTGGTTGCTGAAAAGTTCAAAAAAACACCAGAACTACTAGTTACGTCATTTGAAGTATCTACGCCAATTGGTGAATCTGTTATAGCTAAGAGAGTGTATCGAAATTGTATAATAACTATTTGTGGTCGTGATACAATGGCTGAACTGGTTGAGTTAGAAATGGTAGATTTTGATGCTATAATGGGTATGGATTGGTTGGCTTCTTGTTATGCCGTATTAGATTGCCGAACTAAGAGGGTGTGTTTCCATTTCCCAAGGGAGGCAGTCCTAGAATAGAGAGGTAATATTGGTGTGCCAAGAGGTAAATTTATTTCTTATTTTAAGGCGAAAAAGATGATTTCCAAGGGTTACATATATCATCTGGTTAGAGTGAAGGATACAAATGCAGAGACACCAACTCTTCCAACTATTCCAGTGGTAAGTGAATTTCCCGATTGATACGGTTAGGGCAGCCTCCACAGGTACATGACCTTTCACACAAAGCCAAGCTCGAGAATTACAAAAACTCCAAGCTTTGTTCATGCAAATGGCCGTGTGTGAGTTGGTGATTGAACCAACCAAGGACCTAAACGTTTTTATGGGTGAAGAGAGGTCCTAATGTATAATAAACTACTCTCCAAGGTTGGCACAAGAAGCAAGGGCGGATGGGTCATTTTACCCCTTTTGTTTGTAGTATAAATAGAACATGTTAGAGAGTCATCCCTTAGTTTTTGAATGCTGATTTTTGTAACCTAAAAACACTAAACATTTCCTCTCTCTCTTCCACTCATAGAAGCCGCCCCTATTATCTCACAAGTATAGGGATACTTGTGTTGTCTCTTTGGCTAGAAACAAGGGTTTTGAGGTCGTTGAGTGCCTCTTGGTCCTCGTAAGAACTTGGTGTTTATATTCATTAGACTTGGGGTCCTCTCTTGATGTTAGGGTTCTTAGTTTCTTGAATGTTATATGTCAAGTTATCTATCTTTCTTTATCTTCTTGTTGTTGTTGATTTTGTTATCTTAAAGTCTAGTGAAGCCGTGTGGGGCTCTTTTCGATTCACTAGCATTGTTATCTATCTTGTTGTTCTTGTGTTGTGGGCTGAAAAACCGAAAACTTAAACTTGTTGTTCTTGTATGTTGGACTGAAATCCGAGCCTACTTGAAGCTCTTGGTGTTGTTGGTTTGATTTTGTATCATTTGGTATCAAAGCAAGACCGGTTGTGTTCCAACATAACCCATTCTGAAAATCTGTCCATTAAAAGTTGAAACCAAGAATGATGTTGTATGTTTAGATCTAGGTGTTATTTTGCTTGTTTAGTGAGTTTCTAGTGTTGGTTTCTTTCTCACCAACACTAAAGTGTCTAGATCCAAAAGTTGAGCTTGAAAACTTGAACATTGTGTAGTGACTTGAAGTGGCCAAAAGTTGTATGTTGTTGATAACCAAAAAAAAAAAATCGGTGGTTGTGTGTTTATGTGCTAAAGAAGTTGATGAAGTTTGTTGAGGTGTTCATCTTTTGAACTTGTTCATCTTGTTGTGTGCTCAAGTGGTAATACAAGCTATAAAGTTGTTGTGAAAGACTTGCACCCATCACCTTTTAGTCTTGTCAATCACTTTTCCCTAATTCAAGGAGCCTTGTTTTGTGGGATTAGTCAACCAAACCCCACTTTCTTGAGTTTGAAAAGGGTGAAATACTACAAGATTTTATTTTTCCCACCAAAACACTTTGCAAACTATAACAAGTTGTGTGAATATTAACACAAAACAAAAAAAAAAAAAAAGAGAGAAGAAGAACGTGTGGGACCATTGCATGCTGGCACGTCGCTATAAGCTCAACTTAGGATATTCTTTGGTTGCTAATTGTTGATCCTTGGTTTCCCTTACTTGGTCCTAGAACTAATTAACAAACTAGTACCTTCCTACTAGGTTGTCAACTAGTTCCTTGAACCGTTTGTTCGTGTCAACGATTATTTGAGTGCTTTTATTCGTTTGAACGAATTGCTGATTTTTGACTCTAGTCCGGCAAGAATTCTTTGAGTCTTCAAACAAGAATCCATTCCGGATAAGAGCTTACTCATACCTTAAAAATCTCACGGTTACTAGCCAATTATACAACACTTGTGGAACACGAACTTGTGGTGAACTAAAGCGGATAATACCTTGACAATGGAAGGAGATACGTCTCATAATGTGGATACTAATGCCCTTGATTCTATGAGGGTCACTCTTGAGGCCGTTACCCGGACACTTGAAAGGTTGAATTCGGAATTTGGGGCCATGAGAGGGGACTTGGCAGCAATAAGGGGGGAAGTGTCGACTATTAGTGGGAGATTAGAACAAGTGGAGAGTCAAAGGACCTCTCGTCCTTCTACCCCTCTACATGTATCTACCAATGGTCATGATAGGACCTCCTCCGCAACCATCACCCCCGAAACAGTCCACCAAATGCTAAATGCACCCCAAGCTCCACTTAATACCGCAAGCCAAACTACCTATTTTCCTCCAAACCGAGACTCCACTAGACCACTACATTTCCAAGCCCCTCCAATGCCACAAGAGGGATTTGGACGCCAAGTACCTCCACTAAATCCGAACCCTCCATTCCAAGCTCCATTAACCCAAAGACCGCAAATTCCAAATCCTCCGAATCAAAACGGCAAAGGCCGGCCAGCCCACTTTGAAGGATACGATCGAGAGGAGTATGAAGGAGATGGAGCCTTTGATGATGCTTATATAAGGGAGGAGGAGTTAAGAGGGGGTCGGTGAGAACCTAGGAGATACCGGGGGTATGGAGATAGGGGAAACCGACACCAAGAGAGAGACGTAGCCATCAACACCATCAAGTTGAGCCTACCCATCTTTAAGGGTGAAAGTGACCCCGAGACCTACTTAACTTGGTAATCGGCTTGTGACAAAGTTTTCCAAGTTAATGACATCTCGGAAGAAAAGAAGAGTTGCTACGCTATAGCTCACCTCAAGGGCTATGCTAACACTTGGTGGGAGTATGTTAAACGATTTGGTAATGAATTAGTGGATGGGCAGCCACCACCTTGGTATCGGTTGAGGTATTTGATGAGACAACGATACCTTCCCAAGAGATATCGTCATGAGTTGCTCGCTAGATTATATGGCTTGCGGCAAGGAGGCAAGAGTGTGATAGCCTATTTTCACGAGTTCCAACAACTCATGTTGAAACTTGATCATCGTGGGGAGAAAATCAGTTACGACATCATCCGGTTCAAGTGTGGGTTGAACAAAGAGATCTCCACTCATTTGACCCTTCACCGGTTTGAAACCATTGACGGTATATTCCAAGCGGCCCTAGAGATTGAAAGGGAACTTAAGGAGAGATCAGCCTTCAAGGAAAGGGTACAAACCCCCTCGGGTTGGCCCACAAACAAGGACCAACCCGCCCCTACGAAGCTGCCCGAGTCCAAAACAGTCCCTAAGTTCCCTCCGAAACCGGAGGCTCACAAATATCCCAACCCAAAGGGGTTCCAATGCTTCAATTGCCAAGGTTGGGGGCATAAGGCCAATAAATGTCCGAACCGGCGCAATGTGATCCTACGAGAAGGGAAAGTGTACTACCTTGGTGAGGAGGTGGTTTCTGAAAGGGGGGAGGATGAGGCCGAGCCTCAAGATAGAGAGGGAGCTGAAAATAGGACGAATGATGATGAATTAGATGGTAGTGAAGATATTTATCCACAAGAAGGGGAGTGTGTGGTTCCAAACTTTGTGGTTAGACGTGTCATGATTAGTAAGGCGATGGATGACCCGAGTCAAAGGGAAAATCTATTCCATACTAAGTGTCTTGTAAAGGGGAGTGTGTGCACCTTGGTGATTGATAGTGGTAGTTGTACAAATATTGCGAGCCATGCTATGGTAAATTTCTTGAAGCTACCAACTACACTACACACTAGTCCTTACAAGCTACAATGGTTGAACGATTGTGGTGAATTAAAGGTCACAAAGCAATGTGTGATTCGGTTTAAGGTGGGAAACTACCACGATGAAGTGCTTTCTGACGTGATCCCAATGCAAGCATGTCACTTGTTGTTAGGTAGGCCATGGCAATATGATAGGTCTACTAAGCACGATGGGAGGTCCAACCGGTATACGCTTGAGAAGGATGGTCGAAAGGTCACACTTCACCCTCTTTCACCCTCCCAAGTAAATGAGTGGCATCAAAAGATGAGAGAGTTAAAGGGAAAGGGGAAGGAATCCGGAAAGGGAGAAAAGGGGGGGGATGCCGTAGGTGAGGAAGTAGGGACATCCGAGGCTGTCCCAACGACAAGGGAGATGGAAAACGTAGTGATGTTGGCTAGGAGGAAAGAACTCTTCGTGGACCATGATGAAAACAAGCCGATGTTACTTTTGGCCCATTGTTTTAATACTAACCCCACTAATTCTTCCATTTCCCCTTTGATTTCTTGTGTGTTGCAGGAGTATGAAGATGTATTTCCTCAAGAACTTCCGCAAGGATTTCCCCCACTTCGGGGAATTGAGCACCAAATTGATTTGGTGCCGGGTTCACAACTTCCAAACAAACCGGCCTATAGGAGCAATCCCATGGACACTAAGGAGCTTGAAAGACAAGTTGAGGAGCTTCTCAACAAGGGATACATCAAGGAAAGCATGAGTCCGTGTGCTGTTCCGGTGCTTTTGGTACCAAAGAAGGACGGAACTTGGCGCATGTGCGTCGATTGTAGAGCCATCAACAAAATCACGATAAGGTATCGTCATCCAATCCCTAGACTAGATGATATGTTAGATGAGCTCCACGGATCTTGTTTGTTTTCTAAAGTGGACCTTAGGAGCGGCTATCACCAAATTCGCATGCAACCCGGTGGTTTACTTTGATGATGTGTTGGTGTATAGTAAATCTATTGATGATCATGTAATGCATTTGAGATGTGTGTTTGATGTGCTCCGAAAGGAGAAGCTGTATGCCAACATGGAGAAGTGTTCTTTTGGTGTTGATAAAGTTATATTCTTGGGTTTTGTCGTGAGCTCAAGGGGTGTGGAAGTGGACGATTCCAAGATAGACTCTATTCAAAGTTGGCCGACCCCAAAAACTATTGGAGAAATCCGAAGTTTCCACGGGTTGGCAAGCTTTTATAGGAGGTTTGTCAAAGGATTTCATTCCATAGCAGCCCCCTTGACCGAGGCAATTAGAAAGGACGGACCCTTTAAATGGGGTGATGAGCAGGCTAGGGCTTTTGAGGCCTTGAAAGCTACGCTCATCTCAGCGCCTTTATTGCAATTGCCCAATTTTGATAAGATGTTTGAAGTAGAGTGTGATGCTAGTAAGGTTGGCATCGGGGCTGTTTTGATGCAAAAAGGTAAGCCCGTTGCTTATTTCAGTGAAAAGCTCAAAGGGGCAACTCTTAATTACTCAACTTATGATTTGGAGTTGTACGCCCTTGTTAGAGCCTTGGGAAATTGGCAACATTATTTGTGGCCTAAGGAGTTTGTGATACGAACGGATCATGAGTCGTTGAAACACCTTAAGAGCCAAGACAAGTTGAATAGGCGTCATGCTAAGTGGATTGAGTTCATCGAGACTTTCCCTTATGTAATTCATTACAAAAGGGGAAAGAAAAATGTTGTTGCCGATGCCTTGTCTAGGAAGCATGTGCTTGTTGCTACCTTGTCTTCGAAATTGATGGGTTTTGAGAGCTTGCGGTTGTTGTATCCCGAGGATCCTACCTTTGCTCCTATTTTTAGGGAATGCGAAGAGTGGGGAAGGGACCGTTGGCTTAAGGAAAATGACCATTCCTCCTACTCTCGGTTCGATGGGTATTTGTTCAAGGGGAGGAGGTTGTGTGTTCCTTCTAGTTCTTGGAGGGAATTACTTGTGAGGAAGGCCTATGATGGAGGCCTCATGGGTCACTTTGGGGTAGACAAGACCCTCGGAATCTTAGAGGAGAACTTCTATTGGCCCAAAATGCGCAAAGACGTCACTAAAATTTGTAGTCAATGCGTGGCCTGCCGGAGTGCGAAATCTCGTCTCCTACCTCAAGGATTATACACCCCACTCCCTACTCCCCTTAGGCCTTGGTTGGACATTTCGATGGATTTTGTTTTGGGGCTGCCAAGGACTAGAAAGGGCCGAGATAGCATTTTTGTTATTGTTGATAGATTCTCTAAAATGGCTCATTTTATTCCATGTGCTAAAACCGAGGATGCTCGTAGTGTAGCTTCATTATTTGTTGCACATGTTTTAAATCTTCACGGGGTACCGAGGACTATTGTGAGCGATAGGGACTCCAAGTTCCTAAGTCTCTTTTGGAAGTCCATATGGGGTAGGCTTGGAACGAAGTTACTTTTCTCCACTTCTTGTCACCCATAAACCGATGGCCAAACGGAGGTAGTAAATAGAACCTTGGGGTCTATGCTACGTTCTATGGTTAAAGGTAAACTGACTTCATGGGAAGATCACCTACCCTTGGTGGAATTTGCATACAACCGGGTAATACATTCGAGCACGGGAATGACTCCCTTTGAATGTGTTTACGGCCTGAATCCCCTTACCCCTTTAGATCTCACTCCTTTGTCTAGTGATCTCATGACCAGCTTAGATGGAAATAACAGAGCCGAGGCAATGAAGAAAATGCATGAGACGGTGCGGATCAAGCTTGAAAAGAAGAACAAAGAGATTGCAAAAAGGGTAAACAAAGGGAGAAGGAGGCTTGTGCTTGAACCCGGAGATTGGGTGTGGGTGCATCTTCGAAAGGATCGGTTTCCAGATCAAAGGAAGTCCAAATTGCTGCCACGGGGTGATGGTCCTTTCCAAGTACTTGAGAGAATCAATGAGAACGCCTACAAGATTGACCTTCCACCGGAATATGAAGTGCACAAACTTTCAACGTTGGTGATCTCTCCCTCGTGGATGCGGTTGAAGATGACCAAATGCCGAATTTGAGGTCAAATTCCTCTCAAGATGGAGAGGATGATACGGTTAGGGCATCCTCCACAGGTACACGACCTTTCACACGAAGCCAAGCTCGGGAATTACAAAAACTCCAAGCTTTGTTCATGCAAATGGCCGTGTGTGAGTTGGTGATTGAACCAACCAAGGACCTAAACATTTTTATGTGTGAAGAGAGGTCCTAATGTGTAATAAACTACTCTCCAAGGTTGGCACAAGAAGCAAGGGCGGATGGGTCATTTTACCCCTTTTGTTTGTAGTATAAATTGAACATGTTAGAGAGTCATCCCTTAGTTTTTGAATGCTGATTTTTGTAACCTAGAAACACTAAACATTTCCTCTCTCTCTTCCACTCATAGAAGCCGCCCCTATTATCTCACAAGTATAGGGATACTTGTGTTGTCTCTTTGGCTAGAAACAAGGGTTTTGAGGTCGTTGAGTGCCTCTTGGTCCTCGTAAGAACTTGGTGTTTATATTCATTAGACTTAGGGTCCTCTTTTGATGTTAGGGTTCTTAGTTTCTTGAATGTTATATGTCAAGTTATCTATCTTTCTTTATCTTGTTGTAGTTGTTGATTTTGTTATCTTAAAGTCTAGTGAAGCCGTGTGGGGCTCTTTTCGATTCACTAGCATTGTTATCTATCTTGTTGTTCTTGTGTTGTGGGCTGAAAAACCAAAAACTTAAACTTGTTGTTCTTGTGTGTTGGACTGAAATCCGAGCCTACTTGAAGCTCTTGGTGTTGTTGGTTTGATTTTGTATCACCGATGTATTTCCTGAAGATCTTTCGGGTTTGCCTCCAAAACGAGAAGTGGAGTTTGGTATTGATGTGATCCCAGGTACTCAACCAATCTCAATTCCTCCGTATAGAATGGCCCTTGCAGAATTACGGGAGTTGAAAGAGCAATTGAATGACTTGCTAGAAAAAAGATTCATAAGGCCTAGTGTCTCCCCTTGGGGCGCACCAGTGTTATTTGTGCGTAAGAACGATGGCTCGCTAAGAATGTGTATTGACTATAGACAACTGAACAATATGACTATTAAGAACAAATATCCCCTTCCGAGAATTGATGACTTATTTGATCAGTTGCAAGGCGCCAAGTGGTTTTCAAAGATTGATTTAAGATCTGGTTACCACCAAATGAGGGTCAAAGAGAATGACATACCCAAGACAGCTTTTCAAACATGGTACGGTCATTACGAGTTCCTAGTCATGTCCTTTGGGCTAACTAATGCACCTGCAGCTTTTATGGATTTGATGAATAGGGTGTTCAAGCCATTCTTGGATGTGTTTGTGATAGTTTTTATAGATGATATTCTGGTTTATTCGAGATCAAATGAGGACCATGCCAATCACTTACGATAGGTGTTGCAGATTCTTCGTGATCGTAAGCTATTTGCAAAGTTCTCTAAATGTGAGTTTTGGTTAAAATTTGTGGCATTCTTAGGTCATATTATATTTGATGAAGGAATAAAGGTTGATACTCAAAAGATAGAAGTCGTGAAGAACTGGCCAAGACCTATAACGCCTACAGATGTTCATAGTTTCCTTGGGTTGGCAGGTTATTATAGAAGGTTTGTGGAAGGATTTTCTTCAATTTCTGCACCTTTAACAAAGCTAACACACAAAGCATCCAAGTTTCAATGGAATAATGCATGCGAAAGAAGTTTCCAAGATCTGAAGAGTAAGTTGACTTCTACACCCGTATTGGTGCTTCCAGAAGGCACAGAGGGGTATGCAGTGTATTGTGATACTTCAAGAATTGGGTTAGGGTATGTATTGATGCAGCATGGTAAAGTCATAGCATATGCCTCGAGACAATTGCGGCCACATGAGAAAATTTATCCAACACATGATCTGGAGCTAGCAGTGGTTATATTTGCCTTAAAGATATGGCGTCACTACCTGTACGGGATTCATGTTGACATATACACTGACCACAAGAGTTTGCAGTATATCTTTAACCAGAAGGAATTGAATTTGAGGCCGCGAAGATGGCTTGAATTATTAAAAGACTATGATATTGATATCTTATATCATCCGGGACAAGCAAATGTGGTGGCAGATGCGTTAAGTCGCAAAGCTATGGAGCCATCTATAGAAAGACAAGGTATGACTAAGGATCTACACCAATTAGCCAATTTTGGGGTTCGTCTAATTGAAACTCCAGATGAAGGGTTTATTGTGCATAATACAGCAGAATCTTCATTAATAACTGAAGTAAAAAAGAAGCAATATGCAGATCCTATTTTATTACGGCTTAAGGAAAATGTGCAATGTGGTATGACAAAGGCATTTGAGCTTACGCAAGAAGGGGTCATTTGATGCCAAAACAGATTATGTGTACCTGATATAGACGGGCTAAGAAATAGGATTATGATAGAAGCATATCATTCAAGGTATTCTATCCATCCAGGGTCAACAAAAATGTACCATGATTTGAGAGGGATGTATTGGTGAGGTGACATGAAGAAGAACATTTTAAAATTTGTAGCCGAATGTCCAAATTGTCAAAGAGTTAAAGTAGAGCACCAAAAGGCCGGGGGTTATATGCAATGTATGGATCTTCCAACCTGGAAGTGGGACATGATCAACATGGATTTCGTCACTGGTTTGCCTCGTATATTTCGAAGGTTTGATTTATTATGGGTGATAGTTGATAGGCTTACCAAATCAGCACACTTTCTACCGGTTAGGACCACTTACACAGTTGAAGAATATGCCAAGTTATATATTAAGGAGATAGTTCGACTACATGGAGTTCCAATCTCTATTATATCGGATCGAGGAGCTCAATTTACTGCAAATTTTTGGAAGTCTTTTCAAAGAAATTTGGGGACACAAGTGAATCTAAGTACAACTTTTCACCCACAAACGGATGGACAAGCAGAACGTACCATTCAAACACTTGAAGATATGCTACGAGCTTGTGTATTGGACTTTAAAGGTAGTTGGGATGATCATCTACCTCTCATCAAGTTCGCCTACAACAATAGCTATGATTCAAGTATCAAAATGGCACCATATGAAGCTTTGTATGGAAGAAAGTGTAGATCACCCATTGGATGGTTTGAAACGGGTGAAACTGCCTTATTCGGGCCAGATCTTTTTCATCAAGCTATGGAAAAGGTTAAGGTGATCCAAAAGCGACTAGAAACAGCCCAAAGCAGACATAAGACATATACGGATGTTAGGAGAAGGGGGCTAGAGTTTGCTATAGGTGATTGGGTATTCTTGAAGGTATCACCAATGAAGGGGGTTATGAGATTTGGTAAGAAAGGAAAATTAAGTCCACGTTATATAGGCCCATACCAGATTACTCGAAAGTTTGGACAAGTTGCTTATGAATTAAATCTACCCCCAGAACTCTGAACAGTTCATCCGGTATTTCACGTCTCAATTCTTAGAAAGTGTGTTGGAGATTCATCTCATACTACCCCTACTGAAGATGTACAAATTACAGAAGATCTCACCTATGAGGAAATACCTATTGCTATTCTAGATCGACAGGTTAAGAAGTTGAGGAATAAAGAAATAGCTTCTGTAAAAGTGCTTTGGAGGAACCAACAAGTAGAAGAGATCACGTGGGAAGCTGAAGAAGCGATGAAATCTAAGTACCCCCATTTGTTCAAATACGAAGAAAAAGTCCAAGATGCTGAATTGGAACAATAACAAGTAAGTGTAAAATAATAGGTGTTATATAGTAATAGGGATATTAACTTAGGCTTGAACTTGTTTTGGATGGACAGTTATGCTAACATTCGAGGACGAATGTTTCTAAGGGGGGAAGGATGTAACATCCCGTATCTTGCTTGTACTTATTCTAATTATATGAAACCTGGTATGGTCATATGGTATAGGTAACGGATGAGATTTGTTATCCAATTATTAATGGTGTAGATGGAATTATAGAGGCTGCCCGTATAGTTTAGTGTGATGCGACTAAGTTAACGTTAAGTTAACTATTTAAACTTGGAATCGCAAGCTAGTATTTGAATCTAAAGTTTAAAGTTACCAAGTGTGTATAAGTTGAAGGTTAGACTAAAGGGGTTAGAAGCTGAAAATGGAGCAAAATATTGAGGTGCTTGCTTGACTTATTTAAGCTAGTAGGTGAGTCACCTACTTAAGTTGTTTGAACCAAATTAATGGACCCATGGCTATGGATCAGATTTGGGTCTATGCTAATATACTCATTTGGGCCAAATTGAACAAAAAAAAAAGAAAGAAAATGGATAAGTGACCCAACACACCAATCTTCCAAGGCCCAAATATAATTGAGCCCAACAAGAAATTATGCAAGTAGGTGCATCACCTACTTTGAAGTTTTAGCAGCTTGGACCCTTAAGTAGGTGCATCACCTACTTGGACCAATTTGACCAATTTTATGGTCCAAAATGCAGCTAAGGAGGTGGACAAGATAGGGCCTTTAAAAGGCCAAGTTTCTGGTCATTTTAATTCACTTTTAAGTCACAAAAAAAGGAGTATATTTCAGCAAATCTCTCTACTATCTTAAAAACAACAAGAGCAGCAGCCCTATTTTTCCTTCTAGGGTTCTTGAAGAAACCCTCTCCTTTCCAGCCCAAGGTAAGTGAAAAATACTTAAGGTTTTGTTTAATTATCTCATGGGAGATTAGGGAAACAAGTTATAAGTGTTTGTTCATGTTTCCTTGTTATTGAGGAACCTTTTTTCTTCTTCTTTGGTTTAAGTGTGAAGGAAAGTTCAAGCTCTTGAAGAGTTCAATTAAAAGAATAAGTTGCTGAATTGAGGTACGATGACTGCCCCATTTTATTTTTCTTATCTATGAATTTGAGAGGGGATTATGGATGTCTTGTTATTGAGAACTCAAAAGATGAGAAGATCAATAATTGATTGCTACATAAAAAGGGGTTTGGGACTGTTTTGTGGACTGTTTTGTATGTATATGTTATGGGCTGCCAGGTTGAAGTTGGATAAAGGTGTGATGAGTTTGTAATGAATTATAGAAGAAAGATGTGGTGATACACCACCGAACTAATGCTTGCTGTCCAATCTATTTTGCATATTGTTTAGAATGTGTAATGAAGTCGAGGTGGTTTTGGTGAACCTTATAAGAACCTATCTGGTATGTGGGTGTAATTGGAGGAAAAAAAGGGTTAAAATAACACCGTTGTTTAATAGAGTAATAGTTGCTGCCCGGTTACTGTTTTGGGTGAAATTAAGTACCTCAAATGTGTTGAGTGGTTACTAATACTAGTTTACCATATATTCTATTGTAGATAAATAATCTAAAAGGTGAGAAGTCAAGTCGGATTAGTTTCGGAGTCAAATGACCATGTATGTAAGGCATACTCTATTTCACACTTTGGCATGAAATCGTACAATTATTCCATCAAGCAAGTTTCTGAGGTTATCCTATAACAAAGTGATACATAATGGCAGCACATTACCCTCCATGTATCCAATGACCTTTTTCCCACTCTATAACGTATTAGCACACCTCAATACGTGCTTATTATTAAATCTGCGCGTCTATCTTCACTAGAAAATTGCAGGAGTTCTCCGTTTGTTCAAATAAGACCCATGTGTTATTTCAGCTCCTAAACACTTTATTTGTGTGCCAACAGCTCCCTAGCTCATTGTTGTTGCATTAAGTGTCTATTTACATGTCTCTTATTAGCGTATTAATGGTTCAAGGTACCATAATGTGATGACCACCAAGGTAACAATTTCAAAGGCTAATAAACTAAGTATTGCAATCTGTAAAATGACGAGTGGCAGCTCAGGGGCACTTGCCTAGCATGGGACGATCTCGATACCTTTATGTGTGGGTGGCAGCTCAGGGGCATAAGCCTAGCATAGGCCGATCCCAATCTTTTTATAGGTGGCAGCTCAGGGGCGTAAGCCTAGCATGGGCCGATCCTAATTTATCTTTTTTTTTTACCACTGATCAGCTGGTCATTTGCATTATATGGATTACAAAGATTATGAAGTAAGAAGGTAAAATGAAGAAAGAATGTAATGTACATTGTCCGACAAGTATTTATAAAGGTGGTCTACTAGTACTCCTTATACACTTGTATCGGATTTCTATTGAGCTTTTGTATCAAGTGTGTTGCTACTTTCTGCCTTACATATTCAGTACATATTTTCGTACTGACGTCCCTCACGGGGGGCTTGCATTTCATGCTGCAGGCAGAGGCACTTCAGCTCATACAACTCACTAGTAGGAGCGTAGGATGTTCAGGGACTATTGGTGAGCTCCAGGTTGATTCAGGGCTTTCCGAGTCTACTCTACATATTTTGGTATTGTACAGTAAGTCTAGATAGGGCGGGGGTTTGTCCCGACTCTGACTAAGTCTATGTATCTTTTAGAGGCTTTGTAGACTAATGTAAAGTTATCGTAGTGTCTTGATTTTAGACATGGTGGCCCCGCCGGCCAAGTGTTGTACATATCAGTTTTGGGAGTGTATGTGTAGTTAATTTCATCGATGCATAATATTATGTCGTCAGAACATTTGGTTGTTACAGTTACATGCATGGGAAGTATAAGGTTATGAATTGGTTCTCTCGGGCCTTTGCGGACAGGCACCCATAGCCGTAAAGGCCCGAGAGAACCAATTCATAACCTTATACTTCCCATGCATGTAACTGTAACAACCAAATGTTCTGACGACATAATATTATGCATCGATGAAATTAACTACACATACACTCCCAAAACTGATGTGTACAACACTTGGCCGGTGGGGCCACCATGTCTAAAATCAGGACACTACCATAACTTTACATTAGTCTACAAAGCCTCTAAAAGATACATAGACTTAGTCAGGGTCGGGACAAACCCCCGCCCTATCTAGACTTATTGTACAATGCCAAAATATATAAAGCAGACTCGGAAAGCCCTGAATCAACCTGGAGCTCACCAATAGTCCCTGAACAACCTACGCTCTTACTAGTGAGTTGTATGAGCTTCACCTCTGCCTGCAGCATAAAATGCAAGTCCCCCGTGAGGGACGTCAGTACGAAAATATGTACTGAATATGTAAGGCAGAAAGTAGCAACACACTTGATACAAAAGCTCAATAGAAATCTGATACAAGTGTATAAGGAGTACTAGTAGACCACCTTTATAAATACTTGTGGGACAATGTACATTACATTCTTTCTTCATTTTACCTTCTTACTTCATAATCTTTGTAATCCATATAATGCAAATGACCAGCTGATCAGTGGTAAAAAAAAAAAGATAAATTAGGATTGGCCCATGCTAGGCTTACACCCCTGAGATGCCACATATAAAAAGATTGGGATCGGCCCATGCTAGGCTTACGCCCTTGAGATGCCACATATAAAAAGATTGGGATCGGCCAATGCTAGGCTTATGCCCCTGAGCTGCCACCCACACATAAAGGTATTGAGATCGACCCATGCTAGGAAAGTGCCCCTGAGCTGCCACTCGCCATTTTACAGATTGCAATACTTAGTTTATTAGCCTTTGAAATTGTTACCTTGGTAGTCATCACATTATGGTACCTTGAACCAGTAATACGCTAATAAGAGACATGTAAATAGACACTTAACGCAAACAATGAGCTAGGGAGCTGCCGGCACACAAATAAAGTGTTTAGGAGCTGAAATAACACATGGGTCTTATTTGAACAACGGAGAACTCCTGAAATTTTCTAGTGAAGATAGACGCGCAGATTTAATAATAAGCACGTACTGAGGTGTGCTAATGCATTAGAGAGTGGGAACAAGGTCATTGGATACATGGAGGGTAATGTACTGCCATTATGTATCACTTTGTTATAGGATAACCTCAGAAACTTGCTTGATGGAACAATTGTACGATTTCATGCCAAAGAGTGTGAAATAGAGTATGCCTTACATACCTGGTCATTTGACTCCGAAACTAACCCGACTTGACTTCTCGCCTTTTAGATTATTTATCTACAATAGAATATATGGTAAACTAGTATTAGTAACCACTCAACACATTTGAGGTACTTAATTTCACCCAAAACAGTAACCGGGCAGCAACTATTACTCTATTAAACAAGGGTGTTATTTTAACCCTTTTTTTTTCTCCAATTACACCCACATACCAGATAGGTTCTTATAAGGTTCACCAAAACCACCTCGACTTCATTACACATTCTAAACAATATGCAAAATAGATTGGACAGCAAGTTCGGTGGTGTATCACCACATCTTTCTTCTATAATTCATTACAAACTCATCACACCTTTATCCAACTTCAACCTGGCAGCCCATAAAATATACATACAAAACAGTCCCAAACCCCTTTAGTCTAACCTTCAACTTATACACACTTGGTCACTTTAAACTTTAGATTCAAATACTAGCTTGCGATTCCAAGTTTAAATAGTTAACTTAACGTTAACTTAGTCGCATCACACTAAACTATACGGGCAGCCTCTATAATTCCATCTACACCATTAATAATTGCATAACAAATCTCATCCGTTACCTATACCATAACCATACCAGGTTCCATATAATTAGAATAAGTACAAGCAAGATACGGGATGTGACATCCTTCCCCCCTTAGAAACATTCGTCCTCGAATATTAGCATAACTGTCCATCCAAAACAAGTTCAAGCCTAAGTTAACATCCCTATTTCTATATAGAACCTATATATATTTTACACTTACTTGTTATTGTTCCAATTCAGCATCTTGGACTTTTTCTTTGTATTTGAACAAATGGGGGTACTTGGATTTCATCGCTTCTTCAGCTTCCCACGTGATCTCTTCTACTTGTTGGTTCCTCCAAAGCACTTTTACAGAAGCTATTTCTTTATTCCTCAACTTCTTAACCTGTCGATCTAGAATAGCAATAGGAATTTCCTCATAGGTGAGATCTTCTGTAATTTGTACATCTTCAGTAGGGGTAGTATGAGATGAATCTCCAACACACTTCCTAAGCATTGAGACGTGAAATACCGGATGAACTATTGAGAGTTCTGGGGGTAGATTTAATTCATAAGCAACTTGTCCAAACTTTCGAGTAATCTGGTATGGGCCTATATAACGTGGACTTAATTTTCCTTTCTTACCAAATCTCATAACCCCCTTCATTGGTGATACCTTCAAGAATACCCAATCACCTATAGCAAACTCTAGCCCCCTTCTCCTAACATCCGCATATGACTTATGTCTGCTTTGGGCTGTTTCTAGTCGCTGTTGGATCACCTTAACCTTTTCCATAGCTTGATGAACAAGATCTGGCCCGAATAAGGCAGTTTCACCCCTTTCGAACCATCCAATGGGTGATCTACACTTTTTTCCATACAAAGCTTCATATGGTGCCATTTTGAAACTTGAATGATAGCTATTGTTGTAGGCGAACTCGATGAGAGGTAGATGATCATCCCAACTACCTTTAAAGTCCAATACACAAGCTCGTAGCATATCTTCAAGTGTTTGAATGGTACGTTCTGCTTGTCCATCCGTTTGAGGGTGAAAAGCTGTACTTAGATTCACTTGTGTCCCCAAATTTCTTTGAAAAGACTTCCAAAAATTTGCAGTAAATTGAGCTCCTCGATCCGATATAATAGAGATTGGAACTCCATGTAGTTAAACTATATCCTTAATATATAACTTGGCATATTCTTCAACTGTGTAAGTGGTCCTAACCGATAGAAAGTGTGCTGATTTGGTAAGCCTATCAACTATCACCCATATGGAATCAAACCTTCGAAATGTACGAGGCAAACCAGTGATGTAATCCATGTTGATCATGTCCCACTTCTAGGTTGGAAGATCCATACATTGCATATAACCCTCGGGCTTTTGGTGCTCTACTTTAACTCTTTAACAATTTGGACATTCGGCTACAAATTTTAAAATGTTCTTCTTCATGTCACCCCACCAATACATCTCTCTCAAATCATGGTACATTTTTGTTGACCCTGGATGGATAGAATACCTTGAATGATGTGCTTCTGTCATAATCCTCTTTCTTAGCCCGTCTATATCAGGTACACACAATCTGTTTTGGCATCGAAGTACCCCTTCTTGCGTAAGCTCAAATGCCTTTGTCATACCACATTGCACATTTTCCTTAAGCCGTAATAAAATAGGATCTGCATATTGCTTCTCTTTTACTTCAGTTATTAATGAAGATTCTGTTGTATTATGCACAATAAACCCTTCATCTGGAGTTTCAAGAAGACGAACCCCTAAATTGGCTAATTGGTGTAGATCCCTTAGTCATCCCTTGTATTTCTATAGATGGCTCCATAGCTTTGCGACTTAATGCATCTGCCACCACATTTGCTTTTCCCGGATGATATAAGATATCAACATCATAGTCTTTTAATAATTCAAGCCATCTTTGCTGCCTCAAATTCAAGTCCTTCTGGTTAAAGATATACTGCAAACTCTTGTGGTCAGTGTATATGTCAACTTGAATCCCGTACAGGTAGTGACGCCATATCTTTAAGGGAAATATAACCGCTGCTAGCTCCAGATCATGTGTTGGATAAATCTTCTCATGTGGCCGCAATTGTCTCGAGGCATATGCTATGACTTTACCATGTTGCATCAATACACACCCTAACCCAATTCTTGAAGCATCACAATGCACTGCATACCCCTTTGTGCCTTCTGGAAGCACCAATACGGGTGTAGAAAACAACTTACTCTTCAGATCCTGGAAACTTCTTTCGCATGCATTATTCCATTGAAACTTGGATGCTTTGTGTGTTAGCTTTGTTAAAGGTGCAGAAATTGAAGAAAATCCTTCCACAAACCTTCTATAATAACCTGCCAACCCAAGGAAACTACGAACCTCTGTAGGCGTTATAGGTCTTGGCCAGTTCTTCACGGCTTCTATCTTTTGAGTATCAACTTTTATTCCTTCATCAGATATAATATGACCTAAGAATGCCACAGATTTTAACCAAAACTCACATTTAGAGAACTTTGCAAATAGCTTACGATCACGAAGAATCTGCAACACCTGTCGTAAGTGATTGACATGGTCCTCATTTGATCTCGAATAAACCAGAATATCATCTATAAAAACTATCACAAACACATCTAAGAATGGCTTGAACACCCTATTCATCAAATCCATAAAAGTTGTAGGTGCATTAGTTAGCCCAAAGTGTAACACCCCACATTTTGCATGTACTAGTAATGTTCACATAAAATGACATACGACTTGATTTAATTACTACCAAAACTTTTTTTTTCAAGTGTTCAAGTGTTAGATTGGGGCACTATATGGAAGTCTGTTTAGAGACTGTGGCCTTAAACGGAGAAAATCATTGACGTGCTTATGGAACTTAGGAAGCTAGCAGGTGAGTCACCTGTGTGGTTGGCTTAAAAAAAAAATGTATATATACATGAGGGATAATAATTCATTGATAAGTGAACTCACTTGAAGTCTAGACGTTAGTAAAAAGAAAGGGGAACGAAGACAAGGCTTAACGCCGAAACTTTCCAAGTCTTGCGACAAACGAAGCCCAAGTTAGGGAGGCTATTAAAGCCAATGGTTTAGCATTATATTGGGCCAAGATGTTCAGCCCAAGATTTTTATATAATAGGCCCAACTACATTCATTCACTACTAAGAAAATTGGGCCCAAACAAAGTGCAAGCAAGATTAAGGAAAATGGGCCACTAAAGCCCATTGATTTAGAGATCCAAAAGGCCCAAGTGAAAGGGGAAAATTGGTCATTGACCAACTTGAGTTAATCAGTTGCAAATATTAGGAGAAAGTCGGTCTAAGGCCCCTTTAAAAAGGGACCAAAACCGAGCTCCTTAGGTTAACTAGTAGGAGACCAAAACAATTTCAGCTTTTCTCTCTAAGTTTCTCTTGGCATTTCTTCACCTTGGAAGGCAACCAAAGGCTACTTTTTGAGTTCTTGAATTATACTTACACCTTGGGAGTTAAGGTATGTAAAAATAACCATATACTTGATATGAATTTTCTATGGAAAACAAGATAAGTTGGCTGGTGTACTGTGCAGGAATTTCTGGACAGCTTGTGTCCTGAAAGTTGTTGTTTGATTTTCTTGGCTTTGGAACGATTCTTACCCTGATTTTTGACTTTGATATGACATAAAGTTGAGGTTATTAATATGTTATAGTGTGTATATGGTTGCCAAGGTTGCTGGACTGTTTTGCAAGTTCTTTGGAAACAAGTATCCTTATATGATCTTATGTGCTTCCAAAATGGTATTGGACTGTTTTGATGAGGGGGCTGATGTTTCACGTTTCCCCCCCTGTGTTTTGAGCTATTTTGTGACTGTGTTAAGGTTTATTTGATGTATATATATGTTGGGAGCATCTGGTTCAAAGTTGGGACAAGTATGAATTGTTAACGACGAAATGTAGGGAGACGACGAGATGTTGTGCTTCTTAGTTGAGCATTTTGTAAAATGGTTCTGTGTTGTAGTTATGGACTGTTGCCAGCATGTTGTAGAGCTGATATAGGCTGTGTACATCATGTATAGGATAATGTGTACTGGTTGAAGACAGTTAGAATTGAGAAAGTCGGAATAACACCATTGAGTCGATGGTTATACGTTTGTTGCCAAAGTGTTGTGTTTTGTGAGATTGGGCTGTCCAGATGCATTGATTAGCTGCTAATACTAGCTTTAAAACATGATATTGTAGATAAATAGTTGGAAGAAAGGAAGTCATTTCGAGGTAAAAACAAGTTGATATGTCGAGGTATGTAAGGCTATTCGATCTCTTATTATTTGGCATGGAATCCAAAGTCTTTATTGGCACATAGAGATCTTTACAAACTTCGATATAACCACTCCACTCTTTCACATGTATTTGTGTGTCCAGATTCGAGCCTTGTCACTGCTGCATACATACATTGGACACCATGACATATGAGTCTTCTTTTTAGCAAAATAAAGTTCATACGTTGTTTATGTCCTACATGTTTCACTAATTGTATAACCCACTCTTTTCATTGTGATATGATGTTACATGGTCACATACTTGTCACTTGTCATGCTTATAGTCTTATAGCTCAAATTTTACGACCACCAAAGATTCATATCAAAAGTAATAAGAAGATATATGTATACAGTTGCTTCTGTTGGGTGGTATCCCAGGGGTGAAAGAATTACCTAGCATGGGTCAATCCCAGTATTACAGGGGGTATCCCAGGGGTGAAAGGAAAGCCTAGCATGGGTCGATCCTGATATAGATTTACCACTGATCAGCTGGTCATTTGTATTACATGATGTGCACAGATTATACAAGTGATAAGAGTAAAGTAACATAATTGTTATAAGATGCATGACTCCACAATATTCATAAAGGTGGTCTTTTACCTTACAGCAGTGTATGGTTTCATTTGAGCTTTTATCTTATATATGGTACATGTTGCCTTACATATTCAGTACATTATTTCGTACTGACATCCCTGTTGGGGGACCTGCATTCCATGCTGCAGGTGCAGAAGCTAATAAACCTCCCCAGTAAGAGTACAGGATATCAACTGCAGTCACTGAGCTCCAGGTTGCTTCGGGGCTTTGAGTCTTATCATATCTTTTTGCATTGTATAGTATCTTATCATGAGGCGGGGCCTGTCCCGACCCTTATAAGATAATGTTTCTTGTCTAGAGGCTTTGTAGACTATGTAAAGTATAGTATGGTCATGTATCGTATCGTAGACATTGTGGCTCCAACGGCCTAGTCATACAACATCTTTTGGCTTGCTAGTTCCATTTATCTTTTGAGGGCATGTTTAGTATAAAAGTAACTTATAATGTTCATAGGTAATGTATTGCTACAGGTTGGTTCTCCCGAGCCTTACCGGCAACGGGTGCCAGTCCACCTTAATAGGATTTGGGGCGTGACAGAAGTGGTATCAGAGCGGTTTGTCCTAGGGAGTCTACAAAGCCGTGTCTATGTAGAATCATGTTTATCGATGTGTTGTGCACCACATTTATAAACAAGAGGCTACGTGGCATTTAGGAGTTATCACTTCTTTTCATTCTTTAGATCGTGCCATAGAGCCAAATATTATAAGTGTACCATGTCTAATCCTCGAATTATTTTGTACAGTAAGTATGCCAGAGACAAGGGAGAGTAAAGGTAAAGGAAAGGAAGTAGAAGTGGTAGTTGGTATACCCAATCGGGCGAGACGACAGAGTGAGGCTCTAGATGAGTCTCTATCACAGACATCTCCAACCCCTCCATTTGTTGATGCACCAGGAAGTAGTGAAAACCCCCGAGAACCACCTGTTGATGCTTCTGTGCAGGATTTGAGAAATGCAGTTCAACTGTTGACTTGTATAGTTGCTGGCCAAGGTCAAAGACAAGAAGGCCCAGTTGCAGGTGCAGTTGGTGCAGGTAGGGCAGCCAGTACGAGAATACGTGATTTCCTCAACTTAGACCCCCCATCATTCACTGGGACAGATCCAAATGAAGATCCACAAGATTTTATTGATCAGATCCAACGCACCTTAGATGTTATGCATGTAAGTGGTTCGGAAGCTGCTGAGTTGGCAATATATAGATTGAAGGGTGTGGCTATACTGTGGTACGAAGCCTGGAAGCATTCCAAAGGCATAGATACATCTCCAACTACTTGGGAGGAGTTCAAAATGGCCTTTCTTGATCATTACTTGCCATTAGAGATCCGAGAGGCCCGTGCAGATCAGTTCCTGAACCTCCATCAGGGGAATATGAGCGTGAGGGAATATAGTCTTAAATTTAATTCTCTGGCCAGGTACGCTCCTAATGTTGTTCCTACTATGGCAGATAGAGTCCATCGGTATGTCGATAGGTTGGATTCATATTTGGTTAGAGATTGTACCATTGCCTCTTTAAATAAATACATGGATATAGCGAGGATGCAAGCTTTTGCACAGAAACTGGAGGATCAGAGACAAAGAAGGAGGGCACAAGAAATAGAAAGGGGGCAATTCAAGAGGGCCAGATCTACAGGACAGTTTACACCACCCCAGGGTGAGTTTAGGCCACGATTTTCTCATAGGCCACCCAGGCCATCATCCTCTTACTCTACAGCTAGTGCTCCACCACCACTTCAAGGGTCTAGAAATGATCAATTTGGGCAGAGAAGTGAGGGCCAAGGTACACGGACAACAGGATATTCGGGAAGCCAGCAAATGCCTCCTAGGCAGCCTTGCAGACAATGTGGGAGATATCATATAGGTGCGTGTCGCAGGGGAACAGATGTTTGTTATTGGTGTGGTATGCCAGGGCATGTAATAAAAGATTGCCCAAGAAGACGCAGGGGTGATATGGCACAACCTACTAGATCAGCTGTTGTATCATCATCATCAGTGCCTCCATCAGGTAGAGGTAAGCAATTTCCCATAGGTCGCGGCAGAGGTATTAGAGGGGCAGCTAGTTCTAGCGTGGCCCAAAATCGCACATATGCTCTAGGGACTCGACAGAACCTGGAAGCTTCACCCGATGTGGTTATAGGTACATTGTCCATCTTCTCACATAAAGTGTATGCATTAATTGACCCTGGTTCTACATTGTCATATATTACTCCATTAGTTGCTGGGAAGCTTGGTAGAACACCTAAATTATTGAATAAACCACTTGCGGTGTCTACACCAACTGGGGAGTCAATTATAGTTAGAAGAGTCTATTGTGATTGCATAGTGACTGTCCGCGACCGAGATACATTAGCTGATCTTATCGAGTTAGAAATGGTAGAATTTGATGTTATAATGGGTATGGATTGGTTGGCTTCTTGCTATGCCACCGTTGACTGCCGAACCAAGAGGATGTACTTTCACTTTCCAAATGAAGCAGTCCTTGAATGGGAAGGCAATATTGGGGCACCAAAAGGGAGGTTTATCTCTTATTTTAAAGCCAGAAAAATGATATCAAAGGGATATATATGTCATCTCGTTAGAGTGAGAGACATGGAGGCAGAATCACCAACTATCCAGTCTGTTCCAATAGTGAATGAATTTATTGATGTCTTTCCTGAGGAACTCCCTGGTTTGCCTCCAGAACGAGAAATAGATTTTGGTATTGACTTATTACCAGGCACCGAGCCTATCTCTATTCCTCCATATAGAATGGCCCCGGCAGAATTACGTGAATTAAAGGAGCAACTGAAAGACTTGTTAGAAAAGGGTTTTATAAGACCTAGTGTGTCCCCTTGGGGTGCACCGGTTTTATTTGTGCGTAAAAAGGATGGCACATTGAGGATGTGTATTGACTACCGACAACTGAATAGGGTGACAGTTAAGAATAAATATCCCCTCCCCAGAATTGATGACTTGTTTGATCAGTTACAGGGTGCTAAATACTTTTCAAAGATCGATTTGAGATCAGGTTATCATCAGGTGAGAGTGCAGGAAAAAGATATACCTAAGACAGCTTTCCGAACCAGATATGGTCACTTTGAATTTCTTGTTATGTCGTTTGGGCTAACGAATGCACCAGCAGTGTTTATGGATTTGATGAATAGGGTATTCAAGCCTTTCCTGGATGTGTTCGTGATAGTATTTATAGATGATATTCTGGTGTATTCAAGGTCAGAAAAGGACCACGCAAATCATTTACGACTAGTACTACAAGTTCTCCGTGATCGCCGGTTGTATGCTAAGTTTTCCAAATGTGAATTTTGGTTAAAATCAGTGGCATTTTTGGGCCATATTGTATCGGATGAAGGAATAAGGGTGGATTCACAAAAGATAGAGGCTGTGAAAGATTGGCCAAGGCCAACGACACCTACAGAAGTTCGAAGCTTCCTTGGATTGGCAGGTTATTACAGAAGGTTTGTTGAAGGTTTTTCTTCTATGTCTGCACCTCTTACTAAGCTAACTCACAAGGAAACCAAATTCCAATGGAATGATGCATGTGAAAGGAGCTTTCAAGAGTTGAAAAGCAGGCTAACCTCAGCACCTGTGCTAGTGCTTCCAGAAGGCTCAGAGGGATATGCAGTGTATTGTGATGCTTCCGGAGTTGGTTTGGGGTGTGTACTAACACAACATGGTAAGGTGATTGCTTATGCCTCAAGACAATTGAAACCACACGAGAAAAACTACCCAACACATGATCTTGAGCTAGCAGCGGTTGTATTTGCTTTAAAGATATGGCGCCACTATTTGTATGGGGTGCACGTGGACATATATACAGATCATAAGAGTTTACAGTATATTTTCAAGCAGAAAGATCTAAATTTGAGGCAGCGGAGGTGGCTAGAGTTAATAAAGGATTATGATATTGATATATTATACCATCCAGGGAAAGCAAATGTGGTGGCTGATGCTCTAAGTCGTAAGACACTCATGGGTACCAGTGATCAGAAAGGGGTAAAGCAAGGCATGGCTAAGGATCTGCGTCAACTAGCCAATCTGGGTGTTCGTCTACTCGAAACTCCAAGAAAGGACATTATTGCACATAATGCTGCCGATTCTTCATTGATAAGGGAAGTGAAAGAAAAACAGTATTATGATCCTATTCTACAATGCCTTAAGGAGAAAGTAAGTCAAGGTATAATGAAGGAGTTTAGGCTTACACAAGATGGAGTACTTTATTGCCAAAATAGATTGTGTGTTCCTGATGTTAATAGACTCAGAAAGAGAATAATGGAAGAAGCCCATCATTCAAGATATTCCATCCACCCAGGATCTACTAAGATGTATCATGACCTAACGGGAGTGTTTTGGTGGGGAGGCATGAAAAAGGACCTTGCAGAGTTTGTGGCTCAATGTCCTACTTGTCAACAAGTCAAAGTAGAGCACCAAAAGCCAGGTGGTTACATGCAATGTATAGAGATTCCAACTTGGAAGTGGGATATGACTAATATGGATTTTGTAACTGGTTTGCCTCGTTCAGTTAATAAGTTTGACTCCATATGGGTGATAGTTGATAGACTCACGAAGTCAGCGCACTTCCTGCCAGTTAGAAGTGATTATACAGCTGAAGAATATGCCAAATTATACCTCAAAGAGATAGTTAGGCTACATGGGGTCCCACTCTCTATTATATCTGATCGAGGAGCTCAATTCACGGCAAAATTTTGGAAGTCCTTTCAAAGGAGTTTAGGGACGCAAGTGAATTTGAGTACAGCCTTCCATCCCCAAACAGACGGCCAGGCAGAGCGTACTATTCAAACACTTGAGGATATGTTGCGAACCTGTGCATTAGATTTTAAAGGTAGCTGGGTAGAACACTTGCCCCTTATTGAATTTGCCTATAATAACAGCTACCATTCGAGCATCAAGATGGCGCCTTACGAAGCTTTGTATGGGAGGAAATGTAGGTCACCAATTGGTTGGTTCGAAGTGGGTGAAACCACCTTGCTCGGGCCAGATTTAGTCCAACAAGCCATGGAAAAAGTTAAGGTGATACAACAATGGCTAAAAACAGCCCAAAGTCGTCATAAATCATATGCAGATATGCGGAGAAGAGGGCTGGAATTCTCTATTGGAGATTGGGTATTTTTAAAGGTATCACCGATGAAAGGAGTTATGAGATTTGGTAAGAAAGGGAAACTAAGCCCACGTTACATAGGGCCATATAAGATTACTAAGAGGGTCGGACAAGTTGCATATGAATTAGAGCTACCCCAGGAACTTTCAATGGTTCATCCAGTGTTTCATGTGTCAATGCTTCGAAAATGCATAGGTGACCCCTCTCGTATCACTCCTATAGAAGATGTACAGGTCACAGAGGATCTTACTTATGAAGAGGTACCGGTTGCTATTCTAGATCGCCAAATTAAAAAGTTAAGGAACAAAGAAATTGCATCAGTAAAGGTACTCTGGAGAAACAACCAAGTGGAAGAAATAACGTGGGAACCGGAGGAAGTAATGATATCCAAATACCCTCATCTATTTGAAGACAAGGAGGGACTAAAAGATACAGAGGAGGAACATTAATAGGTATGTGTTTGAATACTAGTTATGTTATTAACAGTTGTGTGACCAGAAATTCAAACCTGCCTAGACTATACAGTTATGTTAACATTCGGGACGAATGTTCCTAAGGGGGGGAGGATGTAACACCCCACATTTTGCATGTACTAGTAATGTTCACATAAAATGACATACGACTTGATTTAATTACTACCAAAACTTTTTTTTTCAAGTGTTCAAGTGTTAGATTGGGGCACTATATGGAAGTCTATTTAGAGACTGTGGCCTTAAACGGAGAAAATCATTGACGTGCTTATGGAACTTAGGAAGCTAGCAGGTGAGTCACCTGTGTGGTTGGCTTAAAAAAAAAATGTATATATACATGAGGGATAATAATTCATTCATAAGTGAACTCACTTGAAGTCTAGACGTTAGTAAAAAGAAAGGGGAACGAAGACAAGGCTTAACGCCGAAACTTTCCAAGTCTTGCGACAAACGAAGCCCAAGTTAGGGAGGCTATTAAAGCCAATGGTTTAGCATTATATTGGGCCAAGATGTTCAGCCCAAGATTTTTATATAATAGGCCCAACTACATTCATTCACTACTAAGAAAATTGGGCCCAAACAAAGTGCAAGCAAGATTAAGGAAAATGGGCCACTAAAGCCCATTGATTTAGAGATCCAAAAGGCCCAAGTGAAAGGGGAAAATTGGTCATTGACCAACTTGAGTTAATCAGTTGCAAATATTAGGAGAAAGTCGGTCTAAGGCCCCTTTAAAAAGGGACCAAAACCGAGCTCCTTAGGTTAACTAGTAGGAGACCAAAACAATTTCAGCTTTTCTCTCTAAGTTTCTCTTGGCATTTCTTCACCTTGGAAGGCAACCAAAGGCTACTTTTTGAGTTCTTGAATTATACTTACACCTTGGGAGTTAAGGTATGTAAAAATAACCATATACTTGATATGAATTTTCTATGGAAAACAAGATAAGTTGGCTGGTGTACTGTGCAGGAATTTCTGGACAGCTTGTGTCCTGAAAGTTGTTGTTTGATTTTCTTGGCTTTGGAACGATTCTTACCCTGATTTTTGACATTGATATGATATAAAGTTGAGGTTATTAATATGTTATAGTGTGTATATGGTTGCCAAGGTTGCTGGACTGTTTTGCAAGTTCTTTGGAAACAAGTATCCTTATATGATCTTATGTGCTTCCAAAATGGTATTGGACTGTTTTGATGAGGGGGCTGATGTTTCACGTTTCCCCCCCTGTGTTTTGAGCTATTTTGTGACTGTGTTAAGGTTTATTTGATGTATATATATGTTGGGAGCATCTGGTTCAAAGTTGGGACAAGTATGAATTGTTAACGACGAAATGTAGGGAGACGACGAGATGTTGTGCTTCTTAGTTGAGCATTTTGTAAAATGGTTCTGTGTTGTAGTTATGGACTGTTGCCAGCATGTTGTAGAGCTGATATAGGCTGTGTACATCATGTATAGGATAATGTGTACTGGTTGAAGACAGTTAGAATTGAGAAAGTCGGAATAACACCATTGAGTCGATGGTTATACGTTTGTTGCCAAAGTGTTGTGTTTTGTGAGATTGGGCTGTCCAGATGCATTGATTAGCTGCTAATACTAGCTTTAAAACATGATATTGTAGATAAATAGTTGGAAGAAAGGAAGTCATTTCGAGGTAAAAACAAGTTGATATGTCGAGGTATGTAAGGCTATTCGATCTCTTATTATTTGGCATGGAATCCAAAGTCTTTATTGGCACATAGAGATCTTTACAAACTTCGATATAACCACTCCACTCTTTCACATGTATTTGTGTGTCCAGATTCGAGCCTTGTCACTGCTGCATACATACATTGGACACCATGACATATGAGTCTTCTTTTTAGCAAAATAAAGTTCATACGTTGTTTATGTCCTACATGTTTCACTAATTGTATAACCCACTCTTTTCATTGTGATATGATGTTACATGGTCACATACTTGTCACTTGTCATGCTTATAGTCTTATAGCTCAAATTTTACGACCACCAAAGATTCATATCAAAAGTAATAAGAAGATATATGTATACAGTTGCTTCTGTTGGGTGGTATCCCAGGGGTGAAAGAATCACCTAGCATGGGTCAATCCCAGTATTACAGGGGGTATCCCAGGGGTGAAAGGAAAGCCTAGCATGGGTCGATCCTGATATAGATTTACCACTGATCAGCTGGTCATTTGTATTACATGATGTGCACAGATTATACAAGTGATAAGAGTAAAGTAACATAATTGTTATAAGATGCATGACTCCACAATATTCATAAAGGTGGTCTTTTACCTTACAGCAGTGTATGGTTTCATTTGAGCTTTTATCTCATATATGGTACATGTTGCCTTACATATTCAGTACATTATTTCGTACTGACATCCCTGTTGGGGGACCTGCATTCCATGCTGCAGGTGCAGAAGCTAATAAACCTCCCCAGTAAGAGTACAGGATATCAACTGCAGTCACTGAGCTCCAGGTTGCTTCGGGGCTTTGAGTCTTATCATATCTTTTTGCATTGTATAGTATCTTATCATGAGGCGGGGCCTGTCCCGACCCTTATAAGATAATGTTTCTTGTCTAGAGGCTTTGTAGACTATGTAAAGTATAGTATGGTCATGTATCGTATCGTAGACATTGTGGCTCCAACGGCCTAGTCATACAACATCTTTTGGCTTGCTAGTTCCATTTATCTTTTGAGGGCATGTTTAGTATAAAAGTAACTTATAATGTTCATAGGTAATGTATTGCTACAGGTTGGTTCTCCCGAGCCTTACCGGCAACGGGTGCCAGTCCGCCTTAATAGGATTTGGGGCGTGACACAAAGGACATGACTAGGAACTCGTAATGACCGTACCGTGTTCGAAAAGCTGTCTTGGATATGTCATTCTCTTTGACCCTCATTTGGTGGTAACCAGATCTTAAATCAATCTTTGAAAACAACTTGGCGCCTTGCAACTGATCAAATAAGTCATCAATTCTCGGAAGGGGATATTTGTTCTTAATAGTCACCTTGTTCAGTTGTCTATAGTCAATACACATTCTTAACGAGCCATCCTTCTTACACACAAATAACACTGGTGCGCCCCAAGGGGAGACAGTAGGCCTTATGAATCCTTTTTCTAGCAAGTCTTTCAATTGCTCTTTCAACTCCTGTAATTCTGCAGGGGCCATTCTATACGGAGAAATTGAGATTGGTTGAGTACCTGGGATCACATCAATACCAAACTCCACTTCTCGTTCTGGAGGCAAACCCGGAAGATCTTCAGGAAATACATCAGGAAATTCACTTACCACTGGAATAGTTGGAAGAGTTGGTGTCTCCGCATTTGTATCCTTCAGTCTAACCAGATGACATATGTAACCCTTGGAAATCATCTTTTTTTCCTTAAAATAAGAAATAAATTTACCTCTTGGTGCACCAATATTACCTCTCCATTCTAGGACTGCCTCCCTTGGGAAATGGAAACACACCCTCTTAGTTCGGCAATCTAATATGGCATAACAAGAAGCCAACCAATCCATACCCATTATAGCATCAAAATCTACCATTTCTAACTCAACCAGGTCAGCCATTGTATCACGAGCGCAAATAGTTATTATACAATTTCGATACACTCTCTTAGCTATACCAGATTCACCAATTGGCGTAGATACTTCAAATGGTGTAACTAGTAGTTCTGGTGTTTTTTTGAACTTTTCAGCAACCAATGGAGTGACATATGATATTGTAGAACCCGGATCAACTAATGCATAGACATCATGCGAAAAGATGGACAATGTACCTGTAACCACATCTGGACAAGCCTCTGAATTTTGTCGATCTACTAAAGCGTATGTACGATTCTGAACTCCACTAGAGCTAGTTGTTCCTTTAGCACCTCTACCACGACCCATAGGTTGTACACCCCTACCTGAATAAGGCACCGATGATGATGATGCAACGGCTGATCCAGTAGGTCGTGCCACACCACCTATGCCCGTTTGAGGGCATTCTCTCATCATATGTCCTGACATACCACACCAAAATCAAGCATTTGTTCCGAACCGACATGCACCTAAATGAAGCTTTCCACATTGTCTATATGGCTGTCGAGGAGGCCTTAATTGGCTCATAATCCCTCTCTCTTGATACCCAGTTGTTCGCGAACTCTGACTCTCATTTCTTTGACCAAACTGGTTACCTTTAGACCCTTAAAATTGTGATGGAGCACTAGTTGCAGAATAAGAAGATAATGTCCTAGGTGGTCTATTAGAAAACCGAGGCCTAAACTCTCCTTGGGGTGCCATAAACTGCCCCGTAGATCTAGACCTCTTGGAATACCCCCTTTCTAACTCTTGTGTTCTTCTTCTTTGCCTCTGATCCACCATTTTTTGTGCGAATGCTTGTATCCTTGCTATGTCCATGTCTTTGTTCAAAGCAGCAATGGTACAATCTCTAACCAGATATAGATCCAATCTATCCACATACCGATGAACTCTATCATCCATTGTAGCCACAACATTAGGAGCATACCTAGCCAAAGAGTTAAACCGAAGGTTGTACTCCCTCACACTCATATTTCCTTGGCGAAGATTCAGGAATTGATCTGCACGAGCTTCTCGAATCTCATATGGAAGGTAATGATCAAGAAATGCCTCTTTGAACTCTTTCCCAAGTAGCTGGAGGTGCATCGATACCCCTAGATCGTTTCCAGTTTTCATACCACAATATAGCCTCCCTCTTGAATCTATATGCTGCTAGCTCAATAGTCTCTTTACCCGACACATGCATAACATCTAGAACCCTTTGGGTTTGATCAATACAGTCCTGTGGGTCTTCATTAAGATCTGATCCGGTGAAGGTGGGAGGATCTAATTTGAGAAAATCGTGCGTTCGTAGGCTAGCTGCCCTATCTGTACCACTAGAACCTGTAGTTGGAATGGCTTGTCCTTGAGCTTGTCCAAAAATTATACGAGCCAACAATTGTACTGCACTCCTTAAATCTTGATCTGCAACATTGGTAGGTAGTTCTGAGGATGCGGTTCTTCTCCTTCTTAGCTCTTCTGGAGATGGAAGGGTAGGAGAAGTTTGGGACACAAACTCATCTTGAGCCTTACTTTGATTAGCTCGTCTAGGTGGTGATTTGTTGGTCCCCTCCCCGGCAGCCTCGTGTATCCGCCAACCTGTATTCTTACTCATTCTTGTAACCAGCATCTTTACTATAATAAGAGGAAAAAAGGAAAAAATAGGTTCAATGGTTAAATATGACATAACCTACAACATAGGCTCTATTGCACGATCTAAGATATGAAGAAAAAGAGAAAACCCCTAAATGTCACAAAGCCTCCTATTTATAGATGTGGTGCACAACATGCCCATAAATAGGAATCTATATAGACACGGCTTTGTAAACACCCTAGGACGACTGCTCTAATACCACTTTTGTCATGCCTCAAATCCTATTAGGGCGGACAAGAACCCGTAGCCGTAAAGGCCCGAGAGAACCAATTCATAACCTTATACTTCCCATGCATGTAACTGTAACAACCAAATGTTCTGATGACATAATATTATGCATCGATGAAATTAACTACACATACACTCCCAAAACTGATATGTACAACACTTAGCCGGTGGGGCCACCATGTCTAAAATCAGGACACTACCATAACTTTACATTAGTCTACAAAGCCTCTAAAAGATACATAGACTTAGTCAGGGTCTGGACAAACCCCTGTCCTACTCTAGACTTATTGTACAATACCAAAATATATAGAGCAGGCACGGAAAGCCCTGAATCAACCTGGAGCTCACCAATAGTCCCTGAACAACCTACGCTCCTACTAGTGAGTTGTATGAGCTGAAGTGCCTCTGCCTGCAGCATGAAATGCAAGTCCCCCGTGAGGGACGTCAGTACAAAAATATGTACTGAATATGTAAGGCAGAAAGTAGCAACACACTTGATATAAAAGCTCAATAGAAATCTGATACAAGTGTATAAGGAGTACTAGTAGACCACCTTTATAAATACTTGTGGGACAATGTACATTACATTCTTTCTTCATTTTACCTTCTTACTTCATAATCTTTGTAATCCATATAATGCAAATGACCAGCTGATCAGTGGTAAAAAAATGATAAATTAGGATCGGCCCATGCTTGATACAGGACTAATAAGGGAAATATGAAACAACTCCAAAACAGTCCACTAATCTTAAGGATTCGAGGACTAAGATGGAGACCACTCTCGGATTCGCTATAACCACACAATACAAGATAAAGAGGTGTGTTTTCAACACCAAAACAGCTACAAAACGTGAAGAACAATATGAACAACAATAACACAAATTTCCAGATTCAACAAAGGACCCAAAACAGTTCACTACACAACAACAACAAGATGACAACAATAAAATGTAAAGATAGGTAGTGTGACATAGATTACTACAATAACTATGAATCTAAGTGTAGATCCAACACTAAGACCCTTAATACATGTAATAACAACACCGACACTCTTACGTGGACACAAGAGGGACATCAATCTCCTCAAGCACCTTCGTTTCCAAGCATGAATCCAACACGAGAGATTCCAGCCTCAAGTTGAAAATCCTAGTTACATGGATTTCGGCTATGGGAGCCTTTCTCCTAAGAGAGAAATGTTTTTAAGTGTGATACAACATCAATATTCAGCCAAGTCTACCTTACAAATGACCTAAAAGGTTCCTTATATAGTAGTTTACAAACAAGGTGTGAAATGTCCAAAATGACCCCTTAGTCTCAAGTCTTCAAGTGGGTGCCCTTTGAGAGCATTATATGGACGGTTTTGGACCCCTTTTCAGTCTTCATTTGCACTTCACTTTCACACTCCAAGTTTTGGGTTT
The DNA here is from genome assembly GCA_030864225.1 of Capsicum baccatum var. pendulum. Lineage (NCBI taxonomy): Eukaryota > Viridiplantae > Streptophyta > Magnoliopsida > Solanales > Solanaceae > Capsicum > Capsicum baccatum. The sequence continues at coordinate 103,847,539 of CM061554.1, read as the reverse complement.
ATTACATCTCACAAACATGCATCCTCGTGGTCGTACCCGTATCATCCTCCCCTTCTTGAAAAGGATTCGACCTCGAATCCGCACCTTGCAAAATCAAAACAAAAGACAAACAAGCACACTTCCTCATGGCATGAGGGTTAGGGTTAGTGCAACAAAAATCAATCTAATAAATAACATCATCATGCCAAGGTGGTACACACTTGAAGTACAACCAAGAATCCTTTAGGTTGATCGTGAAAAGCTTAGTAAAAATGTCACAAAGGAAGTGGCTATGATGAAAATCAATAAATAATGAGCATGGGCCGAGACAACTCCTACCATACCCTAAGATGGTACCTGGATCGAATGGGAGAAGTATCCATGGACATGGGTTTCGGCCACTCTCACTTTTCCCTAAGGTGTCGTCCTCAAAATTAGGCATACCCTCTAGATCATTAGTGGAAATATCATAAGCACAAAGAGGGTAGAGAAAGGTGTCACACAAGCTAACTTCAGCTATGGTGTCCTTATGCATGTACTCACTAGCTTCAAGTCCATCACCACTAGTATGCTTAATATAGGAAACACATAAAGAAGAAGTAGATGGAATTTCTAAGCATGCACCACCTTTTATTTCAAGAGAATAATCCCCACATAGATATAAATCACCATGGGCAGCAAAGGAATCATTCACAAAAATATTTTTACAAGAACAATCATATTTCGGGTTTCCCAAGTAATCAAGCAAATCATGGTCATCTTCACCCGATTGACTATTCCTTTTCAAGACTAAACATTCCCTACCCTTAAGAGTACTCTCATCTTCCAAGAAGAGATTTCCATCTTGAGGAGAAATGTTGTCACACCATAGTGGGTTAGCATATAGGATATAACTTCCAAGACAATCCATTCCGTTAAAATCACTTGCACCACTAGGTTCATTAGGAGTAAATAAACTATCTTCAAATAAGACATTGTGCCTAAAAAGTGAATGATCTAACCCGCAGATAGATTTGGAACTTTTACTCTCTAAGGAATCATTATCAAGTTTCAAAGATATGTCAAGCACATGATTAACCCTATGAGCCAAACAAACATTAGCATCTTTACAACAACATAGGCTCATGGGTTCACTCCTTTTTCCTTGGCCAACATCTTTAAATCCTTCACTCACTTGAGATTCATTAATCACATCACACATATCCTCAAGTGGTGGACAAGTTTTACTCATAAGTTGGGCAGCAACTTCCTTCGAGAAGCTCTCAACGCAAGGTGCTTGGACAATTGAATTTTGTGGGTAGAGTTTGGGTAGCAATTGGCGTATAACTTCAATGTGCCGTTTCATATCTTCAATATTGTCATGGATACGATCGCATCTGGCATTGAAGTTATGGGCAGCCATTGTACCTAACAAAAAGACACAACAAACAAGGAAAACAAACAAACTTGTTAGATCAAAAATGCCTCACCACACTCTCACTCTCGGTTTTACCTCACACTTGGTTTCACAAGTGTTGAAAGCCGGCTTGTACTTCATGAGTGATTGAGTGTCGAGTCTACTCTTGTCCGGGAATGGATTTTTGTTTGAACTCAAACGAAATCTTGTAGGACTTGAGTCAAGAACTAACAATGAATTGAAAAAGATAAAAGTACACAACAAACGTAAACACGAACAAACGGATACAATAATTAATCTACAACTAAGTAGGTGATTACTAGTTGTTAATTAATTGGAACAATAAAATTGAAACTAAGGAACAACAAAAGGAAACTGCTAAAATCTGAAATTTGAGCTTATTAATGACGTGAACAGTAGCAAATGGATGACGTGGCAACATGCAATTGGTTTTGGTCCCACCCAATATAATCACAAATTCTGAAATTTTAAATCTTCACACTATTTGGAAAGGGTGACAATTGGTTTTGGAGGGAAAACACAAGTCTTGAATCTCTACAAGTCCACTCTTAAAAGGATGACTTTTGTCTTGTACTAGTCCCACAAGACAAGGTTCTTGAAACAAGAAAAAGTAGTTTGTCCCAAAACACAAGGTTCTTGAAATAAGAAAAAGCTGAAAAGTAGAAGTCTAGTCTAGGGAGTGTTGGGAAATGGTTGATAAAGTCTTTTGTGGTTGTAGGAAAAGTCTTTGAGCCACAAGTCTTACACCTTAAATATTGGATTTATTCCTTGCAAGACTAACATCAATTCACACTCTCTTTGATCAACTTATAAGATCAACAACCACCTTTTCTTCAAAAACATATAGAGATGGTGAAGAACACCAAGAACACAAACTTTGAGTCTTGAAGTTCTAAGGTTTAAGTTGGACCCCAAACATCAAAAACACTTTTCCAAGATTAAAATCCACTACACAATCTCCACAATACACGTTCAAACCTTGAACCAACAACACACCACACGTCCAAAACAGTCCAAACTTTAAATCCGCAACAACAATACCAACAACAATCTGTCAAGTCCAAGTTCACAGTAACAACATCAACAACAAAGGCTCAAATCAAGATATAGACTACAAGTGTTAGTGAAGAACAATACTAACACTAGAAACACTTAAGAAAAGTAAAAATCTCGGCCAAGATACAACAAGAACACAATTTTCGGCCAAGAACACAAAGTGGACAGATTGCTATTTTTCTGAAAATTTCAGTTTTCAGTATTTTTTTTTTTTTTTAATTTTCTAACAAGCAAGCCCAAGATTGATCTTGTAGGAACAAGATCAAGCCATGCTTTGATACCAAATAATACGGGACTAATAAGGGAAATATGAAACAACTCCAAAACAGTCCACTAATCTTAAGGATTCGAGGACTAAGATGGAGACCACTCTCGGATTCGCTATAACCACACAATACAAGATAAAGAGGTGTGTTTTCAACACCAAAACAGCTACAAAACATGAAGAACAATATGAACAACAATAACACAAATTTCCAGATTCAACAAAGGACCCAAAACAGTTCACTACACAACAACAACAAGATGACAACACTAAAATGTAAAGATAGGTAGTGTGACATAGATTACTACAATAACTATGAATCTAAGTGTAGATCCAACACTAAGACCCTTAATACATGTAATAACAACACCGACACTCTTACGTGGACACAAGAGGGACATCAATCTCCTCAAGCACCTTCGTTTCCAAGCATGAATCCAACACGAGAGATTCCACCCTCAAGTTGAAAATCCTAGTTACATGGATTTCGGCTATGGGAGCCTTTCTCCTAAGAGAGAAATGTTTTTAAGTGTGATACAACATCAATATTCAGCCAAGTCTGCCTTACAAATGACCTAAAAGGTTCCTTATATAGTAGTTTACAAACAAGGTGTGAAATGTCCAAAATGACCCCTTAGTCTCAAGTCTTCAAGTGGGTGCCCTTTAAGAGCATTATATGGACGGTTTTGGACCCCTTTTCAGTCTTCATTTGCACTTCACTTTCACACTCCAAGTCTCGGGTTTATTACATCTCACAAACATGCATCCTCGTGGTCGTACCCGTATCAATGCTAGGCTTACCCCCCTGAGCTGCCACCTATAAAAAGATTAGGATCGGCCCATGCTAGGCTTACACCCCTGAGCTGCCACCTATAAAAAGATTGGGATCGGCCCATGCTAGGCTTATGCCCTTGAGCTGCCACCCACACATAAAGGTATCGATATCGGCCCATGCTAGGCAAGTGCCCCTGAGCTGTTACTCGTCATTTTACAGATTGCAATACTTAGTTTATTAGCCTTTGAAATTGTTACCTTGGTGGTCATCACATTATGGTACCTTGAACCAGTAATACGCTAATAAGAGACATGTAAATAGACACTAAATGCAACAACAATGAGCTAGGGAGCTGTCGTCACACAAATAAAGTGTTTAGGAGCTGAAATAACACATGGGTCTTATTTGAACAACGGAGAACTCCTGAAATTTTCTAGTGAAGATAGACACGCAGATTTAATAATAAGCACGTATTGAGGTGTGCTAATGATATGGGACAAATGGCCATCTTATCTTTTGATGACATCTTTGGAGGCCAACACATAGAGGCTCAAGACTTGGTCACCTCGAGAATACAAGAACATGCATGGAGGACCCGTTTTGAGCGTAACTTAAAGTAATCTCGCGTATGGAAGATTGCTTGGAGCATTTAAGAGTGAGGACTCACGGTTTTGGACCTTAATTAAGGGCATTTTGGACATTACACATGGTGTATTTACACACCATGGCCGCACCTATCATTAAGGGCAAAGTGGTCTTTTTGTATTCTTTTGTATTACACTATAAATAGGTCATTTTAGCTCATTTCTTGGCAGATTTGGAAGGATGAAGAATTGAAAGACATATTTTCTCTCTTTTGAGAGTGTAACACCCTTAGTTGTAAGGCTTGGAAAAGCCATCCTTAGCATAGGGCTTGGAAAAGCCAATGTTGATCTTTGCTTGGAAACGGTAGATCTTAAGGTTAGTTCATTCCCTTGGTGGTCACCGTAAGAGTGTGGTTTTGATTGTTACATTCATTAGGGGTTAGTGTTGAAATACACTTGGTTCTTAATCTTGTAATAATCTTGGTCTCACTATCTATCTTTATTTTCTTGCAAATCGTGTATGTCTTGTGTAGTGGACTGTTTTGGGGTCTTCGTTGAATCCAAAACTTGTATTATTGTTGTTCATCTTGTTCATCACGTTTCATAGCTATTTTGGTGTTAATATACACTCTTGTATCTTGTATTCTTGTTGTTAGTAGCAAATCCGAGTGTGGTCTCCATCTTGGTCCTCGAATCCTTAAGATTAGCGGACTGATCTGGTGTTTGTTTTGTGTTCCCTTCTCTTTTCCGTATCATTTGGTATCAAAACATGGCTTGATCTTGTTCCTACAAGATCAATCTTGGGCTTGCTTGTTAAAAAATTAAAAAAAAAAAAACTGAAATTTGAAAAAAAATTCCAGAAATAGTCAAATCTCCTACCTTTGTGTTCTTGGCCAAATATTGTGATGTGTTGTTGTATGGGCCGAGATTTTCTTATTTTTTTGGCTAGATCTTGTAGTATTCTGCTTGTATAGAGTGTTTCTAGTGTTGGTTCCTTTCTCACCAACACTAAAGGTGTCAAGATCTAAAGTTTGAGCTTATAATATTGACCATAGTAGTGGTGCCATGTGGCTGGCTGTTTATTGTTACTTGTTCTTGACAATTGGTGGTATTGTGTTGTGTTCTTGAAGAAGTTGTTGTTGTGTTCTTGAAGGTTGTTGTGTTGTTCATCTAGTGCTTCATCTTTTCTTACAACTTAAGACAATCAAAAGGGCAATATAGATTCAAAAGGTGAAGATGAAAAGATATAAAGCTTGTTGTGAGAAACCTTGAACCCAACACTTCCTAGACTAGACTTCTACTTTTTCAGCTTTTCCTCATTCCAAAGACCTTGTTTTGTGGGACTACTTTTTCTTGTTTCAAGAACTTTGTTTTGTGGTACAAACCACTTTTTCTTGTTTCAAGAACCTTGTCTTGTGGGACTAGTACAAGACAAAAGTCATCCTTTTAAGAGTGGACTTGTAGAGATTCAAGACTTGTGTTTTCCCTCCAAAACCAATTGTCACCCTTTCCAAATAGTGTGAAGATTTAAAATTTCAGAATTTGTGATTATATTGGGTGTGACCAAAACCAATTGCATGCTGCCACGTCATCCATTTGCTACTATTCACGTCATTAATAAGCTCAAATTTCAGATTTTAGTAGTTTCCTTTTATTGTTCCTTAGTTTCAATTTTATTGGTTCCAATTAATTAACAACTAGTAATCACCTACTTAGTTGTAGATTAATTGTTGAATCCGTTTCTTTCGTGTCTTCGTTATTTGTGAGCTTTTCTTATTTTTAATTCGTTGTAACTTCTTTATTTCAAGTTCATAAGGAAATTTTATTTTGTGTCTTGAGTCGATCAAACAAGAATCTATTCCGGCCACCAAGTAGAATTGACATCCTATTGACTACCGGAGTATAAGCAACTTTCAATATTCGCCGCTCCAATTGTGAGAATCACAAAGGTGAGTGTATACGAGTGTTGGTGAGGAGCTTTACTACTAATCTTGTTTGTTCATTTTTTAGGTTTAAAGGGTGATATAAGGGGAACATGACTTTGATAGCTGGGGATTATTGTGACTACAATATGGGAGACTATAATTGTAGTGAGGGTTTTTATGGCTACGAAGTTGAGGGAGATTGCGAAGGCTATGAAAATAGCCATGATCAAAACATAGGCAGATTTGAAAATTACTGTTTTGAGGGAGAAAATAAGGTGAATGAAGTGCCTAGTGCTTATGGTGACTTTGGAGATGATGTAGGACCTCGTGATGGATCTTATGATGAAGTTGGGACATGTGAGGAGTCTTGCACTCCCCACTCCGAACCTAGATTTGGTGTTAGGTATAACCCTTTCATTCGCAAACCTTATGAGAGCTATGATGAGAGTACACGTGAGGAGTGTGAAGAGTCATATTCTCCACCTTGTAGTACTTCTTATTAAGGTCGATATAGTGTGAATGGTTATACTAGCTATAGTGTAGGTTGTCCAATGGGAAGAAGAGGGTATGCATCTCCAAAATCGAGGGGTACTCATGTGCTTTACAATGTTGATCCGAGAAGGAGTGTACACTCCGGAAAGGTGACCATTTGTGGGATACCGGGCTGCCTCGTTGTGTTAAATGATAGGTACTATAGAAACTACATTGTTACATCCATGGTTGATTACTTGGGGTTATTTTGTGAGCCTTTACTTGTTCCATACTTCTTGGACAGGTTTAAGGTTACCGAGAGGGTAAAAGTTGTCTTCTCCCAATTTAATTACCATGAGGAGGTGTGGTGTGATGTTTTTCCCATAACCTATGGTGATGTGAGCTTAGGCGCCGATTGGTTTGCACAACATAAAGTTCCAAATATGCAAAATTGGCCTAATATTGTAAGAGACCGATGGGGAATTGCCTTAAGATGTACATTCTGCCCGGGCCGCAAAAAGAAGTTCCTACCTACTCCAATTTGAATTATTATGAGAGACAAAAGATTGAGAGGAGTAAGGGAGTGAAAGGTGGTAATCCGAGAGTGGAAAAAGGAGAGGTTGTGTGGAGCAAAGTAAGAGGATTACCACCAAACCATGCTAACATTGTTTGTCCTTCTATTTCTAAGGACATTTGTATAGGTAGCAACATGGAAAGCGAAGAAGAACAATGCCAAAAGAAAGTTTCTGCCCAAACTTTTAGAGGACCTTCACACCATGACAAAGAAGAATCTACTCAAGGACTTCAAGGTAAAATGGCAAACTCTTACACTTTTGTACATGATTGAGTGTGAGTTGTAGCTTGCCTATATGTGAGTGTATTATTTCTTTGCCACTTGATAATGATGTACATGTTGTGAGTGTGGATACACTAGTTGATCCTATTGATGACCGAATAGACTCTTCTTGTAAGATCGATTTATGTCCACCTAGTGTTGAAACCATTATGTTGAATGAAAGTACATTATCTTCTGAAATTTGTGTTGATCAACTTATGTGTGAAAATTACCCACCACTTGAGGATGTGTATGATGTAATTAATGAACCTCAAGTGTGTGATAATGTTGAAAATGTTGATCAAAGTGAGAATGAACTCGAGAGCTCTTCTTGGGGTAATATTGTGTTTGAAACATCCTTGAAACTTGATATTGATCATTTAGAGAGTGAGGAACTTGCTTGTTCCAAATCTGTCTGTGAGGTAGATCACACTCTTTTTAGGTACAATGTCTTGTTTGAAGATGATTTAAACACTTCTAATGAACCTAGTGGTGAAAATGATGGTATAGCTTGCCTTGGAAGCTATAGCCTATATGCTAACCCACTATGGTGTGACAATATTCCTCCTAAAGAGGGAAATCTCTTCTTGGAAGATGAGAGTCCTCTTAAGGGTAAGGAATGTGTAGTTGCGAAAGCTACTTCTTCTTCTACTTTGTGTGATTTCATTATTGAAAGTACTCATGGTGATTATTGGGAAACTAGTAGTGAGTACACACATGAGAGCACCTTAGTAGAAGTCGATTTGAGTGATACTTTTCTCTACTCTCTATTTGATTTGGATCATATGTATGTTATTGTAGAGTGTATGTCATTTAGTTTGGGTGTAGACCACGGGAAAGGGAAGTGTTGTCGAGACCCGTGTCTATGGCCACTCTTCCCATTTGAACCCGGTGCCAAATTTAGAAATGGTGATGTTGGTGCACCAAACTTGTTGCTTGGTCAACATGACAAACAAAGTGTCACTCTTGATGTATCCTATAACCAAATCCTTTGTACATCTTTTATTGAGTTTTTAATATTCCTTGCAAAGGATTCTTGGTTATATTGCAAATATGTGCAACCTTGGCATGTTGAGATGATTCGTTATGCTAACCCTAACCCTCATGCCATGAGGAGTTTGTATTTGTTTCTCCTCTCTTCGGTTTTGCAAGGTTTGGATTCGAGGTCGAATCCTTTTCAAGAAGTGGAGGATGATACGGGACAAATGGCCATCTTATCTTTTGATGACATCTTTGGAGGCCAACACATAGAGGCTCAAGACTTGGTCACCTCGAGAATACAAGAACATGCATGGAGGACCCGTTTTGAGCGTAACTTAAAGCAATCTCGCGTATGGAAGATTGCTTGGAGCATTTAAGAGTGAGGACTCACGGTTTTGGACCTTAATTAAGGGCATTTTGGACATTACACATGGTGTATTTACACACCATGGCCGCACCTATCATTAAGGGCAAAGTGGTCTTTTTGTATTCTTTTGTATTACACTATAAATAGGTCATTTTAGCTCATTTCTTGGCAGATTTGGAAGGATGAAGAATTGAAAGACATATTTTATCTCTTTTAAGAGTGTAACACCCTTAGTTGTAGGGCTTGGAAAAGCCATCCTTAGCATAGGGCTTGGAAAAGCCAATATTGATCTTTACTTGGAAACGGTAGATCTTAAGGTTAGTTCATTCCCTTGGTGGTCACCGTAAGAGTGTGGTTTTGATTGTTACATTCATTAGGGGTTAGTGTTGAAATACACTTGGTTCTTAATCTTGTAATAATCTTGGTCTCACTATCTATCTTTATTTTCTTGCAAATTGTGTATGTGTTGTGTAGTGGACTGTTTTGGGGTCTTCGTTGAATCCAAAACTGGTATTATTGTTGTTCATCTTGTTCATCACGTTTCATAGTTGTTTTGGTGTTAATATACACTCTTGTATCTTGTATTCTTGTTGTTAGTAGCGAATCCGAGTGTGGTCTCCATCTTGGTCCTCGAATCCTTAAGATTAGTGGACTGATTTGGTGTTTGTTTTGTGTTCCCTTCTCTTTTCCGTATCAGCTAATGCGTTAGAGAGTGGGAACAAGGTCATTGGATACATGGAGGGTAATGTACTGCCATTATGTATCACTTTGTTATAGGATAACCTCAGAAACTTGCTTGATGGAACAATTGTACGATTTCATGCCAAAGAGTGTGAAATAGAGTATGCCTTACATACCTGGTCATTTGACTCCGAAACTAACCCGACTTGACTTCTCTCCTTTTAGATTATTTATCTACAATAGAATATATGGTAAACTAGTATTAGTAACCACTCAACACATTTGAGGTACTTAATTTCACCCAAAACAGTAACCGGGCAGCAACTATTACTCTATTAAACAAGGGTGTTATTTTAACCCTTTTTTTCCTCCAATTACACCCACATACCAGATATGTTCTTATAAGGTTCACCAAAACCACCTCGACTTCATTACACATTCTAAACAATACGCAAAATAGATTGGACAACAAGCATTAGTTCGGTGGTGTATCACCACATCTTTCTTCTATAATTCATTACAAACTTATCACACCTTTATCCAACTTCAACCTGGCAGCCCATAACATATACATACAAAACAGTCCACAAAACAGTCCCAAAACCCTTTAGTCTAACCTTCAACTTATACACACTTGGTCACTTTAAACTTTAGATTCAAATACGAGCTTGCGATTCCAAGTTTAAATAGTTAACTTAACGTTAACTTAGTCGCATCACACTAAACTATACGGGCAGCCTCTATAATTCCATCTACACCATTAATAATTGCATAACAAATCTCATCCGTTACCTATACCATATGACCATACCAGGTTCCATATAATTAGAATAAGTACAAGCAAGATACGGGATGTTACAATAAGCAGAAGCTTTGAATGCCATAATTAAATGCATGAAAAGTACATGGTTCTTCCAAAATGGGTGCCTGTCTGCCCCAATGGAATTTGAGGCGTGACAACTTTTGTCTTTTCATAGACTTTGGTTTTTAGCTATGGTTGGGGGAATGTCCTGACCAATTATGCTTTTGTTTGCTTTACAGGCTTTGTATAGACAACTGTGGACTTGGGTATTAGTGGTCATGCTATATTTATGTATATACATTGGGTTATCATTTGGGTTTGGTTAGTTGCTTATGTGATGGATTGATTGGCTGGGTTGGTATTGGATATGGACATATCCAATTGTCACTACATTATTAAATACATTATCTTTTTATGTGTTCAGAATTCATCCAACTCAGGGTTTATATTTGTTGGTTTAATTTGGTATTGAGGGTGGTCATCGATCACTTCTGCACTTAAGATGCCAATAATGACAAGACCCCAATTTGGGTCATGTCAATATTATAGACATTGGAGTTGTATAGGCTTTGTGAATGACTATGGACTTTGGAATGTTGTCTTGGTATGTAACATTAATGAATTTACTAGACACTTCTTATGTAATGATTATTAGTCTTGTTTCCGCTATCATCATATATGATTTGAGTACATTTGATAATTTTGGATTGATGTGATGGTTAAGTTAGGTTAATTGGGCAATCTCCTTTCCTTGTTGGGCTCGAGATGCCCTACGATAAGGCTCGAATTTGAGGCTTGTCAAATTTGATATGGTCTTGGGTATCTTTCTAGAAATAGAGATGCCCAATTGAGGTTTTGAGTTGATTTGTTTAACACAACCTTATGGTATTTGAAGGAGTCCATGGGTGATGTTTTTGGTGTTTAGTTAAAAACTAATACCAAACAAGCTGTCCAACAAGTTCACGATCATTCACACGTAGCCAAGCTCGGGAGTTACAAAAACTCCAAGCCTTGTTCATGCAAATGGCCATTTGTGAGTTAGTGATTAATCCACCTAATGGTCTTAATGTTTTTAAGTGTGAAGAGGGGCCTTGAAGTGTAATAAACTTACACTCCAAGGCCACTCCATGGAAAGGTCAATCTGGTCATTTTCTCCTTCATTTATGGTGTAATATAAATAGACAATATTAGGGTTATTTGGCAGCTATTTCTTTAATAATATTTTGAGACATAAACACTTGTAATATTGAGGAACTTCTCACTCTTCCATTGGAGAAGCCCCAAATCTGAGAACTCACAAGTAGAGTGATACTTGTGTTGTATCTTGGCTAGAAACAAGGATCTTGACGTTATAGAGTTCCTCTTGGTCCAAGTAATAACTTGGTGTTAATATTCTTTAGTCTTAGGGTCCTCTCTTGTTGTTAGGGTTTTTAGACTCTTGAATATTACATGTCAAGTTACAATCTTCTTGTAATCTTGTTAAGATTTTGTTTTGTAATCTTGAAGTCTAGTGAAGCCATGTGGGGCTCTTTCGATTCACTAGCACCTTGTTGACTTACTGGTTCTTGTTGAAAACTTATCATCTTGTTCTAAAAACGTGGTTCTTAAAGCCTAGTGAAGCCGTGTGTGGCCTATTTCGATTCACTAGCACTTGTCCTAACTTAGTATTTGACACTTTAGAGAAAGTCCAGTTGATTAGATAAAGACTCCAGGCTGCTCAGAGCCAACAGAAGTCTTATGCAGATGTGCGAAGAAAAGATCTCGAGTTCGAGATTGGTGATTATGTCTATCTAAGTATATCTCCTATGAAGGGAGTAAAGAGATTCGGCAAGAAGGGGAAGCTCATTCCTCGATATGTCGGTCCCTTCAAGATTCTCAATCGCTCAGCAAGGTAGCTTATGAGCTCGAATTTCTTTTAGATCAAGCCTCAGTTCATCCAGTCTTCCATGTATCTTTTCTCAAGAAGTGCATAGGTGACCCAGCAATTGGAGTCCCTATTTAGAGAATAGATGTTCAGAACAGCCTCTCTTATGAAGAAATTCCAGTCGAAATCCTAGACTATCAGAATCGTAGACTGAGGAATAAAGAAGTCCCTCTAGTCAAAGTTCTTTGGCAAAATCAGTCCATTGAGGGAGATACTTAGGAAGCAAAAGTAGACATGCGTACCAAGTATCCTCATATCTTCTCTACAAACTTAGATCTACCACAAGGTAATAGTTCTCCTTAAGCTTTTCTATTTCATGTTCAGGTTTTAGTGACAAGCTTGGTATCCATTTCGCGTTAAGAATTCCATTACAACTTGGTAAGAAATACCATTGCATATCTAGTCATGCTTTTATATGTTAGTTCAATTATATAATCATGCATAAGACATGCATTCTTATTATGAGAAGCTTAGTTCATCAGAACACTCAGTCATGCATTCATAAATCAGTTTCACATGCATCAGATATGCATGTTCGGTACAATATATTCAGTTATCGGTCATATCAGCCATGAGATCATATTCCAGTTGTTCATGTTCAGTATGTACATCTGTTTATCTTCTCCTCTCTGACTCAGTCTTATTCGAGGAAGAATATTCTCAAGGAGGAGATATTGTAATACCCCATACTTCTACCTATCTTGCAATCATCCCAAGAATGTTAGAAACTTACCTTGAAAGATAAATTTATTTGTGTACACGTGGAATTTTTAAGATTTTCACTTTTTGTTGAGTAGGAAATTAAAATAGCTTTCCAATGATACCAATTTCGTCCAAATTTGGTATCGAATTAAAAAGTTATGGACGTTTTATCGAGAGCTATCAGAACCGCCCAGGTGTGACAGGCAGGTTGACAAACCTTTGATCTAGCGACGGACCATCGCCTAGACCATTGTAGCTAAGGCAGTAAGTCAGTAGTCTGGCAAAGGTGCGACAGATAGGTTGACGGACCGTCGCCCAAGCCACCGTTACTAAGGAAGTGAGTCCCTATTCTGGCCTAGGTGCGACGGTCAGAACAACAGACCGTCGAGATGGACCATCGCATGAGCCATCGCAAGTCCCGTTCAGTGAATTCTAAGCCATTTTTAAAAGGGTATTTGTGTCTTTTTCCACCCGTTTTAACCCCTAATTATACCAGACCATAGCCCATAATTTCATTAGCCATATGCAATATCAAATTAGGGTTTTCTCTCAAATATAATCCCTTAGAAATAAGATCCAAATCCTTCTTCAAGAAACTAAGAGATTCCAAGTTCTTTAAGTCCAAGAATTTCAAGAAACTCACAATCAAGGTATGTCATGTGTTGATTCATGGGTCCCTTTCACCCATGAAGCTCAAGAATCTCTTTTCAAAATCAAAGATTTATGTATTTATGAATGTTCATGATTTAAATTAACTTGAAATACATGTTCATGATGTTGTAGGGTTTTGATTCATGTTTGAAATTACATATTCCAATGATTGACCCTAGGATGTGGTGATTTGCTTAATAATTATGATAAACCCTTAAATTTACACGTTGATTGATGTATCCATAATTATTAGATGTGTTGATAATTGTATAACCAAAGCACGCTCCCCATGTGTTCGATTAAATGCCTATGTGAAAGAAAAGTACCATACTAGTATGATAATATGAAATCCCCAATCATGTACAAGTTTATGAATGTCAAATGTTTGACGAAATATCTTAGTCAATGAATTATGGATACATGTGTAACCCTTGCGGTTCTTTAGAACTTCTACTTCATAAAATCTCCAACTTATTGTATTATGGATTCTGATGTTGGTCATGTATTCAAAAAAGTCATGCTTTGTCAGTTTCCTTCTATCATGTCCTGGGGGTACTTGTACCTAAAAATTTAGTTGTGTGCCTAGAATTAGTGTCATATTTTCAAGATACTCTCAGTCAAGCCATGATCTATAGAATTCAGTCAGTCTCATGACTCAGGAAAAACTCAGTAATCTTCGTAGTTTTTCATCAGTCAATAAAACTCAGTTAACTCAGTCCAGTCTATTCAGTTAATCATGTTCAGTGTCTATTCTGATGGGAGTAAAAATTATCACCGAGCAAACCCAAGGATGGGAACCCACCTGTTTTATGAGGGTATGATTCTTAGAAGTAATCCTTGCATTCCAAAACTACGTAGCCAGCATAGTTTGAGACATCATAGCCTATTATATGAGGGTAGATGAGGTGGCTTAACCTATTACATGAGGGTTCTCACCATTCTCACGAGAGTTACCTATTATATAAGGGTTACTCATAGATTGTCCTTACCAGTGGCGTGGTATTGACACCCTTTTAATTTGGGTTATAGATTGGACCTCAACTCAGCTATATTATATTTGGGGCATGTCTGTTAGATGACTACTTCCCACAGTTTCAGTACAAAATCAGGACTGTCAGATATAGTCATTCAGCCTCAGTAATAGAACTTAGATAGCTCTACAAGATTCAAGACTGTTAGATACAGTTAACTCAAAATAGTACGCAACTCAGCTAGTTCCATCAGAACCTAGACTATCAGATACAGTCCCTCAGTATCAATTATTTTTGTGTCATCTTCAGTTGATGGGTCATCCTGGAGCTGAGTAGTTGTTGTTTAGTATTTGAAGGCCATCTAAACCAGTTGTATCATTGGTAGTAGATTGCAGGCATTAGTCATCCCTATTTGTGTGTCCAGATAGCACCTTTTTTGATTACCTTTATGCTTGTCATTATGGTCTTTCAGTTGATTAACTTTAGTTCTTCCGATTTAGTGAGATACGATTGCATGGATAGGGATAGGATAACATTTTGGGTAGTTCAAAGTAGATAATAGGTTTAGAAATGAAACAATGGTTATATTTTGATGTCGGAGTTAGTTTTATCATCTATGCCTTGGATTTCCTTTGGATTGGATGAGTTTCCACTTGGTTGTGCTGGTATCGATGTGGTATCAGCGTATGTTTGGATTTGCATGCATTATCCATCCTCTATTCGTTTGGTGGCCAGTTGATTGTTGAGGTTGAGTTTGGGTTGTTTGAGATATAAAGTAAGGAAGTTGGTTGAAAAAAGGATACCTATGGCAAAATCCATTTGAAGCATTCTTTCTTCTTAGAGGTTATTAGCGGAGTCATGCTTAGATCATGCGGACCCAATACCTCATCCTTCCGAGCTTTCGTGCTCCTTATATCCATTGACTTTTGCAAATGAAAGTCCTTTTAGTAGTTGATATTGTAATAAACCTGTAGGTTATTTTCATGATTTATATTCATTTTTAAAATTTCAAGCCTTCCTACAATGGATACAAGTTATTTGTGACTCGTTGGAACTATCGGTTTGGTTATTGGATTATTCATTTATGTTTTAGTCTTATTTTTCTATTTTAGAGCTTTCGTTGTTAAGGAATTTTTCTAGGACCAAAACTACTACTAAACAACCTTGGATGAAAATTCATACAGCGCCATCACCCCCGAAACATTGATTTTATGCTAGGGGGACCCTTGGTTCCAGTCTCGAGGCTTTCAAACTCATTTGGGGCTATTAGGTGGAATATATGAAAAATAAAACTATAGGTGTCGACCCCATATTTAGTCAAAACAATCTCTAATGAAAATTTTAATGGTTTCGTTAAGTCTGAAATATCAAATTTGTTATGGTAACAGAATTTATTTGCCCGTATGTGGTTTCAAACAAATCCTGAGCACCCAATCGAAGTCTATTTTATAGAATTAGAAAATCTGGTGCCTGATATCTAGTATGACCACTTTAACAGTCATGCAGTCGCTTTAGCACCCATGAGTCGTTTTAATGTCCTTGGACATTTGGCTAAAGTCCGCTTTAATGGTAAAGGGACCGCTTATGCGCGTACAACTTTAGTGGTCAGGCAACCGATTTAAAGGTACCCGCAACCCTGTGTAGTACCATGTTAGCAGACTTGTACAGCTTAAGTGATAGTCACTTAAGCGGACAAGTAGCCACGTTAGCGGCACTTGGGGAGTATTAAATCTCCTTTCTTTATCTGATTTTCTCTATTCATCTTTATTTTTACACCATTTTGAGAGCTTGAAGAGAGGAAGTAGTGGAGAGTCATCTATTAAAGCTAAGGTAAGCTAGCCTAACACTTCTTGGTAAGGTTCTTAAATCCCTAAACTTTAGAGGCTAATTTTGGACCCATTTCATGCACCATTTGTGCTCAACTTTTGAGCACACATTCCTTGTCCTTAGAGTGATACGGTTAGGGCAGCCTCCACAGGTACACGGCCTTTCACACGAAGCCAAGCTCGGGAATTACAAAAACTCCAAGCTTTGTTCATGCAAATGGCCGTGTGTGAGTTGGTGATTGAACCAACCAAGGACCTAAACGTTTTTATGTGTGAAGAGAGGTCCTAATGTGTAATAAACTACTCTCCAAGGTTGGCACAAGAAGCAAGGGCGGATGGGTCATTTTACCCCTTTTGTTTGTAGTATAAATAGAACCTGTTAGAGAGGCATCCCTTAGTTTTTTGAATGCTGATTTTTTTGTAACCTAAAAACACTAAACATTTCCTCTCTCTTCCACTCATAGAAGCCGCCCCTAATATCTCACAAGTAGAGGGATACTTGTGTTGTCTCTTTGGCTAGAAACAAGGGTTTTGAGGTCGTTGAGTGCCTCTTGGTCCTCGTAAGAACTTGGTGTTTATATTCATTAGACTTAGGGTCCTCTCTTGATGTTAGGGTTCTTAGTTTCTTGAATGTTATATGTCAAGTTATCTATCTCTCTTTATCTTGTTGTTGTTGTTGATTTTGCTATCTTAAAGTCTAGTGAAGCCGTGTGGGGCTCTTTTCGATTCACTAGAATTGTTATCTATCTTGTTGTTCTTGTGTTGTGGGCTGAAAAAACCGAAAACTTAAACTTGTTGTTCTTGTGTTGTTGGACTGAAATCCGAGCCTACTTGAAGCTCTTGGTGTTGTGGGTTTGATTTTGTATCATTTGGTATCAAAGCAAGACCGGTTGTGTTCCAACATAACCCATCTTGGGCTAGTTCACGGCTTAAACAAACTACACCAAAAAGAAATTCTGAAAATCTGTCCATTAAAAGTTGAAAACCAAGAATGATGTTGTATGTTTAGATCTAGGTGTTATTTTGCTTGTTTAGTGAGTTTCTAGTGTTGGTTTCTTTCTCACCAACACTCAAGTGTCTAGATCCAAAAGTTGAGCTTGAAAACTTGAACATTGTGTAGTGACTTGAAGTGGCCGAAAGTTGTATGTTGTGATAGCCAAAAAAAAAAATTGGTGGTTGTGTGTTTATGTGCTAAAGAAGTTGATGAAGTTTGTTGAGGTGTTCATCTTTTGAACTTGTTCATCTTGTTGTGTGCTCAAGTGGAAGACAAGCTATAAAGTTGTTGTGAAAGACTTGCACCCATCACCTTTTAGTCTTGTCAATCACTTTTCCCTTATTCAAGGAGCCTTGTTTTGTGGGATTAGTCAACCAAACCCCACTTTCTTGAGTTTGAAAAGGGTGAAATACTACAAGATTTTATTTTTCCCACCAAAACACTTTGCAAACTAAAACAAGTTGTGTGAATATTAACACAAAACAAAAAAAAAAAAAAAAGAGAGAAGAAGAACGTGTGGGACCATTGCATGCTGCCACGTCGCTATAAGCTCAACTTAGGACATTCTTTGGTTGCTAATTGTTGATCCACGGTTTCTCTTACTTGGTCCTAGAACTAATTAACAAACTAGTACCTTCCTACTAGGTTGTCAACTAGTTCCTTGAACCGTTTGTTCGTGTCTACGATTATTTGAGTGCTTTTTTCGTTTGAACGAATTGCTGATTTTTGACTCTAGTCCGGCAAGAATCCTTTGAGTCTTCAAACAAGAATCCATTCCGGATAAGAGCTTACTCATACCTTAAAAATCTCACGGTTACTAGCCAATTATACAACACTTGTGGAACACGAACTTGTGGTGAACTAAAGCGGATAATACCTTGACAATGGAAGGAGCTACGTCTCATAATGTGGATACTAATGCCCTTGATTCTATGAGGGTCACTCTTGAGGCCGTTACCCGGACACTTGAAAGGTTGAATTCAGAATTTGGGGCCGTGAGAGGGGACTTGGCAGCAATAAGGGGGGAAGTGTCGACTATTAGTGGGAGATTAGAACAAGTGGAGAGTCAAAGGAACTCTCGTCCTTCTACTCCTCTACATGTATCTACCAATGGTCATGATAGGACCTCCTCCGCAACCATCACCCCCGAAACAGTCCACCAAATGCTAAATGCACCCCAAGCTCCACTGAATACCACAACCCAAACTACCTATTTTCCTCCAAACCGAGACCCCACTAGAAAACTACATTTCCAAGCCCCTCCAATGCCACAAGAGGGATTTGGACGCCAAGTACCTCCACTAAATCCGAACCCTCCATTCCAAGCTCCATTAACCCAAAGACCGCAAATTCCAAATCCTCCGAATCAAAACGGCCAAGGCCGGCCAGCCCACTTTGAAGGATACGGTAGAGAGGAGTATGAAGGAGATGGAGCCTTTGATGATGCTTATATGAGGGAGGAGGAGTTAAGAGGGGGTCGAGGAGAACCTAGGAGATACCGGGGGTATGGAGATAGGGGAAACCGACACCAAGAGAGAGACGTAGGCATCAACACCATCAAGTTGAGCCTACCCATCTTTAAGGGTGAAAGTGACCCCGAGACCTACTTAACTTGGGAATCGGCTTGTGACAAAGTTTTCCAAGTTAATGACATCTCGGAAGAAAAGAAGAGTTGCTACGCTATATCTCACCTCGAGGGCTATGCTAACACTTGGTGGGAGTATGTTAAACGATTTGGTAATGAATTAGTGGATGGGCAGCCACCACCTTGGTATCGGTTGAGGTATTTGATGAGACAACGATACCTTCCCGAGAGATATCGTCATGAGTTGCTCGCTAGATTATATGTCTTGCGGCAAGGAGGCAAGAGTGTGATGGCCTATTTTGACGAGTTCCAATAACTCATGTTGAAACTTGATCATCGTGGGGAGCAAATCAGTCACGACATCATCCGGTTCAAGTGTGGGTTGAACAAAGAGATCGCCACTCATTTGACCCTTCACCGGTTTGAAACCATTGACGGTATATTCCAAGCGGCCCTAGAGATTGAAAGGGAACTTAAGGAGAGATCAGCCTTCAAGGCAAGGGTACAAACCCCCTCGGGTTGGCCCAAAAACAAGGACCAACCCACCCCTACGAAGCTGCCCGAGTCCAAAACAGTCTCTAAGTTCCCTCCGAAACCGGAGGCTCACAAATATCCCAACCCAAAGGGGTTCCAATGCTTCAAGTTCCAAGGTTGGGGGCATAAGGCCAATGAATGTCCGA
Source organism: Capsicum baccatum var. pendulum (assembly GCA_030864225.1). Lineage (NCBI taxonomy): Eukaryota > Viridiplantae > Streptophyta > Magnoliopsida > Solanales > Solanaceae > Capsicum > Capsicum baccatum. The sequence goes on along the minus strand of CM061554.1, from coordinate 103,828,068 downwards.
ACCGGCGCAATGTGATCCTATGAGAAGGGAAAGTGTACTACCTTGGTGAGGAGGTGGTTTCCGAAAGGGGGGAGGATGAGGCCGAGCCTCAAGATGGAGAGGGAGCTGAAAATGGGCCGAATGATGATGAATTAGATGGTAGTGAGGATGTCTATCCACAAGAAGGGGAGTGTGTGGTTCCAAACTTTGTGGTTAGACGTGTCATGATTAGTAAGGCGATGGATGACCCGAGTCAAAGGGAAAATCTATTCCATACTAAGTGTCTTGTAAAGGGGAGTGTGTGCACCTTGGTGATTGATAGTGGTAGTTGTACAAATGTTGCGAGCCATGCTATGGTAAATTTCTTGAAGCTACCAACTACACTACACACTAGTCCTTACAAGCTACAATGGTTGAACGATTGTGGTGAATTAAAGGTCACAAGGCAATGTGTGATTCGGTTTAAGGTGGGAAACTACCACGAAGATGTGCTTTGTGACGTGATCCCAATGCAAGCATGTCACTTGTTGTTAGGTAGGCCATGGCAATATGATAGGTCTACTAAGCACGATGGGAGGTCCAACCGGTATACGCTTGAGAAGGATGGCCGAAAGGTCACACTTCACCCTCTTTCACCCTCCCAAGTAAATGAGTGGCATCAAAAGATGAGAGAGTTAAAGGGAAAGGGAAAGGAATCCGGAAAGGGAGAAAAGGGGGGGATGCCATAGGTGAGGAAGTAGGGATATCCAAGGCTGTCCCAACGACAAGGGAGATGGAAAACGTAGTGATGTTGGCTAGGAGGAAAGAACTCTTCGTGGACCATGATGAAAACAAGCTGATATTACTTTTTGCCCATTGTTTTAATACTAACCCCACTAATTCTTCCATTTCCCCTTTGATTTCTTGTGTGTTGCAGGAGTATGAAGACGTATTTCCTCAAGAACTTCCGCAAGGATTGCCCCCACTTCGGGGAATTGAGCACCAAATTGATTTGGTGCCGGGTTCACAACTTCCAAACAAACCGGCCTATAGGAGCAATCCCATGGACACTAAGGAGCTTGAAAGACAAGTTGAGGAGCTTCTCAACAAGGGATACATCAAGGAAAGCATGAGTCCGTGTGCTGTTCCGGTGCTTTTGGTACCAAAGAAGGACGGAACTTGGCGCATGTGCGTCGATTGTAGAGCCATCAACAAAATCACGATAAGGTATTGTCATCCAATCCCTAGACTAGATGATATGTTAGATGAGCTCCACGGATCTTGTTTGTTTTCTAAAGTGGACCTTAGGAGTGGCTATCACCAAATTCGCATGCAACCCGGTGATGAGTGGAAGACCATATTCAAGACCAAATTCGGTCTATATGAGTGGCTGGTCATGCCCTTCGGCCTTACCAATGCTCCTAGCACATTTATGAGGCTAATGAATCATGTAATGAAGCCTTATATTGGAAAGTTTGTGGTGGTTTACTTTGATGATGTGTTGGTGTATAGTAAATCTATTGATGATCATGTAATGCATTTGAGATGTGTGTTTGATGTGCTCCGAAAGGAGAAGCTGTATGCCAACATGGAGAAGTGTTCTTTTGGTGTTGATAAAGTTATATTCTTGGGTTTTGTCGTGAGCTCAAGGGGTGTGGAAGTGGACGATTCCAAGATAGACTCTATTCGAAGTTGGCCGACCCCTAAAACTATTGGAGAAATCCGAAGTTTCCACGGGTTGGAAAGCTTTTATAGGAGGTTTGTCAAAGGATTTAGTTCCATAGCATCCCCCTTGACCGAGGAAATTAGAAAGGACAGACCCTTTAAATGGGGTGATGAGCAGGCTAGGGCTTTTGAGGCCTTGAAAGCTACGCTCATCTCGGTGCCTTTATTGCAATTGCCCGATTTTGATAAGATGTTTGAAGTAGAGTGTGATGCTAGTAAGGTTGGCATCGGGGCTGTTTTGATGCAAGAAGGTAAGCCCGTTGCTTATTTCAGTGAAAAGCTCAAAGGGGCAACTCTTAATTACTCAACTTATGATTTGGAGTTGTACGCCCTTGTTAGAGCCTTGGGAAATTGGCAACATTATTTGTGGCCTAAGGAGTTTGTGATACGAACGGATCATGAGTCGTTGAAACACCTTAAGAGCCAAGACAAGTTGAATAGGCGTCATGCTAAGTGGATTGAGTTCATCGAGACTTTCCCTTATGTAATTCATTACAAAAGGGGAAAGAAAAATGTTGTGGCCAATGCCTTGTCTAGGAAGCATGTGCTTGTTGCTACCTTGTCTTCGAAATTGATGGGTTTTGAGAGCTTGCGGTTGTTGTATCCCGAGGATCCTACCTTTTCTCCTATTTTTAGGGAATGCGAAGAGTGGGGAAGGGACCGTTGGCTTAAGGAGAATGACCATTCCTCCTACTCTCGGTTCGATGGGTATTTGTTCAAGGGGAGGAGGTTGTGTGTTCCTTCTAGTTCTTGGAGGGAATTATTTGTGAGGGAGGCCCATGACGGAGGCCTCATGGGTCACTTTGGGGTAGACAAGACCCTCAGAATCTTAGAGGAGAACTTCTATTGGCCCAAAATGCGCAAAGACGTCACTAAAATTTGTAGTCAATGCGTGGCCTGCCGGAGTGCGAAATCTCGTCTCCTACCTCAAGGATTATACACCCCACTCCCTACTCCCCTTAGGCCTTGGTTGGACATTTCGATGGATTTTGTTTTGGGGCTGCCAAGGACTAGAAAGGGCCGAGATAGCATTTTTGTTATTGTTGATAGATTCTCTAAAATGGCTCATTTTATTCCATGTGCTAAAACCGAGGATGCTCGTAGTGTAGCTTCATTATTTGTTGCACATGTTGTAAAGCTTCACGGGGTACCGAGGAATATTGTGAGAGATAGGGACTCCAAGTTCCTAAGTGTCTTTTGGAAGTCCATATGGGGTAGGCTTGGGACGAAGTTACTTTTCTCCAATTCTTGTCACCCACAAACCGATGGCCAAACGGAGGTAGTAAATAGAACCTTGGGGTCTATGCTACGTTCTATGGTTAAAGGTAAACTGACTTCATGGGAAGATCACCTACCCTTGGTGGAATTTGCATACAACCGGGTAATACATTCGAGCACGGGAATGACTCCCTTTGAATGTGTTTACGGCCTGAATCCCCTTACCCCTTTAGATCTCACTCCTTTGTCTAGTGATCTCATGACCAGCTTAGATGGAAATAAAAGAGCCGAGGCAATGAAGAAAATGCATGAGACGTTGCGGATCAAGCTTGAAAAGAAGAACCAAGAGATTGCAAAAAGGGTAAACAAAGGGAGAAGAAGGCTTGTGCTTGAACCCGGAGATTGGGTGTGGGTGCATCTTCGAAAGGATCGGTTTCCAGCTCAAAGGAAGTCCAAATTGCTGCCAAGGGGTGATGGGCCTTTCCAAGTACTTGAGAGAATCAATGACAACACCTACAAGATTGACCTTCCACCGGAATATCAAGTGCACAACACTTTCAACGTTGGTGATCTCTCCCTCGTGGATGCAGTTGAAGATGACCAAATGCCGAATTTGAGGTCAAATTCCTTTCAATATGGAGAGGATGATACGGTTAGGGAAGCCTCCACAGGTACACGGCCTTTCACACGAAGCCAAGCTCGGGAATTACAAAAACTCCAAGCTTTGTTCATGCAAATGGCCGTGTGTGAGTTGGTTATTGAACCAACCAAGGACCTAAACGTTTTTATGTGTGAAGAGAGGTCCTAATGTGTAATAAACTACTCTCCAAGGTTGGCACAAGAAGCAAGGGCGGATGGGTCATTTTACCCCTTTTGTTTATAGTATAAATAGAACCTGTTAGAGAGGCATCCCTTAGTTTTTTGAATGCTGATTTTTTTGTAACTTAAAAACACTAAACATTTCCTCTCTCTTCCACTCATAGAAGCCGCCCCTAATATCTCACAAGTAGAGGGATACTTGTGTTGTCTCTTTGGCTAGAAACAAGGGTTTTGAAGTCGTTGAGTGCCTCTTGGTCCTCGTAAGAACTTGGTGTTTATATTCATTAGACTTAGGGTCCTCTCTTGATGTTAGGGTTCTTAGTTTCTTGAATGTTATATGTCAAGTTATCTATCTCTCTTTATCTTGTTGTTGTTGTTGATTTTGCTATCTTAAAGTCTAGTGAAGCCGTGTGGGGCTCTTTTCGATTCACTAGCATTGTTATCTATCTTGTTGTTCTTGTGTTGTGGGCTGAAAAAACCGAAAACTTAAACTTGTTGTTCTTGTGTTGTTGGACTGAAATCCGAGCCTACTTGAAGCTCTTGGTGTTGTTGGTTTGATTTTGTATCATAGAGGTACTTGGTGAAGAATTAATTTCGGATTCCATTTATGGGCCCTACGAGCCTGTTCTTGACCTGAATTCTGACCCGACCCTTTATGTAGCAATATGGGTCTTATTTTTATCCTAATGATGTGTAGATTTATTATTTTTATAGTGTGGTGCATTTTGAGATCATGGAGCAAAAATAGATGATTGGTAGGTTATTTAAGGACTTGCAGTTCAGTATCAAGGAAGGTTTTGTCTACTTTTCTTCATGAGATAGTGTATAATATATATTGCATGTTAGATAAGAATGTTAGGATGTGATTATGGTTAGGACACCTTGACTTAGCCTAAACTATGAGTTTGGGGGATAGAAGGGTGAATCGACCCTTAGGATGAAATTCCTGTTATGCTTATAGGATCCTATTATCCTAGGTTACTGGTATGTTTAACATTGTTGAGGCTAATGACCCTTTAGTATAAGGTTTACAACTTGACTGGTGAGTTATTATTGTTTCCCAAATTATTGTATTATGGTTATGCTGGTTATATAGTATTGGACTCACGGACTTAATATGATATTAGTTGGACTCTAGATGAGTGATTTATCCTTATAAAGGACGTAGTCGTAATCTATTGGTGTTTAGATGCTTATAATTGTATTTTTTGGATATTGGTGATGACTTGCTTAGATTTGGAACATTCATGCTCACTTAATGGTACTATGCCAACTAAAAACAAGGGTTACTACTATTTTCCTAAGAAAGGATTTATTCCCACTTTTCACTTTTAAAACGAGTTCTTTTATAATGGGAATCATACCACCTTAATGGATGATTTATGAGATTTTGAGCCTAAAAATATTTTTTAGAGATTTGACCGAGATAGATTCATGTCCATAGTTTTACTACTGCTATTTAATTTGGTCGAGAGAGATTTCAACCCTTAGGTCCAGAGTTAATCTCGGGCGATAGATTTACAAACGTACACTCTTTTAGCCACGGTTCAAGTTCATGCATTTATTATATTTACATCCCTTTGGTACTAGATGGAGTAGATTGATGATAATGATGATGATTAGAAATCCTAGATAGGGACCAAGTCGATGTATACGGGTACTCCCAAACCCTAGGGGACCCTTCATCCATGAGCCATCGTGCTAGATATGAGAGGTTGTTGTAGGTCCTATCTTTGTGAGTCATCAAGCTGAGAAGGTGTATACGCTAGGTTATGTTATGACACGAGGACTGATTATGCTATCATGGATATACTTTACATTCATTCATACATATGCATTGCCTATTACCAATATTATGTTTGGTCCCCATAACAATTAACCTTATGAGGGTTGCATAAGTATAGGTTATGAGTTCTATTTGTTGTGTGATGTGAAATGATTGAATCTTCCAATTTATGGGGCTCGGTTAATAATTGTTTGTCCGGACTAGCCAGTTACTTTATTGTTATTATTATGGTTAGTGGCCGGTTGATTACAGATTGGTAATGAGACTCAAGGTATAATTCTGACTCCTTTCTCTTATGGTTATATTACTATTGCTAATTATCTACGTATTAGACATTTGGATTAGGGAGCTTGATTATGCTAGCACTCGTTCCTACTATCCTTAGGAGGCCGTAAGATGTTAGCGTCAAGGTTGTACCTATGAGTTAGTCTTATATATATATATATATATATATATATATATTTATGTATATATATATGTATGTATATATGTGTGTGTGTGTGTATATGTATGTATGTATCTAGCTATAGTATTACCATATATCCCTTTCTTCCTTCATTTATTCATGTTTTATATCCACTCTTTGGCCTTGTATACTACTATATATCCTTTTTCTACCCTTTATTTGTGTATTGGCCAGTGGTATACAGTGTAGTGCTAAGTGCCCTAGTTTGGCTGGGATAGGATATTTCATCATTAGTGCTTCCCTAGTTTTATTATGTTGGATTTGTATATTTAGCTATAGTTTACATTCTTGCTCGCATGATATTTATATTTCCACTATCTATTGAGCTCAGTCGGCTGCAGCCTATTGAGTACCACATATTTGGTACTTATATTACACTTCTGTAGCCAGCCGATCATAGTATGGGTTCTCGCCATTACTGTGTGCATTGTGTGAAGCAGCTATGGATCGGAGATTTTGGGCGAGCACCTAGCGTTCAGAGTTTTAATATTCTCCCCCATATGGATTAGACTGATCTCTATATTGTATTCAGAGATGGGTTGTACCGGTATATTCATTTAGTACTTCATTTTTTTCCTGCTATACTAGAAGCTCTTGTACTGATCCCACCGAGTTTTGGGACTGCCTTATATGTATTAGTCTTATATTATATTTATTCTGCATTTTTCGTCCATTTCTCTTGGTAGTCCATCACTAGTAGTTCTAGACTACAGGTTGATTTACCTACTAGTGGGTTGTAGTAGGTGCTATCATGACTTGAGAAATAGGGTTGTGACACCCTTCTTGGGTTCTGTGATCTTATTAAAGAAATTCAAATTCTTTTTTTTCTCTTCTTTAAGATTAGTGCTTTCACACTCTTCTTCAATTGAAAAAATACAAAAAGATTTTCCTTTAATAATTTTAGGTTTCATTTTGCATTAAATTCAAATTCGAAAATCAATTTTTTTTAAAAAAATTCTTTAGGTAAAAAAATTGCTTCTTTTGTGTCTTTGTAGTTTCTTTGACTTTAAAGGTTAAACTCAGTTGGTGATCTATGTCAAAACATCACAAACTACACACACCCGATTCTCTTCTTTTGGGGTGAAGTATGTAGGCAACTTCTATGGGGTTCAGTGATCTTTCTAAAAGAAATAAAAGGAGATTTTTAAAAATATTAAACCCTAAAGCATTTGTTATCTCTACTGTTCAGTTAGTTTAAGGTGGTTGGTTTGTGGTATGATGGATAATCATCCTTCCTTCAACAAAGTACAAGGAAAGAAAGTTATGACCAAAAAATAGACAAAACTCATTTTCTTTGAAAAGACAAAGAGTTTCAAAGAAAAGGGGTTAGCTCTTGGAGAGGAGATTTTGAAGCTAAGGTAATAATTCAGAAATGCACTAGGCTAGGGCCAATGGATTACCTCCATCTCCTGTATTTCCCGCTAATTACCTTAATATCCCTCTAGTTTTCCATCAATGTCACATGTACAATTTTCTATTTCTACTGACAAGCCACAACATGTACTAGGATTCCCTCTAAGATAATACCATCTCAACACTTCTAATTCTCATTTCCAACACCTCAACATAGAACTATCATATTCCCTATGCCACATAGTGTCCATGATTTTGTAGCTCCACCTCCAACTGAGGCTCCTACTTTTGCTATTCAACTAACATTTATGATCCCCCAATTTGCTAGTAAGCCTGTCTTTAGTACTCTTGATGATTACCACAATACCCCTAATCCCACATTTACTTTAACTAGACAACTAGAGTCTCTTTTTGATACCGAAAAGTATGTCATGATAGAAGAGAAAGAGGAAATATAAAGAAAAATGAAGAGTTTGAAACAGGTTATGGATGTTTTCAAGTGTAAACCTACCTCTGAGATTTAAGATGTTAAAGTTTTAGAAGTATGATAGACAGGGAATTCTGTGGCACACTTCATATGATATTGCAATCAATTGAGGAAAGCCGGAGGAAAGAATAGGAAGGAAGATGTAGCTATTGTTATACCTGGTCCATGATGGAATTTGATAGGTCTACCTCACTAATACCGCTAACCTCAATCCCGAGCTTATACACAAGATCTATTTATTCACCCAAAATAAGATTCCCTTCCGTAAAATCAAAACTATTACATTTCTTATTTTCTGTATCCTATTTTAATGCACAACCATATGCCCATCCATCTTTTTTATCCATCGCATAATGCACCAATCCTACAAAATGTCCCTTTACCGAACAAATTAACTCAATCTATACATGTCACAACCCGATACTACCCTTAGTTGTAACATGGTGCTTAAGGTTACAAGTAACTCCAAGCTAACCTATGATCTGGCACAAACTGTAAATACAAAAGGGAAGGTAACAAAATATTGTGCGGACGTCATTTAAAAGTGTTTTATAATCAAAACAATATCAAGTGCAACTAAAAGACATCACTAGAAAACACAACTAACTGTCTAAATATCTAGTTATCTAACTGTCTGAAAGCCTCTAAACATAATGTGTTATTAGGACAGGTTCCCAAAAAACTCTGACTAACTGAAATAGCATTAAATAAAATACTAGGATGAATAACTAATAATATAACTAATGCTTGATTGATGAGGAATCGCCAATGCTACAGCTGAGTGGCACGAGAATGGACTACTTGTGATTTCGAACTGAGTGCCTGAACCTGTTATAAGACAACATAGCGCAAAACACAGTGTGTGATCAATACTTTTAATGTATTGGTATGTGAGATAGAAGATAGATTATATACAGATATACTGAGCATGAATGAATGGACATGAAAAATCAAATGCAAGACCAAGTATAAACACGTACTAAAATAATCTGAATAACTAGATGACTGACATACTAAACACTTGGTCATGCAAACCTGAGCTGAAAATAAACTAAAAAATTTAATGTCGCCCAAAATCTAACCTCCAAAGAAGTATAATGCTGTCGATATCAAATATAGCAATCCAAACCAGTTTGGGGTCATATCCACAGGGAAAATATTTAACAGTATCTCAAACTAGACAAAATCCAGAAGTAGTACAAAAAGGTAAATGGGGGGAATTTGATGTCAACTGTAAGTAGTAATCAAACTTGAATGCATAGGCTTGTAAAAGGTAGATGATGAACAATAGAACTGTGTTTCCCTAGCTTTTTACTCCATAAACTTCTCATGTTCAACTCACCTATTCTCTTGCTTTGCATGCAAAGTTGACAAGCTATCTATTATCAATCATCTTTTGAACGGGTTGATAAATCTCACCCATTACCTTGTGAGTTTCAGGGTGTCGCCTTATTTCTCCTTGTCTATAACTCAATTCAACTTTCATATTTTTGGTCACAAGTTGATTAGATGAGATGGTGGAATTATAAGATGGACATGAATCCCAAATTATTGACTTAATCCCCTTTTCCTAATCGTAACTTTGTAACCAATATATTCTCTAGAATTCCCACACACTGTTGGCCCTACGACTTAAATGATACCACTCGTAATAAGACCTTATTACTCTAGGGTCTAGTCATAGTCAACACTAAATATCCTACGATTTGCACCCAATGACTCGTAACAAGTCCTTACAGCTAATAGTGAGCCACTCTTACTTAGAGCAGAATTTCACTTCTTAATTTCTGATTTGGACTCACCATGAGTCTTTATGACTCATGTCCCCAAGTCTTACTGAATAAAATAATTAAATTACCATTAAATGTACACCTTACAACTAGGGTAACCCAACCCTCCAAGTAGTGTGAGTTGTAGTGTAATACCCCGGGAAATTTTTCATTGAAATTTTATGCATAAATGTGTTGAGTTCTATATTCTAGAATGAATTATAAATTTTCAGTGTGGAATATCTTACATTATAACCCACCCTTACGTAGAGTATCGAATAAGCTTTCCAACAATATATGGATCATCCAAAACGGACACTCGAGCGACGAGTTATGAACATTCCGATCGAACCATGAATAGTAGTGAACAGTAAAACGTGCAGGAAAAAGTACTGAGGCCTGGCGTATTTTTGATCCAACTTTAAATGATCATCACTCCTTGTACATAATGATCTAGGTGATCTACTATATATCAACTGAACTCTCTGCAAGTCTTCTTTCCAATGAAATTGATTTCATCCAATTTGCCTATCAGAGCAAAAAGTTATGGTCGATCTACTTCATCCTATCAAAAGCAAATTTTTGGGTCAACTTCAAACGATCATAACTCCTTGTACATAATGATCTAGGTTAGATACTATATATCAACGGAAAGATATGAGAGTCATTTTTCTAATGAAATTAGTTTCATCCAATTTGGATATCGAAGTAAAACGTTATGGTTGATCTACTTTAGACTATCAAAACAATCCACCAAAGGACAGATTCAAGAATTATTTGCTTTTTAGGGTCGTTTTGGTCATTCCCCCTCACCCAAATCCGTCCAAACCCTATATTAAAGCCCATTAGAAGTATTATATATTATATTTCATCAAATTCCCTCAAAAAGAAAACACTAAGCTCCTGCATCCAACTTCAAGAACCTCCAAAGTTCACCATTAATTTTGAAATTTATTCAAGATTCCAAGTTCCTAGTTCAAGAACTCCAAGAACCATCATTCAAAGGCACAATTAACATCTCAAAAATGAGTATCAAAAGTTCATCATTCAAGGTATGTGGGGTTTTTCAACAAGAACTCTCTTTCATTCTTGTGCCCAAATGTAATTTTCTTTACAAAGGCATGATTTTTATTTGATTTTTATGAATTTGAAGTATGAACTCATATCTTATGATGATTATTATGAAATCTTGATGTTTATGATTTTAAAAGATGAATTTACATGTGTGGAGATATAAAGCATGAACCTTGAACAATATTTATCATGATTTTAATATTTGGGTCATGAATCCCCATTGGAAATTGTATTTTTTTGAGAAAATAGGTGTTATAAGCACGTTGATGTTGAATTTGAGATATTTTGAATGATTTGACCCTTTAGTCTTAATGGAGTTGTTTTGAACTCGAGTGTGAAAGAAATCCACAATGTGGTTGATTTTGATCGATGGGAAGCATGATGGCTCCCGATGTATATTTATATATTACTGAAATTATTTTGTTGTGGATTGTCTTTGAAATGATCTGAGCTAAGTTCGGGAGAAATCTTTAGCACCGAGTGGGAGGTATAAAGCGACCTTACTTCCCTAGAACTACGTGCCCCCGTAGGAGTGAGCCTGAGGCTGATTTATATAGTGATCACTAATTTGTATGGATTTGATATCGATAGTCCTACTCTGATGGCAAGGATAGGATGGCTCTCCCCATCGTGGGTTGTACGTTGGACTCCATGTAGCTCACATAGTTTATGTCGGTTATAGGATCTCCCAGTATGTGTGTGTTTCCTTATGTCTATGGTAAATGGTAAAGTGATTTGAAAGTGGAATTATGAAAGTTATTCTTTTTAAATATTTAAATGATATTTACATTATGAGAATTGATATTCTTGATGAACTGAAAGTGATTGACAAATTATGTGATGACTCACATGCGTTATTGTACTTATTTCATCCTCTTACGATTATGATGATTTTCTTCGGGCTATGTGAGTCTTTCATATATCCTGCATATTTCTCATAAATATTTATGATGATGATGTTTATACAACTGCGTACACCCCCATATACTCGGTTCCTTTCTATGGTACTGACCCACATCTTCAGATGTGGGCTGCTTTTTCTCGAAATGTAGGTTTAGGTGCTCAGTTCCAGGTTCGACAGTGATTCTTTGGGCACGTTGTTCTACATCCTCTATTGTGGTGAGTTCTCATGTTCCGTGGACGTAATGTCTGATGTTGGTTTCACGAAATTGTTTACATTTGATAACTGAGTATGAGTCAGTTGGGGCATGTCTCAATGGCTCGCTGGTTTTATTGATTCTCTTAGAGGCTTGTCAGACTAGTATAGATGTTGAGAGTTGACTAATAAGTCGTATTTTGTTATCTTTCTAAAATTCTTTTATTCTTGGATGATGATTACTCTGTTGATATTTGAGGGTTATTTATGGAAACCCCATTGATTTGTGTTGAACTGAATGAAAATAGCTCAAAGGATTAGCTTGGGGCTACTCGTAGCCTCAATCACCGTGTGATGCTCCAGGACCCATGTTCCAGGACATTACAATTTTGGTATCAGAGCCTAAGGTTTTAAGGTGTCCTAGGGAGTCTGACAAGCCGCGTTAAGTAGTTACTTGATCATTGGTGTGTAGCGCGCCATATCTATGAGCAAGAGGCTATAAGATGTTTTAGGAAAAAGTGTGATTCTTTTTTTTAGAAGTCTATCGTGCTTAAAGTGTCTCTCTCTGCTAATGATTCATGCTCTCTTCTTTCAGAAATATGCCTCCACGTCGAGCGAGAAGAAATAATGATGGTCAGCAACCTCAACCCGCTGACCCATTGAATGAAAACGTGTCTCATGCTGAATTTTGGGCAGCCTTTTAGGCGCAGGCCCAAGCTATTACTACAACTGTTCAAGCCAACTCTGCCCCGGCTCCATAGCAGTAGAGAGGTGATTCAGCTGCTGCAAAGATCCGTGACTTTATGCGGATGAATCCATCAGAATTCTATGGGTCCAAGTCTGATGAGGATCCACGGTTGTTTTTAGAGGAGGTGCGGAAGATTACTCAGGTGATGCATGTATCTGAGGAACATAGTGTGGAGTTGGCTGCGTATAGGTTGAAAGACCTTGCTTATGACTGGGTTGTTGATTAGAGGAAAGGTAGAGGTGAGGGAGCTATCCCTATAACTTGGTAAGAGTTCCAGGATGCATTCTTGGATAAGTTTTTCCCTTTGGAGATGAGAGAGGTGAAGGTGGAAGAGTTTATAAACCTGCGATAGGGCTCTATGACTGTTAGGGAGTACTGTCTAAAGTTCAATCAGTTGGCCAAGTATGCTCCTAACTTAGTGGCTGATAATCGGGCTAGTATGAGTAAGTTTGTGACTGAAGTGTCTAGTTATGTGGTTAAGGAGTGTAGGTCTGCTATGCTGAATAGTGAGATGAATCTTTCTAGGCTGATGACTCATGCCCAACAGATTGAGGTTGATAAGATTAAGGAGAGAGATAGAATGAGCAAGGTAGCAGGTCATATGCATCCAGGTCCCAATACAATGCTGGCAGTAAGCCAAATCATCCCCTGTATCCTAAGTGTGGTAGGGATCATTCAGGTCAGTGTTGGGGTGAGAAGAGGGGTTGTTTTCGGTGTGGTGACATGGGTCACAGAGTTAGAGATTGTCCATAGGATGGACAAGGGCTTCGTGACTATCGCCCTCAGACCCAGACTCAGACTGTTAGTGCTCCAGTTCCAATGACTCGCCCAGCCCCAACTCAAGGCGCCTCTTCTAGCAATGCTGGCGGGCAGCACCAGAATAGATTCTATGCTTTACCGTCCCGCCAGGAATAGGAGGACTCTCCCAATGTTGTTACTGGTATGCTTCATATATTGTAGTTTGATGTGTATGCTTTGTTAGATCCTGGATCCAGTTTATCATATGTTACACCTTTGATTGCTGTGAATTTTAAAATGAGTCCTGAGATTATTCTTGAGCCTATCCTAGTTTCTACCCTAGTGGGTGATTCGATTATTGCCCAGAAAGTGTATAAAAAATGTCCATTTACCGTTGTTCATAGAGTCTTGTTGGCTGATCTGATTGAGTTAGACATGGTACATTTTGATGTGATTCTGGGTATGGACTGGTTGTATTCTTCTTATGCCTCTATTAATAATCTGACCCGAGTGGTCAAGTTTCAGTTTCTGGGTGCATCCGTGTTTGAGTGGTCTGGGAATTTTGTGTCATCCCAAAAAGACCGAAGCTGTTAGAAATTAGCCTAGACCTATTTCTTCAACTGATATCCAAAGTTTCTTGGGTTTATCTGGCTATTATCGCCGTTTTGTTGAGGGTTTCTCCTCTATAGCGTCTCCTATGACTCGGTTGACCCAAAAGAAAGTGAAGTTCTTGTGGTCCAAACCTTGTGAGTAGAGTTTCAGGAGTTGAAGACTCAACTCACTTCAGCCCCTATTTTGACTTTGCCTGATGGTTTTGATGGTTTTGTGGTGTACTTTGATGCTTCGAGAGTTGGGTTGGGTTGTATATTGATGTAGAAGGGTAAGGTTACTTATGCTTCTAGACAGTTGAAACCCCATGAGAAAAATTACCCCACCCATGACCTTGAGTTGGCTATTGTTGTGTTTGCTTTAAAAATCTGGAGACACTATTTGTATGGTGTCCATGTTGATGTTTTCACTGATCATAAGAGTCTGCAGTATGTGTTTACCCAAAGAGAATTGAATCTTAGGCAGAGACGATGGTTAAATTGTTAAAGGACTATGATATGAGTGTGTTGTACCATTCGAGCAAGGCTAATATTGTGGCGGATGCCCTAAGTAGAGTATCCATGGTAGTGGTTCGTATATAGTAGAAGGTAAGAAAGAGTTGGCTCATGATGTACATTGTTTGGCTAGATTGGGGGTTAGGTTGTTTGACTCTGCTGAAGGTTGTATAGGGGTTCAGAGTAATTTTGAGTCCTCCTTGGTTTTGGAATTTAAGGAAAAGCAATACTTAGATGCTAGTTTGGTCAGACTGAAGGAGTCAGTCAAGGACCAAAAAGTAGAGGTTTTCTCCCAAGGGGGAGATGGTGTGTTGAGATTGCAGGGTAGATTGTGTGTCCCGAATATTGATGATCTGAGATAGAGGATTATGGCTGAAGCGCACGAGGTGCGATATTCTATTCATCTTGATGTCACCAAGATGTACCGAGACTTACAGGAAATCTATTGGTGGAGTGGCATGAAGAAAGATATAGCAGCATTTGTAGCTAAGTGTGCAACATGCCAATAGGTTAAGGTTGAACACCAAAGACCTGGTGGTATGATGCAAGAGTTTAGTATTCCCACCTGGAAGTGGGAAGAGATAAATATGGACTTCGTGATTGGTTTACTTCCTTCCCGACGCCATCATGATTCTATTTGGGTTGTGGTTGATACGTTGACTAAGTCTGCTTATTTCTTTTCTGTTCATACTTCATATACTGCTGAGGATTACGCTAGATTGTATATCCGAGAGCTAGTCAGACTACATGGAGTTCCCTTGTCTATCATTTTGGATAAGGGTACTCAGTTCACTTTGCAATTTTGGATAGCTTTTCAGAAAGGTCTTGGTACCCAAGTGCTTTTGAGTTCTGCTTTTCATCCACAGACCGATGGTCAGGCTGAGCGGACCATCCAGACCTTAGAGGATATGTTGAGAGCTTGTGCACTTGACTTTAAGGGAAATTGGGATGATCACTTACCGTTGATAGAGTTTGCTTGCAATAACAGTTTCCACTCTAGTATTGGCATGGCTCCATTTGAAGCCTTATATGGGAGGAAGTGTAGATCACCCATAGGTTGGTTCGAGGTGGGTTAAGCAGTTGTGAGTAGTCCTGATTCGGTATTTGAGGCTATGGAAAAAGTTAAGTTATTTAGGGAAAGGTTGAAAACTGCACAGAGTCGTCAGAAGTCATATGCGGATGTTAGAAGGAGAGACCTTGAGTTTGAAGTTGGTGACCCGGTGTATCTGAAAATTTCACCCATGAGGGGGGTGAAGAGATTCGGAAAGAAGGGGAAGCTTAGTCCCCGTTATGTTAGTCCTTACAAAATTCTTAGCCGTGTTGGTAAAGTAGCTTATGAGGTTGAATTTCCTTCCGAGTTGTCCTCTGTTCATCCAATATTCGATGTCTCCATGCTTAGAAAGCATATTAGCGATGTTGTGGTAGTTGATTCCTCTATGAGTGCTGACATTCAAGAAAATCTTTCTTTTGATGAGATTCCTGTTGAGATTCTTGATTTCAGTGTCCGAAGACTAACGAACAAAGAAGTTCCCTTGGTCAAGGTGTTGTGGCGAAACTAATCTGTTGAGGGTGCAACTTGGGAAGCTGAGGTGGATTTGCGATTCAAGTACCCCCACCTATTTTTGGCGAACTCCGATCAAGCCGAAGGTACCGTTCTTTCCTAAATCATTCACTTTTGATAAAAGTTACAGCAGTTCAGCTGTCATTTATTATGTGTTCAGCTGTAGTTTCTTGAATTTATGCATTCTATGTTGCATTCGGAGTGAGAAATGATGTGGTGATGAGTCTAACGAATGGTTTCAGCTGTATGCTCTATTCCCTATCTAATATTGGAATGTCTAGCGTCATTTGAGGATGAATGTTTCCAAGAGGGGGATGATGTAATACCCTGGAAAAGTTTTTGTTGAAATTTTGTGCGTAAAAGTGTTGGGTTCTATCTTCTAGAATGAATTATAAATTTTCCGTGATAAATGTCTTAGATTATGACCCACCCTTGTGTAGAGTATTGAATAAGCTTTCCAACGATATGTGGATCATCCAAAATGGACACCCGAGCGACGAGTTATGAACATTTTGATCGAACCGTGAATAGAAGTGAACAGTAAAACGTGCAGGAAAAAGTACTGAGGCCTGGCGTATTTTTTCTCCAACTTTAAACGATCATAACTCCTTTTACATAATGATATAGTTGATCTACTATATATCAACGGAAAGTTCTAAAAGTCCTCTTTCCAATGAAATTGGTTTCATCCAATTTTTCTATCGGAGGAAAAAGTTATGGTCGATCTACTTCAGCCTATCAAAAGCGAATTTTTGGGTCAACTTCAAACGATCATAACTCCTCACACACAATAATCTGGGTGAGATACTATATATCAATGGAAATATATGAGAGTCTTCTTTCTAATGAAATTGGCTTCATCCAATTTGGATATCGGAGTAAAACGTTATGATTGATCTACTTCAGACTGTCAAAACAATCCACCATAGGACAGATTCAAGAATTATTTGATTTTTGGGGGCGTTTTGGTCATTTCCCCTCACCCAAAATCCGTCCAAACCCTATATTAAAGCCTATTAGAAGCATTATATGTTATATTTCATCAAATTCCCTCAAAAAGAAAACTCTAAGCTCCTACATCCAACTTCAAGAACCTCCAAAGTTCACCATTAATTCTACAAATTTATTCAAGATTCCAAGTTCCTAGTTCAAGAACTCCAAGAACCATCATTCAAAGGCACAATTAACATCTCAAAAATGAGTATCGATCTAAAGTTCATCATTCAAGGTATGTGGGGGTTTTCAATAAGAACTCTCTTTCGTTCTTGTGCCCAAAAGTAATTTTCTTTACAAAGGCATGATTTTTATTTGATTTTTACGATTTTGAAGCATGAACCCATATCTTATGATGATTATTATGAAATCTTGATGTTTGTGATTTTGAAAGATGAATTTACATGTGTAGAGATATAAAGCATGAATCTTGAATGATATTTATCATGATTTTGATATTTAGGTCGTGAATCCCCATTGGATATTGTGTTTTTTTAGAAAGTGTGTGTTATAAGCACGTTGATGTTGAATATTTGAGATATTTCGAATGATTTGACTTTTTAGTCTTAATGGAGTTGTTTTGAACTCGAGTATGAAAGAAATCCACAATGTGGGTGATTTTGATAGATGGGAAGCATGATGGCTCCCGATGT
The DNA here is from genome assembly GCA_030864225.1 of Capsicum baccatum var. pendulum. Classification (NCBI taxonomy): domain Eukaryota; kingdom Viridiplantae; phylum Streptophyta; class Magnoliopsida; order Solanales; family Solanaceae; genus Capsicum; species Capsicum baccatum. Next base: position 103,810,521 of record CM061554.1, on the reverse strand, counting down.
ATATTTATATATTACTAAAATTGTTTTGTTGTGGATTATCTTTGAAATGATCTGAGCTAAGTCTGGGAGAAATCTTTAGCACCGAGTGGGAGGTTTAAAGCGACCTTATTTTCGTAGAACTATGTGCCCCCATAGGAGTGAGCCTGAGGCTGATTTATATAGTGATCACTAGTTTGTGTAGATTTGATATTGATAGTCCTACTCTGATGGCAAGGATAGGATGGCTCTCCCCAACGTGTGTTTTACGTTAGACTCCATGTAGCTCACATGGTTTATGTCGGTTATAGGATCTCCCAGTGTGTGTGTGTTTCCTTGTATCTATGGTGAATAGTAAAGTGATTTGAAAGTGAAATTATGAAAGTTATTCTTTTGAAAGATCTAAATGATATTTACATTATGAGAATTAATATTCATGATGAACTGAAAGTGATTGACAAATTATGTGATGACTCACATGTGTTATTATACTTATTTCATCCTCTCATGATTATGATGATTTTCTTTGGGCTATGTGAGTCTTTCATACATCCTGCATATTTATCATAAATAATTATGATGATGATGTTTATACAACTGCATACACCCCCATATACTCAGTTCCTTTCCATGGTACTGACCCACATCTTCGAATGTGGGCTGCATTTTCTCAAAATGTAGGTTCAGGTGCTCAGTTCCAGGTTCGACAGTGATTCTTTGGGCACGCTGTTCTACATCCTCTGCTGTGGTGATTCCTCATATTCCGAGGATGTGATATCAGATGTTGGTTTCACAGAATTATTTACATTTGATAACTGAGTATGAGTTAGTTGAGGCATATCTCAATGGCTTGCTAGTTTTATTGATTCTCATAGAGGCTTGTCATACTAGAATAGATGTTGGGAGTTGACTAATAAGTCATATTTTGTTATCTTTCTAAAATTCTTTTATTCTTGAATGATGATTACTCTGTTGATATTTGAGGATTATTTATGGAAACCCCATTGATTTGTGTTGAACTGAATAAAAATGGTTCAAAGACTTATCTTGGGGCTACTCGTAGCCTCAAGCACCGTGTGACACTCTGGGACCCGTTTTTTGGGGTGTTACAAACTTGGTATCAGAGCCTAAGGTTTTAAGGTGTCCTAGGGAGTTTGATAAGTCGTGTTAAGTAGATTCTTGATCATCGGTGTGTAGCGGGCCACATCTATGAGCAAGAGGCTACAAGACATTTTAGAAAAAAGTATGATTCTTTCTTTCAGAAGTCTATTATGCTTAAAGTGTCTCTCTCTGCTAATGATTCGTGCTCTCCTCTTTCAAAAATATGCCTCCTCGTTGAGCGAGAAGAAATAATGATGGTCAACAACCTCAACCCACTGACCCATTGAATGAAAACGTGTCTCATGCTGTATTTCGGGCAGCCTTTCAGGTGCTGGCCCAAGCTGTTACTGCAAATGTTCAGGCCAACCCGGCCCTAGCTCTACAGTAGAAGAGAGGTGATTTAGCTTCTACCAGGATCCATGACTTCACGCGGATGAATCTGCCAAAATTCTACGGGTCCAAGTCTGATGAGGATCCACGATTGTTTTTAGAGAAGTTGCGGAAGATTACTCAGGTGATGCATGTATCTGAGGAACATAGTGTGGAGTTGGTTACGTATAGGTTGAAAGACCTTGCTTATGACTGGGTTGTTGCTTGGAGGAAAGGTAGAGGTGAGGGAGCTGTCCTTACAACTTGGTAAGAGTTCCAGGATTTATTCTTGGATAAGTTTTTCCCTTAGGAGATAAGGGAGACGAAGGTGGAAGAGTTTATGAACCTGCGACAGGGCTCTATGACTGTTAGGAAGTACTGTCTAAAGTTCAATTAGTTGGCCAAGTATGCTCCTAACTTAGTGGCTGATAATCGGGCTAGTATGAGTAAGTTTGTGACTGGAGTATCTAGTTATGTGGTTAAGGAGTGTAGGTCTGCTATGCTGAATAGTGAGATGAATCTTTCTAGGCTGATGACTCATGCCCAACAGATTAAGGCAGACAAGATTAAGGAGAGAGATAGAATGAGAGGGAATAAGAGAGCTAGGTCCGAGCAGCACGAACAGGGTCAGACTAGATCGCAGGAAGGGAGTCGCCCTCAGTATCAGGATCGTTCGTCTCTACTAGAACCGTCATCTGCTAGTGCTCCCATGCCTAAAGGTAGGAAGGAAGCAAGGTAGCAGGTCATATACATCCAGGTCCCAGTACAGTGCTGGCAGTAAGCCAAATCATCCCATGTGTCCTAAGTGTGTGATACGGGACAATTGGCCATCTTATATTTTGATGACATCTTTGGAGGCCAACACATAGAGGCTCAAGACTTGGTCACCTCGAGAATACAAGAACATGCATGGAGGACCCGTTTTGAGCGTAACTTAAAGCAATCTCGCGTATGGAAGATTTCTTGGAGCATTTAAGAGTGAGGACTCACGGTTTTGGACCTTAATTAAGGGCATTTTGGACATTACACATGGTGTATTTACACACCATGGCCGCACCTATCATTAAGGGCAAAGTGGTCTTTTTGTATTCTTTTGTATTACACTATAAATAGGTCATTTTAGCTCATTTTTGGAAAGAGATTTAGAATGATGAAGAATTGAAAGACATATTTTCTCTCTTTTGAGAGTGTAACACCCTTAGTTGTAGGGCTTGGAAAAGTCATCCTTAGCATAGGGCTTGGAAAAGCCAATATTGATCTTTTCTTGGAAACGGTAGATCTTAAGGTGAGTTCATTCCCTTGGTGGTCACCGTAAGAGTGTGGTTTTGATTGTTACATTCATTAGGGGTTAGTGTTGAAATACACTTGGTTCTTAATCTTGTAATAATCTTGGTCTCACTATCTATCTTTATTTTCTTGCAAATCGTGTATGTGTTGTGTTGCGGACTGTTTTGGAGTTGTTTCGTGTTTCCGTTGTCTTTTCCGTATCATTTGGTATCAAAGCATGGCTTGATCTTGTTCCTACAAGATCAATCTTGGGTTTGCTTGTTAGAAAATTAAAAAAAAAAAAAAATTGAAAACTGAAATTTTCAGAAAAATAGCAATCTGTCCACTTTGTGTTCTTGGCCGAAAATTGTGTTCTTGTTGTATCTTGGCCGAGATTTTTTACTTGTCTTAAGTGTTTCTAGTGTTAGTATTGTTCTTCACTAACACTTTGAGTCTATATCTTGATTTGAGCCTTTGTTGTTGATGTTGTTATTGTGAACTTGGACTTGGCCGATAGTTGTTGGTATTGTTGTTGCGGGTTCAAGACTTGAACGTGTGATGTGTTGATTGGTTCAAGTTTTGAACGTGTATTGTGGAGATTGTGTTGTGGAATTTAAGCTTGGAAAGTTGTTGTTGTTGTTTGGGGGGTCCAACTTGAACCTTAGAACTTCAAGACTCAAACTTTGTGTTCTTGGTGTTCTTCACCATCTCCATATATTGTTGAAAAAAAAAAAGTGGTTGTTGATTTTTGAAGTTGAAGAAAAAAGAGTGTGTATTGTGTTATTCTTGCAAGACATAGATCCAAGTTTCAAGGTGCAGTACTTGGCCTTGTGTTCTTGTTGTTGACAATTGGTGGTATTGTGTTGTGTTCTTGTTGTTGACAATTGGTGGTATTGTGTTGTGTTCTTGAAGAAGTTGTTGTTGTGTTCTTGAAGGTTGTTGTGGTGTTCATCTAGTGCTTCATCTTTTCTTACAACTTAAGACAATCAAAAGTACAATATAGATTCAAAAGGTGAAGATGAAAAGATGTAAAGCTTGTTGTGAGAAACCTTGAACCCAACACTTCCTAGACTAGACTTCTACTTTTTCAGCTTTTCCTTATTTCAAAGACCTTGTTTTATGGGACTACTTTTTCTTGTTTCAAGAACTTTGTTTTGTGGGACAAACCACTTTTTCTTGTTTCAAGAACCTTGTGTTGTGGGACAAAATACTTTTTCCTTATTTCAAGACTTATGTTTTCCCTACCAAAAACCAATTGTCACCTTTTCCAAATAATGTGAAGATTTAAAATTTCAGAATTTGTGATTATAATGGGTGGGACCAAAACCAATTGCATGCTGCCACGTCATCAATTTGCTACTGTTCACGTCATTAATAAGCTCAAATTTCAGATTTTAGTAGTTTCCTTTTGTTGTTCCTTAGTTTCAATTTTATTGCTTCTAATTAATTAACAACTAGTAATCACCTACTTAGTTGTAGATTAATTGTTGAATCCGTTTCTTTCGTGTCTTCGTTATTTGTGAGCTTTTCTCATTTTTAATTCGTTGTAACTTCTTTATTTCAAGTTTGTAAGGAAATTTTATTTTGTGTCTTGAGTCGATCAAACAAGAATCTATTCCGTCCACCAAGTAGAATTGACATCCTATTAACTACCGGAGTACAAGCAGCTTTCAATATTCGCCGCTCCAATTGTGAGAATCACAAAGGTGAGTGTATACGAGTGTTGGTGAGGAGTTTTACTACTAATCTTATTTGTTCATTTTGTAGGTTTAAAGGGTGATATAAGAGGAACATGACTTTGATAGCCGGGGACTATTGTGACTACAATATGGGAGACTATGATTGTAGTGAGGGTTTTTATGGCTACGAAGTTGAGGAAGATTGCGGAGGCTATGAAAATAGTCATGGTCAAAACATAGGCAGATTTGAAAATTACTGTTTTGAGGGAGAAAATGAGGTGAATGAAGTGCCTAGTGCTTATGGTGACTTTGGAGATGATGTAGGACCTCGTGATGGATCTTATGATGAAGTTGGTACATGTGAGGAGTCTTGCACTCCCCACTCCGAACCTAGATTTGGTGTTAGGTATAACCCTATCATTCGCAAACCTTATGAGAGCTATGATGAGAGTACACGTGAGGAGTGTGAAGATTCATATTCTCCACCTTGTAGTACATCTTATCAAGGTCGATATAGTGTGAATGGTTATACTAGCTATAGTGTAGGTTGTCCAATGGGAAGAAGAGGGTATGCATCTCCAAATCCGAGGGGTACTCATGTTCTTTACAATGTTGATCCGAGAAGGAGTGTACACTCCGGAAAGGTGACCATTTGTGGGATACCGGGATGCCTCGTTGTGTTAAATGATAGGTACTATAGAAACTACATTATTCCATCCATGGTTGATTACTTGGGGTTATTTTGTGAGCCTTTACTTGTTCCATACTTCTTGGACAGGTTTAAGGTTACTGAGAGGGTAAAAGTTATCTTCTCCCAATTTAATTACCATGAGGAGGTGTGGTGTGATGTTTTTCCCATAACCTATGGTCATGTGAGCTTAGGCGCCGATTGGTTTGCACAACATAAAGTTCCAAATATGCAAAATTGGCCTAATATTGTAAGAGACCGATGGGGAAATTGCCTCAAGACGTACATTCTGCCCGGGCCGCAAAAAGAAGTTCCTACCTACTCCAATTCGAATTATTATGAGAGACAAAAGATTGAAAGGAGTAAGAGAGTGAAAGGTGGTAATCCGAGAGTGGAAAAAGGAGAGGTTGTGTGGAGCAAAGTAAGAGGATTACCACCAAACCATGCTAACATTGTTTGTCCTTCTATTTCAAAGGACATTTGTGTAGGTAGCAACATGGAAAGCGAAGAAGAACAATGCCAAAAGAAAGTTGCTTCCCAAACTTTTGGAGGACCTTCACACCATGACAAAGAAGAATCTACTCAAGGACTTCAAGGTAAAATGGCAAACTCTTACACTTTTGTACATGTGAATGATAATTGTGTGGCTAGTAGCCCATTGAGTGTGAGTTGTAGCTTGACTATATGTGAGTGTATTATTTCTTTGCCACTTGATGATGATGTACATGTTGTGAGTGTGGATATACTAGTTGATCCTATTGATGACCGAATAGACTCTTCTTGTAAGATCGATTTATGTCCACCTAGTGTTGAAACCATTATGTTGAATGAAAGTACATTATCTTCTGAAATTTGTGTTGATCAACTTATGTGTGAAAATTACCCACCACTTGAGGATGTGTATGATGTAATTAATGAACCTCAAGTGTGTGATGATGTTGAAAATATTGATCAAAGTGAGAATGAACCCGAGAGCTCTTCTTGGGGTAATATTGTGTTTGAAACATCCTTGAAACTTGATATTGATCATTTAGAGAGTGAGGAACTTGCTTGTTCCAAATCTGTCCGTGAGGTAGATCACACTCTTTTTAGGTACAATGTCTTGTTTGAAGATGATTTAAACACTCCTAATGAACCTAGTGGTGAAAATGATGGTATAGCTTGCCTTGGGAGCTATAGCCTATATGCTAACCCACTATGGTGTGACAATATTCCTCCTAAAGAGGGAAATCTCTTCTTGGAAGATGAGAGTCCTCTTAAGGGTAAGGAATGTGTAGTTTCGAAAGCTACTTCTTCTTCTACTTTGTGTGATTTCATTGTTGAGAGTACTCATGGTGATTATTGGGAAACTAGTAGTGAGTACACACATGAGAGCACCTTAGTAGAAGTCGATTTGAGTGATACTTTTCTCTACTCTCTATTTGCTTTGGATCATATGTATGTTATTGTAGAGAGTATGTCATTTAGTTTGGGTGTAGACCACGGGAAAGGAAAGTGTTGTCGAGACCCGTGTCTATGGCCACTTTTCCCATTTGAACCCGGTGCCAAATTTAGAAATGGTGATGTTGGTGCACCAAACTTGTTGCTTGGTCTACATGACAAGCAAAGTGTCACTCTTGATGTATCCTATAACCAAATCCTTTGTACATCTTTTATTGAGTTTTTAATATTCCTTGCAAAGGATTCTTGGTTATATTGCAAATATGTGCAACCTTGGCATGTTGAGATGATTTGTTATGCTAACCCTAACCCTCATGCCATGAGGAGTTTGTATTTGTTTGTCCTCTCTTCGGTTTTGCAAGGTTTGGATTCGAGGTCGAATCCTCTTCAAGAAGGGGAGGATGATACGGGACAAATGGACATCTTATCTTTTGATGACATCTTTGGAGGCCAACACATAGAGGCTCAAGACTTGGTCACCTCGAGAATACAAGAACATGCATGGAGGACCCGTTTTGAGCGTAACTTAAAGCAATCTCGCGTATGGAAGATTGCTTGGAGCATTTAAGAGTGAGGACTCACGGTTTTGGACCTTAATTAAGGGCATTTTGGACATTACACATGGTGTATTTACACACCATGGCCGCACCTATCATTAAGGGCAAAGTGGTCTTTTTGTATTCTTTTGTATTACACTATAAATAGGTCATTTTAGCTCATTTCTTGACAGAGATTTAGAATGATGAAGAATTGAAAGACATATTTTCTCTCTTTTGAGAGTGTAACACCCTTAGTTGTAGGGCTTGGAAAAGTCATCCTTAGCATAGGGCTTGGAAAAGCCAATATTGATCTTTGCTTGGAAACGGTAGATCTTGAGGTGAGTTCATTCCCTTGGTGGTCACCGTAAGAGTGTGGTTTTGATTGTTACATTCATTAGGGGTTAGTGCTGAAATACACTTGGTTTTTAATCTTGTAATAATCTTGGTCTCACTATCTATCTTTATTTTCTTGCAAATCATGTATGTGTTGTGTTGCGGACTATTTTGGAGTTGTTTCGTGTTTCCGTTACCTTTTCCGTATCAGTGTGGTAGGGCTCATTCGGGTGAGTGTTGGGGTGAGAAAAGGGGTTGTTTCCGGTGTGGTGACATGGGTCACAGAGTTAGAGATTGTCCACAAGATGGACAAAGGCATCATGACTATCGCCCTCAGGCCCATACTCAGACTATTAGTGCTTTAGTTCCAGTGACTCGCCCAGCCCCAGCTCAGGGTGCCTCTTCTAGCAATGCTGGCGGGCAGCGCCAAAAAAGATTCTATGCTTTACCGTCCCACCAGGAACAGGAGGACTCTCCCGATGTTATTACTGGTATGCTTCATATATTGCAGTTTGATGTGTATGCTTTGTTGGATCCTGGAACCAGTTTCTCATATGTTACACTTTTGATTGCTGTGAATTTTGAAATGAGTCTTAAGATTATTCCTGAGCCTATCCTAGTTTCTATCCCAGTGGGTGATTTGATTGTTGCCCAAAAAGTGTATAAAAAGTGTTTTGTTACCGTTCTTCATAGAGTCTTGTTGGCTGATCTGATTGAGTTAGACATGGTAGATTTTGATGTGATTCTGGGTATGGAGTGGTTGTATTCTTCTTATGCCTCTATTGATTGTCGGACCCGAGTGGTCAAGTTTCAGTTTTTGAGTGCATCCGTGTTTGAGTGGTCTGGGAATTTTGTGTCACCCAAGAGTCATTTTATCTCTTACCTCAAAGGTAGAAAGCTTATTTCCAAGGGGTGTATTTACCATTTGGTTAGAGTCAAAGACACTAAGTCTGAGACTCCAACTCTCCAATTTATTAACGTCGTCAATGAGCTTTCTAATGTCTTTTAGGATGATCTCCCAGGGATACCTACTGATAGAGAGATAAAGTTTAAGATTGATCTTCTTCCCGATGCTCAGCCCATTTCTATTCGTCCTTATCGTATGGCCCCTACAGAACTTAAGGAGTCAAAAGAACAACTCAAAGATCTACTAGATAAGGGATTCATAATTCCCAACATTTCTTCTTGGGGTGCTCCTGTGTTGTTTGTGAGAAAAAAAAATGGCTCTTTGCATATGTGCATTGATTACTGCCAACTGAATAAAGTCACCGTCAAAAATAAGTACCCTCTTCCAAGAATAGATGATTTGTTTGACCAATTGCAAGGTGCAAGTTATTTCTCAAAGATAGACCTTCATTTCGGCTATCATCAACTAAAAGTTAGGGAGTGTGACATCCTGAAAACCATTTTCCAAACTCGTTATGTCCATTTTGAGTTTCTTGTTATGTTTTTTGAGTTAACTAATGCCCCAGTAGCTTTCATGGACCTAATGAATCGAGTGTTCAGACCATATCTGTATATATTTGTCATAGTGTTCATCGATGATATACTGGTGTAATCCCGTAGTGAGGATGAACATTCTGATCATCTCTGAACTGTCTTGCAAACCCTTAGAGATCACAAGTTGTTTGCCAAGTTCAGTAAGTGTGAGTTTTGGCTAAGGTCAGTTGCTTTTCTGGGTCATATCATTTCTTTTGAGGGTATTAGAGTTGATCCCCAAAAGACCGAAGCTATTAGAAATTGGCCTAGACCTATTTCTCCGACTGATATCAGAAGTTTCTTGGCTTTAGCTGGCTATTACCGCCATTTTGTTGAGGGTTTCTCCTCTATAGTGTCTCTTATGACTCGGTTGACCTGAAAGAATGTGAAGTTCTTGTGGTCTGAATCTTGTGAGAAGAGTTTTCTGGAGTTAAAGACTCGACTCACTTCAGCCCCTATTTTGACTTTGCCTGATGGTGTTGATGGTTTTGTGGTGTACTGTGATGCTTCGAGAGTTGGGTTGGGTTACGTATTGATGCAGAAGGGTAAGGTGATAGCTTATGCTTCTAGACAGTTGAAACCCCATGAGAAAAATTACACCACCCATGACCTTGAGTTGGCTACTATTGTGTTTGCTTTGAAAATCTAGAGACACTATTTGTATGGTGTCCATGTTGATGTTTTCACTGATCATAAGAGTCTGCAGTATGTGCTTACCCAAAGAGAATTGAATCTTGGGCAGAGATGATGGTTAGAATTGTTAAAGGACTATGATATGAGTGTGTTGTACCATCCGGGCAAGGCCAATGTTGTGGCGGATACCCTAAGTAGAGTGTCCATGGGTAGTGTTTTAACATATGGTAGAAGGTAAGAAAGAGTTGGCTCGTGATGTACATCGTTTGGCTAGATTGGGGGTTAGGTTGTTTGACTCTGCTGAAGGTAGTATAGGGGTTCAGCGTAGTTTAGAATCCTCCTTGGTTTCGGAAGTGAAGGAAAAGCAATACTTAGATTCTAGTTTGGTCAGACTAAAGGAGTCAGTCAAGGACCAAAAAGTAGAGGTTTTCTCCTAAGAGGGTAGTTGTCCCAAGAGGGTAGTTCTCCCAAGAGTCAGTAGTTCTGAAATATCGAGTTTAGGTTGGGTTATACCTTTGGTTTAGGTCCTGCTGCACCCAAACTCATTTCGACCTATTGGTTGAAAAATTGGTAAATTGGAAATTTGGGTGTAGGGCTACATATGGTAGAAATGACCTCGGATGGAAAATCCAACATCGCCAATGCATATGAAATATTGAAATCAGTGTGGAAGCATATTTTGATTGCTCATATTGGATTTCAGATACATCTTGAGGCATTGGCTGAATTAATCCAAGTTTCATTTGTTATCTGGTGCAGAAAAGGTACCGCAATTGTGAAGGTTATATTGCAATCGTGATACCGCAATTGCGGCCCGCGTGTTCATGACACCTAAACCATAGGCCTAGTAAGGGGTATTAAAATGCCCATTTTGGTTGAGAATTGGCCATTTCTCTATTCCCTTGAGTCCCAAAAACCCTAATGGGGTGTGTAGTCCATAAATTAAGTCTTGGGTATTGATTGAGATCTTGAATAACTTTCTTATTAGGGATTAACATCAAATATAAGCTATGAATCCTTCATTTATAGTGTTGAATTGTTGATTATTTGACCCAAAACCCCAAATGGCTTGAAGCTTGATTTTAGCCTAAATATGATTGATTTGCACCAATTCCTTGGGGGATATAACTCTCTAATGGTATTTGAACAATGTTTTGGTCTTGAAAACTTGTTTGTCATAAGTGGTACCCACTTGGGGGTTTTTTGTGTCATTCTAGTATTGAAGCACAATGGTGTAATATGCATTTTGATATTCTCATAATAATGCATAGATTGTATTTTTGATAGCTTGGCTCATTGAAGAAGCTTCAAGGAAAGGGAAAACAAAGGTTATTGGTCCGTTAGCTATATTTGGATTTGAGGTAGGTTAGGCTTATTTCTTATTAAATTGGGCTTTATTATAGTATGACTTTGATATTTTGATAAGATTGGGCGGGGTCTTAGGTGTTGAAATTGTGGGATTAGTTAAATCTCTTAGGTTATTGAACTCATAAAGTATGATACTTCACTTATAGTCTAGAACCTTGGTTAGTTGGACTTGTTATCTCATGAATAACATGAGAATGTTCTAGTTGCTCTAGTTTGACGGGAGTGACCTTGTCACCCATATTAAATAGTAAGTTGGCCTTAGTTGTGCGTGATTATGGAAATTTCCCTAGTTGCTTTGGATAAAGTAAGAGTAACACTTGAAGAAGAATTGTACTATAGAACTAGTGTGGATTGATAAACCTCTAAGACATGACTTAGTTATCATAGCTTAGTCCCGGGTAGAAGTTAGACTTGAAGAAGAACTTGGGTTATTAGAAACGGAGTTTGACCCACCTTAAGCTTGGACTTTGTAGCTTCATTAGTGACCTAGATACTTGTTAAATGCATAGGATGTTCCTTTGGTAATATGATGGTTAATTCTAGTAAATGGTTTATTCATGATGTTGGTATTGGAAATAATGTGCGTAATTGGTTGCTAGATTATTGATAATATTTGTATAGCAATGAAATGTCTTATAGATTGAACCCATGACTAGGCTATTACTTAAATCATTGACTACACTACCATATGGTCCTTGGATTATACTATTACTCATATTAGGTTCAAGCCTAGTGACTAACAAATGCTTATGCTAAAGATCCTCTTGAGCTAATATTCGAATCATGCTAATAAATAAGGGCTCTAGAAGATATAACTAGGCTTTATACTTATAGATGCTAATGATTATGTTAAGACCGATAAAGTAATGATGTTCATACCATATGGATATACTTGTTCATACTCCTAGTAATATATTGTGTTGGTAATAAATTATGAGAGACAATGGTATGTATTTCCTTACTTCCTTTGTACCATATCCCTCATGGGGCTTGCATTTACTATTGATTGGATTTTCTATATATATATTAAAGTTATGATAATGCTCAGTAAGTAAGGAGGATATATTGATATTATGATGAAGTCTGATAAGTCTAGAGGATATATTGATGTTATGATGATGCCCGGTAAGTTCAGAGGATATATTGATGTTATAATGATGCCTGATAAGTCTGGTAGATATAGTGACAATGTCATGATGCCCAGTAAGTCCGGAGGATATAATGATGTTATGTATAGTAAGCGTCTATGTATATATGATTATGTGTGATTATGATTTTATAAGAATACATTCGTATGTTCCTTGAAGTCGTGATGTTATTATTGGGATATCGGTTATAATTATTTGATACTAATCACTTGTGAAGCGGTGTAGTTCTTTCTAGTGTTGAATAGTGAGTAAAAGTAGTAAATGTTGAATAATGTATTAGGACAAGTTGGTAAACGAGATATTGTGTGGCATTTGAGGATTCACCTAGTGAGTTTAGATAACATTAGATAAATAGATTAATTAAGGTATATTGCTTATTAAAGTGAGTTATGTGGTAACTAGTTGACTACTAAGTGACTATTTTACTTAATGGCTTAAAGTCTAAAACTCTAGTTATTGAACCTTTCTTGGTTGAAATATGGTAACTAGCAATTATGGTTGTTATGTGGCTAATGATGATAATAGGTTAGCATGGGTGATGATTAATGATATTGATGATGAAGTTATGATGTCTATAAGTTATTAATTGAGGATTTGTACATTAATGATGCTAGCTACTAAAAGATGTTAACGGTTAGATATATAAGTGTATAATGATGATTAGTGGCCTTTTCTAGATGGTGATTAGTGCTACTATGATGACTAGAAAAGAGTATTGTTAAATGTGTCTATGGTCTAGTAATGAACCTCGACTAGAGGTTGGATGTTGGTAAATTAGTAAATAATGGTTAGTTGTTATCCCATGAATAAGGATTATTTAATGAATCGGTTCAGCTAACAATTAGGGGTCCTTGATGACTTGTGAATTGGTGATTTATTAATAGTCATTGATTAACTAATATTGAGTAAGTATAGTATATTGCTGAGATAGACATCTATATGGTGATATAATTATGGGCATTAGTACCTTGGCATATGTTATTTAGTTGCGGTAATGGTTGATGGTTATAATGGTTGCCAAATAGTCATTTATGGGCAGTGTGGAAAACTATGGAAACTGAGAAGTTAGTTATATGTCTATTAACATTGATGATTTAATACTTTAATGCACTCTTCGGTGGTATGGGATGCAGTGATAGGTTCTTTACTTTATGTTCTTTGGGGTGTACTGCCCGGTGGTATGGGACACTGTGGTGAGTTCTTTACCTTTATTCTCTAATGGATGTAAGTGTGTTAACTTGGTATTTATGCGATTGTAATTGTAATAGTGTCGCATTATGTTTTCAGAACGATTACTCATTGTATGTGATGGTAATGGTGGGTATTAATATGAGATGTGGTATTATCGTTCTAGTTGATCATTTATTTTGTGCAATAATGATGAAGATGATTCAGGTTTGATTTTGTGCCTTGACTTAGAGATATAATCTTGCTTTATATCATTTTATATCATAGTTTAGCTCAGTCGGCCGATGATACCTACTGAGTACCTATTGTTTTGGTGCTCATACTACACTTTAGTACCTTTTTAGTGCAAACCCGAGTAGTAGTTGTCGCTACTAAGTTGAGATCATACAGTGTTGATCTTTTGGAGATAGGGTGAGCTCTTGGAGTTTGAAGTCGCCCATTTTCCTCTATCGTTATTCAATCTTTTCTATTCAAGATAGAATTATTGACTATTCTAGACTTTTGGGTTGTATTTTCTATTATCATACTTTGATGTTGTTGTATTGATATTACCAGGTCGTAGAATTGGTATCAGTATTTTGATTGGCTTCTTTAGTGAAATTCTATTGATTATAATTATGTTTGTGTGTTTAGGCCCAGTTGGGCATTTCTACTAAAATAACCCATTGCCTTAACTCCGGGTAACAGTGTTGTTAACCTATTGGTGGGTTTTAGTAGGTGACATCATGACCATAAAGCGGGTCATGAAAAATTGGTATCAGAGCTTAGGTTTTACCGGTATTGTTAGTATAAGAGTAAGTGACTAATAGAGTTCGGCAGATCAGAATGTTGATGTCCGTTCCCTATCTTTGAGAGGCTATGGGACATTCTTAAGAGTCTTACACTTTTTTCACTCGTATCGTGCTAAAAGTCTGAGTTGATTTGTAGGATATTTTCTTGACTTTACTCTTTCATAGATGCCTAGGACACATGCTACAGCAATGCGTAATGAGGGTCTCGAGACAGCGCCCATGGATCTTACTCCTATTTGAGGATAGCCTTTTGATGGGTCCCCAATTAAGGACCAGGATAGGTTGTTTCCCCCAAACCTCATTCCTGTACCTGAGCCTGAGATTCCTCCGCCACAACCAACGGTGGGCCAGGGACCAACCCAGGCTCCACTGGGTTTTTTTTCCTCTTCATTGCCTAGATATTCCTTGGTCCAACTGTTGGGTATTGTGATGGTACGCAGACTACTAGAAAAGGGGTGCAGCCTGCAGCTGTAGCTCCTGGAGTTAAGGTTCCTCATATACCAGCGGTTGTTCAATCGATGGTCACTCAATCAGTAGTGACCCAGCCTGCTATGTCTGCTGAGGAGCAGAAGATGTTGGGTAGATTTTTTAGGTTGGCTTTGTCTAGGCTTTCTAGTGCTCTTGGAGAGGATGCATTTGAGTTTTTTAGTGCGAGGATAGGCTTCGTGGATTAGGCCTTGTTGAGACTCTTGGTGTGGACTACATCATATTTCAATTGGATTTGTCTACTTGACACTGGTGGAGAGGTTTTATGAGTTCTAGGCCAGCTGAATCTTCTCCCCTATCATGGAATTAGTTCTTAGAGATATTCTTAGAGAAGTATATGCCACGCATCCATAGGGATGGACTGAGGGATCAGTTCACCAGACTGGAGCAGGTTTCTATGACAGACGCCGAGTATGAGGCCTGTTTCCACTAGTTTGTCAAGCATGTGACTTTTATTTTGGATACTGAGTATGAGAGAGTTTGTTGCTTTGTGAGAGGACAAAGGCTCCCTATTGGAATGGCTACTCAGAGTCTAGTTGATATGGGTAGGACCTTTTCTGAGGTTTTAGATCATACTAGCATGATGGAGGACATGTATCGTGAGGGTCGTAATAAGAAGCCCAAGTACTAGGGCAGATTTGATGGGAGCCATAGTAGTTCCCGATCCAGAGGTGGTAGTTCTCATATTGGGATCCTCCACATCCATTTTTTCAGCCTCAGGGTCAGATTAGTCGACCAGTTTAGAAAGCTCTTCAAACTATTAACGGAGGTCAGTTTGGTATTAGTGGTCGCACTGGTAAGGGTGGTGATCAATATTTGAGAGGTTCATCTACAGGTCGTGCTAGATATGGTGGTTACTTCGGTTTAGCTGGACCTGTGAGTTCTAATACTGCTCATGACTCTTATTTTACTTGTGGGCTTCCTGGTCATTTTTTACAAGATTTCCCTAGTCGGGGGGCGATAGGTTATTAGGGTGCTCAAGGTGGTACTCAGGCAGGCAGGATAGGAAGTTTGGTCAGGGGCCCATCCAGGTCGCAGGTGTGTTCAGTTATATACAGAACCTGCTAGACCCGAGGTTGAGACGTTGGATATTGTAGTCACAGGTACGATTTTGGTGTGCCACGAGTCAGCTCTTGCTTTATTTTATCCCAGATCTATATATTCTTATATATCTACTTTTTACGCACCACAGTTGGACTTGACTAGTGACTTATTATCTATTCCATTGTGTGTATCTACTCCAGTAGGTGATTCTTTGGTAGTGAATCGAGTATTCATATCATTTGTTGTGACAGTTAGTGATGTCCATATTTATGTTGATCTTATTATTAAAGATATGCTTGATACGGCCCAAACTAGAGCCTTGTCATAATGGATATCTCAAGTTCATTAAGGGCAGGAAACCACCACTAACACCCAAACCAACTAACCAATATACATCCTGAGTCGGATGAATTCCGAATATATAACAAGATAGAGTAATTCAAAATGTAATGACTTTGAGATAGGTTTGTCACTGAGACCAATCCGACCAAGTCAAATCAACCTATAGCAACCCAAACCCAACAATAACCAAAACCATATCTATTCGATACCCAAGTCCACAGTTGCCCTGTAACGCCCCGTATTTCCCTAGCATAATCTAAGTCACAATGCATGAGTATTCGTATATAAAATTTTGAAACACTCATTGTTTTCCAGTTTAGAGCCTGCCATTGCGTAGGAAATTCAATTAGCTTTCCAACGATAAAAACTCGCCCAAATTCGATAACCGGGTAAGAAGTTATGGTGATTTTAAGTTTTAGTCATTAGACCCCATCATTTTAACCCTTAGCGCATCACGGAGACAGTCCAAATGACAATTGTCAATTTCCAGTATGACTCTACAATCATGGAGCATCGCGGAGCAGACTAATTTCCCATTTGGCAATTTCCAGTAGGCCTCCGCGATGCTGGTGCATCGCGGAGGTGGCCAAATTGGCATCCAAAGGTTTACCACGATAGCTCTACATTGCGGTATTTATCCAGGTCCCAATTGTCATTTTCCAGTGGCCTGGTGCGATAGTGGAGCGTCGTACCAATGGTCTAGATCGAGAAAATTTCATGAAAATTTAAATTTGCGTCCAGGGTTAAAATAGTCTTTTTCCATGATTTTATTTCACCCAGATGTGGGATTTAAGCCCTAAAATCATTTAAACCCTTCACTATTCACTTTTCCTCAAAATCAAAAGGTAATTCTCTCTCAAGAAATCAAGAACCCTAGCTTTCAAGTTCAAGGTCAATCCTCACAAACTCACCAAGAACTTCAAGAAATTCATTATCCCAGGTATGTTAGAAGTTTATCCATGGATTCCTTTCATCCATGGAACCTAAGTAACCCATTTTAATCACCAAGTTATAATTTTTTCAAGTTATTATGTTTTAAATTATGATTTCATCCATGAATCTCCATGCACTACTCATTTTATATCATGCTACCATGAAATTATTGTTATTATCCAATCCTTCATATTTTAACATTATTACTTATTGAATTAAACCATGAATTTATGCTATTATGATGAATTCATGCTATTACTACAAGTCCCATGACATTCTTATGATTGTTTTAAACCATGAACTACAAGTGTTTGATAAGATGTGTACAAGAGTGATTGATTTAAATAAAAGCCTTCATGTTTTGTCCTTCAAGATTTAGTGTTATTTTACTATTATTGCTTTGAGTCCTGCGGTATTGACTACCCGAAATCCATAGATGTTTACTTAGTCTAGTATAAGTACATTACAAAATAGTCTTCAGAACATACTATGAGCATTATAAGAACAGTCAATTACCAGTTAGATGAACTCAGCACAGCCTAATATTTCAGTGTCCTTCAGTTGGGAGTAGGATTTAGCACCGAGCGAGTATAGGGATGGTGGCTTCCCCATCAGATAGGTAGAGTCGTTAATAGCAGTCCTTATACTCCAAAACTACATAGTCAGGTAGGATATGAGAAGTCACCCATCAGATTAGACTTGACTATCTTGCAGGGGTCACCCATCAGTCCAGGCTTGACACCCTTAGCCCTTTGGACATTATACTAGTTTAGTGGATCCACACAACCATCGTTTGTACCCGTGGCATGGTATTAACACCCTTTTAACTGGGGTTACAAGGTGGACCCCGATTAGCTCAAATTGGGGAATGTCGGTTAGATGATACCTCCCACTATCTCAAATATAGTCTCAGTTATAGTCCCAGCTCAGTTATTCAGTCTTAGTGTTGTTTAACCAAAGCATACAGATTTCAGTTATTTTAGTATTTCGGTTTACACATTTTCCTCAGTTCATGTTATATGCTTGGTTATGCATTCTCAGTATTTATAGATTTTTATGTATTTTCAGTATCTATAGATTCCATTCTCTCTATTCAGTACTCCATGCTTTACATGCATATCCAGTTAGTTATTAGTTCTATTCATGAAACCATACATATCAGCCTACCTCATTTAGCATACTAGTACATTCAAGACTGATCGCATACCTTTTTTTGCGCTATGATGTATTATATCATAGGTTCTGATGCTCAGTTTTTGGTTTGTGATTAGACTTATCAGATCCTCAGCAGTAGCAATGGTGAGTCCTCATATTTCGAGGACAGGCTTACTTTATTTCATGTCTCAGTTAGTAGTTAATTGGAGTTAGTTGGGTTCTGTCCTATCAACTCACATTTAGTCAGTCAGTTTTAGAGGCTTTTCAGACATTAGAGTCAGTTATCCAGTATTCAGACTTTCAGTTGACAGGAAAGTTTATCATTATTTTATCAGATTCAGACAGTTTTTCCATAGACTTATATTCAGTTTTAAATTCAGTTATTAAAACTTATGGCATGTCAGTATTTTTATGCATTTATAATTGTGTTATCTAGTACTCATAGCAGGTACCAGCTCATGGGTTAGCTTGTGGTCCCGCGGGACTGTAAGCATAGTGTGACAACTAGGGGGTAGTCCCGGGTCGTTACAAACTTGGTATCAGAGCCTAAGGTTTTAAAGTGTCCTAGAAAGTCTGAAATTCATGTCAAGTAGAGTCTTGTGCATAGGTGTGTAGCGCGCTACACTTATGGATGAGAGGCTACGAGGTGTTTAGGAGTTTTCCTTCTTTCAGTGTTCATGTCGTACGAGTGAGATGAGCTCAAGTTAAACTCCCTGTCTAATCTATTTCTTCCTTTTGTTTATAAAACAAGCCTCCTAAGAAGAAAGGAAGAAGAACAGAAAACCAGCTAGCCCCTCATCCCATCCAAGCAGATCCTCTGGATGAGCATGTCTCTCACGCAGAATTCAGGGCTATGTTTACTACTCTAGCCAATTCTATAGCAGCACAAAATAAATGGCCAGCTGTTGTTTTGGTGAACCCAGTGGCTAATACTTCTACAATTAGAATTCGGGATTTCACCCAGATGAATCCTTCTTCTTTCACCAAATCCAAGTCTGAAGAGGATCCACAGGAATTCTTAGATATGGTGCAAAAGGTAACGGATGCTATGGGGGTGATATCTAGTCAGAGTGCTGAGTTGGCAGCATACCAGCTGTAGGATGTAGCCCATACTTAGTTTAAGTAGTGGAAGGTTGATAGGGGTGTAGATGTAGGGCCTCTAGAATGGGAAGAGTTTGCCACAACTTTCTCAAACAGATTCTTCCCTTTAGAGTTGAGGAGGCCAAGGTGTTAGATTTTATTAATTTAAGGCAGGAAAGCATGAGCGTAAGGGAGTATTCCCTCAAGATTACTCAGTTATCTAGATATGCTTTTCATGTGGTAACTGATAACAGGTCCAAGATGAGTAAGTTTATGTATGGCATATCTGATAGTGTGGTCAAGGAGTATAGGACCACAATCATGATTAGTGAGATGGATTTGTCTATGCTAATGGTCCATGCTCAACAGATAAAGGAGCAGAAGATTAAGAAAAAGGAGAGAGAAAATAAGAGAGCTAGGACGGGTAGTTTTAATTTTAATTAACCAAAGTCAGAAGGTGGTAACCATTTTCAGTTTCATTAAAGATCTTCAGCCCCAGTACCCTCTTCACTTAGTGCCCCAGTACCCAAATTCAAAAATGACAATAGGGATAGGGCCCCAAGATCTAAGTCCCAGGTCATTATTAGCAGTGCTTGTACAAATTTTCTATGTCAAAAATGTGGTAGACACCATCAAGGTGAGTGTAGAGTGGGTAGTGATGTGTGCTTTGGGTATGGAAAGCCAGGCCATCAGATTTGAAAGTATCAGGTAGTTGATCAAAAAGGTAGGGATGCACACCAATAGGGCCAGTCCCATCAGTCGTCATTTCCATTCAGTCGCCCAACTCAGCAGGGTGCTGCTTCTAATGCTACTAGCGGTCAGCGTCCAAATAGATTATATGTTTTTCAATCCTGCCAAGATCAGTAAAATTCTCCTGACGTAGTTACAAGTACGTTGCAAGTCTTTCACTTACATGTGCATGCTTTACTAGACCCTGGAGCTTCTCTTTCTTTTGTAACTCCAAATATAGCCGTCAACTTTGGAGTAAGTCCCGAAACTCTAGTAGAGCCCTTTTCAATGTCTACCCCAGTAGGAATATCCATTGTAGCTAGATAGGTATACAGGAACTTTCCAGTCATAATATCTCAAAAAGTTACCTTAGTTAATCTCGTGAAGTTAGAGATAACAGATTTCAACGTCATTTTCCCAAATACTCAGCCTATATTTATTCCTCCATACAGAATGGCTCTAACTGAACTCAAAGAATTGAAATAACAATTGAAGGGTCTCTTAGATAAGGGATTCATCAGACCCAGTGTCTCCCCGTAGGGCTCACAAGTCCTATTCATGCATAAGAAGGCGGTTCTCTCAGAATGTGTATTGACTACTGTCAATTGAACAAGGTCACAGTCAAGAATATATATCCACTTTCTATAATCAATGTTATTTGATCAACTTTAGGGTGCCAGTTACTTTTCAAAGATAGACCTCAGATCAGGCTATCATCAACTCAGGGTCAGAGAATGTGACATTGCGAAAATAGCTTTTTGAACCCGATATGGTCACTTCAAATTTCTAGTCATGTCCTTTGGTCTTACCAATGCCCCAGTAGGCTTCATAAACCTAATGAACCAAGTGTTCAAATAGTACTTGGACATGTTTGTCATAGTCTTCATTGATGGCATTCTTGTTTACTCTCGTAGCAAAACTGATCATGTAGACCACCTCAGAATAGTACTTCAGACTCTTAGAGCTCATCAGTTGTTCACTAAATTTAGTAAGTGTGAATTCTGGCTAAGATCGGTAGCTTTCCTTGGCCTTATCATTTTTGGTGATGGCATAGAGTTTATCCTTAAAAGATTGAAGTGGTGAGAAACTGGCCTAAACCTTCTCTCCATTAAACATCAGGAGTTTCTTAGGTTTAGCTGGTTATTACCGTCGGTTTGTTAAAGGATTTTCTTCTATTTCATCCCCCATGTCCAAATTGACTTAGAAGAAAGTTAAGTTTTAGTGGTCAGATTTATGCGAGAAGAGTTTTCAGAAGTTGAAGACATGACTCACCTAAGACCCAATCTTGACTATACCAAATGGTTCAAATGGGTTTGTTGTGTACTGTGATGCATCCAGAGTAGGTTTGGCTTGTGTCCTTATGCAGAAAGAAAAGGTCATAGCCTATGCCTCTAGTCAGCTTAAACCCCATGAGAAGAATTACCCTACTCATGATCTTGAGTTAGCAGCTATAGTATTTGCCTTAAAGATTTGGAGGCATTACTTGTATGTGGTGCATGTAGATGTGTTCACGGGTCACAAAAGCCTTCAGTATGTGTTCTCTCAGAAAGAAAGAAATCTGTGTCAGAGAAGGTGGTTAGAGTTATTGAAGGATTATGACATGAGTGTTCTGTATCATTCGAACAAATCCAATGTAGTGGCTGATGCTCTTAGTAGATTGTCTATGGGTAGTACTGCTCATGTTGATGATGGTAAGAAGAAGTTAGCTCAAGAAGTTCATCAGCTTGCCCGACTAGGTATCTACTTAGTCGATTCAGCAGAGGTAGTGTATGGGTGCAGAGTAGCTCAGAATTATCTCTAGTTTTCGAGGTAAAGGAAAAATAGGATAGAGATCCCAGTCTAGTTAAGTTAAAAGAATCAGTCAGAGATCAGAAAGTAGAGGTTTTCTAGGGGGAGATGGTGTTTTTCATTGTCAGGGTAGATTGTATGTGCCTGGTGTAGATGATTTGAGGCAACGAATTATTGCCAAAGCGCATGGTACGCGTTACTCCATTCATCTAGAGGCCACTAAGATGTACCACAATTTGTAGAAGATTTATTGGTGGAGTGGGATGAAGAGAGATATTGTAGAGTTTGTAGCTAAGTGCTCTACATGCCAGCAAGTTAATATTGAGCACCAGAAACATAGTGGGTCCATGTAGGAGTTCAGTATTCCCACTTGGAAGTGGGAGGAAGTGAACATGGATTTTATGACAGGTTTGCCTCGTACCCATGATCAGCATAATTCTATTTGGGTCATCATAGACAGGATGACTAAATTAGACCATTTCTTGCCGGTCCATACCTTTTATTCAGTCGAGGACTATGCCAAACTCTATATCAGAGAGTTGGTTAGGTAACACGAAGTCCCAGTGTCTATCATCTCTGATAGAGGTACCCAGTTTACCTTTCTCTTCTAAAAAGAATTCCAAAAGGGTCTTGGTACCCAAGTCCACCTTAGTACAGTTTTTCACCCTCAAACAGACGATCAAGCATAAAGGACTATTCAATCTCTTGAAGATATGTTGAGAGCATGCGTTGTTGATTTCAATGGAAGTTGAGATGACCACTTGCCTTTGATTGAGTTCTCATACAATAACAACTATCATTTTAGTATCCAGATGGCTCCTTATGAAGCTATCTATGGTAGGAGATGTAGATCTCCTATTAGTTGGTTTGAAGTAGGTGGGGCCACAGTAATAGGGCTTGACTTGGTGGTTGATGATTAGAGAAGGTTCAGTTGATCAGAGAAAGGATAAGGGCTATCCAGAGCCGACAAAAATAGTATCCTAATATGAGAAGAAAGGACCATGAGTTTGAGGTCGGTGATCTTGTGTACTTAAAAATCTCTCCCATGAAAGGAGTGAAGAGATTCGGCAAGAATGGAAAACTCAGTCCCCAATTTGTTGGTCCCTTCAAAATTCTCAGTCATTTTGAAAAGGTAGCATACGAGCTTTAGTTGCCTTCAGATCTAGCCTCAGTACACCCAGTGTTCCATGTCTCATTGTTAAAAAAGTGTATTGGTGATCCATCGGTAGTTTTTCCCTTAGAAAGTGCAGATATTCAGAACAATCTTTCCTTTGAGGAATGTCCAGTAGAAATTCTTGATCATCAAGTTCGTAGACTAAGGAACAAAGAAGTTACACTAGTCAAAGTTCTTTGTGGAATCAGTCTGTCGAAGGAGCCACTTGGGAAGCAGAGGCAAATATGCGGACCAAGTACCCTCATCTTTTCTCTGCGAATCCAAATTCAATATAAGGTACCAAATCTTCTTAAGATTTTTCCTCTATCATGCTCAGTTTTAGTTGCACATCATGTTCATGTCAGTCATGCATTCATAAATCTATTAAGTCATGTATTCTATGAATCAGATATGCATGTTCAGTGTGTAAGCTTAGCCCATCAGTTTCCTCAGCTTAACCAGTTTCATTCGAGGACGAATGATCCTACGGAGGAGATATTATAACTCTCCGTATTTCCCTAGCATAATCTAAGTCCCAGTGCATAAGCACTTGTATCTAAAAATTTTGAAACACTTATTATTTTTCATTTTAGAGCCTACCATTGCATAGTAAATTCAATTAGCTTTCCAACGATATAAAATTCACCCAAATCTGATAACCGGGTGAGAAGTTATGGTGATTTTAAGTTTCAGTCATTAGACCCCGTCATTTTCACCCTTAGCGTGTCGCGGAGATAGTCTAAATAACAATTGTCAATTTCCATTGTGACTCCGTGATCATGGCACATCGCAGAGCAGGACGATTTCCCGTTAGGCAATTTCCAGTGGGCCTCTACGATGTTAGCGCATCCTAAACGTGGCCAAATTGGCATCCAAAGGTTTACCATGATAGATCCGCATCGCGGTGTTCATCCAGGTCCCAGTTGTCATTTTCCAGTAGCCTGGCGCGATAGTGGGGTATCGCGCCAGTGGTCCAGATCGAAAAAATTTCATGAAAAATTAAAGTTGTACCCAGGGTTAAAACCGTCTTTTACCATGATTTTATTTCACCCAGATGTGGGATTTAAGCCCTAAAAATGTTTAAACCCTTCATTATTCACTTTTCCCCAAAATCAAAAGGTAATTCTCTCTCAAGAAATCAAGAACCCTAGCTTTCAAGTTCAAGGTCAATCCTCACGAACTTACCAAGAACTTCAAGAAATTCATTATCCCAGGTATGTTAGATGCTCATCCATGGATGTCTTTCATCCATGGAGCCTAAGTAACCCATTTTAATCACCAAGTTATAATCTTTTCAAGTTATTGTGTTTTAAATTATGATTTCATCCATAAATCTCCATGCACTACTGATTTTATATCATGCTACCATGAAATTATTGTTATTATCCAATCCTCCATGTTTTACATTATTACTTATTGAATTAAACCATGAATTAATGCTATTATGATGAATTCATGCTATTACTACAAATCCCATGACAGTCCTATTATTGTTTTAAACCATGAACTACAAGTGTTTGATAAGATGTGTACAAGAGTGATTGATTTAAATAAAAGCCTTCATGTTTTGTCCTTCAAGATTTAGTGTCATTTTACTATTATTGTTTTAAGTCCTAGGGGTAATGAATACCCGAAATCCATAGCTGTTTACTTAGTCTAGTATCAGTACATTACAGAATAGTCTTCAGAACATACTATGAGCATTATGAGAATAGTTAATTACCAGTCAGATGAACTCAGAACAGTCTAGTATTTTTAGTGTCCTTCGATTGGGAGTAGGATTTAGCACCGAGCGAGTGTAGGGATGACAGCTTCCTCGTCAGATAGGCAGCGTCATTAGTGGCAGTCTCTATACTCCAAAACTATGTAGCCAGCGTAGGATTTAATAAGTCACCCATCAGATTAGGCTTGTCTATCTCGCAGGGGTCACCCATCAGTCCAGGCTTAACATCATTAGTCCTTTGGATATTATATCAGTATAGTGGATCCACATAGCCATCATTAGTACTCATGGCACGGTATTAACACTTTCCAACTGGGGTTACAGGTTGGACCTTGATTAGCTCAAATTGGGGAATGTCAGTTAGATGATACCTTCCACAATCTCAAATAGAGTCTCAGTTACAGTTCCGGCTCAGTTATTCAGTATTAGTATTGTTTGACCAAAGCATACAGATTTCAGTTATTTCAGTATTTCTGTTTACAGATTTTACTCAGTTCATGTTATATGCTTGGTCATGCATCCTCAGTATTTACAGATTTTCATGTATTTTCAGTATCTACACATTCCATGCTCTCTAATCAGTACTTCATGCTTTTCATGCATATCCAGTTAATTATTAGTTTTGTTCATGAAACCATGTATATCATCCTACCTCATTTAGCATACTAGTACATTCAAAGTACTAATCCCATACCTTTCTTTTGAGCTATAATGTATTATATCAGTGGTTCTGACGCTCAGTTCCCAACTCGTGATTAGACTTATCAAATCCTCAGCAGTAGCAGTTGTGAGTCCTCATACTTTGAGGACAGGCTTACTTTATTTCATGTCTTAGTTGGTAGTTAGTTGGAGTTAGTTAGGGCCTGTCCCATCAACTCATATTCAGTCAGTCAGTTTTAGAGGCTTTTTAGACATTAGAGTTAGTTATCCAGTATTCAGATTTTCAGTTGACCTATTAGTTTATCATTATTTTATCATATTTAGTTAGTTGTTTCCATAGACTCATATTTCAGTTTTAAATTCATTTATTAAGACCTTATGGCATTCAGTATTCTTCCGCATTTATGATCATGTTATCCAGTGCTCACAGCAGGTACTATCTCATGGGTTAGCTTGTATTCCCTTGGAACTGTAAGGACTGTGTGATGAGTAGGGGTAGTCCCGGTTCGTTAGATGCCCATAAAAAGCCTCTAAACAATGACCAAGAATATCTAGTCTGGATATGGCCCCAACTAGAGCCAAAAACAAATGTCAATAGAATAGTAAAATCATAAGGTAAACCATAACATGAAATGGGCCTTCCAAAGAATAGAAGCTCACCACTTCACCATAACATGACTTCAGCCTGACTCAAGTTGTCACCGAATCACCAAGTCACTGAGCAGGAGGTGTAATAGTATGGTCGGTTCCTACATCAAGTGGGGATACAGCACCTGAAGATGGAATAGTGGGTAAACGCTAGCATGCACTGAGGAGTAAGGATAAAATAATGTCATTCAAAACCAAAGTAAATAACCATATGCAATCACATACATACATATATATATATATATCATGCTGGAAAAGGGAACTGGCTTTAACATGCATTTGAAATCTTAACCTGGGTCGTGTAGCTTTACTATCATAATCCACCCACGGGCTATATTGGTCCAGCGTTATACCTTGGACGGGCCTCAGTGTGTATAGCAGCACGAACTGGAGATATAATAGGGTAGGGGATTCCTTTGTACCCTTCGCCCTCTATGATACATATGTACGTGTATGATACATATGTATGTGTATAATACCTATAGTTAAATTATGAAAACTATTCACTGAAACATGAATTTAGTTTAAATAATAATGAGGGAGGAGAACATGCCTTATTTACGAAGATTCTCAGAGAGAATTTGGTCTTTAAGCTCTAGATGAACACTTGAAGAAAACCCTATCCCGATCATCTTTGAGAGAGTTTAGAGAAAGTTTTATGAGTGTTTTGATCTTTAAGAATATGTGTTATTAGAGGATACAATGTGATATAAGATGTGTGGACTTAATGGTTTTGGGTGGGAAATGTCTGAAATACCCTTATCTTAAAACCTAAAAAATAGGCACAGGAGGGTACTACTAAACCTACCAAACCGTATCCACAACATACGAGTAGTACCCTCCACTCATACCCTAGGCAGCAAGTTGGACTCCAGCACTGTCTAAAATACGACCACAAGTGCAAACTCATATCCATAACATATGATTACTACCCATAAATTGTACCTTAGGCAGCCTACCAAGGGCTTGACACGTTGAGAATCATACAAGTCCAGAACCTATCTCGTGCCATCATCATATGATTAGTATGATATCCACTGGTACCTTGGATAGAAAAGAACCAAAACCATACTTAGTTAGATATGACCAATACCCTTAAACTGTACCCACATCATACGACTAGTAAGCATGAGTAGTATGATATCCAAAGACTTCAAATTCAAGAAATTTCCAATGGTCAAAACCAAGGGTATTTTATCTTCTCCACTAGGATCATTCATCCTCCAATAATACGTAAAGGTAAGCACAAGCGCGTTTCACTACAATACTACTCATTAAACTCCCCTTTAATGAAGTTAGGAAAACTAAGACATTAAGGAATCATTAGTTCCTTTAACCAAGACAGATAATAAGGATATTAAGAATACATTCATACTTTAAGCACGACTATCCAAAATGGAGAGCAAATGCGGATACTTGGACTTCATGTTCTCTACCACTTCCCAAGTAGCCTCTTCTTCCATAACCGATACATCTAATCTAGTATCCCCTAAATACATCCACACCCTCTACCAAGCTTTCAACATGAAGAAAACGCTCCTCTATTTCAACCTCCCAACTCCACCCATAAATACATAACTATAGGGCTTGAGTATAATTCTATAGCCATCACATGTTAAAAACTAATTGGGAATTAAAGGTGCTAGTATAAGCCATGGTACCCTATACTTTATGTCATTCTAATAATACCACCCCGTCTGTCACTATAATCAAGAAAGCTTGGGTCTTAATCAAGGAGCTTTGGCCGCATAACACAATGGTTAGGTACCGATCAATCATCACACTCCAGCCTATCTTTACTATACTTACTGTATGGATTTCCTTAACAAAACTAACACCCTTAATCACTATCACAAAGTTTTTCACCATACCTCCCCTCCACAATTATTTTATATAATAACATTCATCTCATTCTTTCATCTGCACTCACAACCTTAGCTATAGTAGTCACCCTAGAATTTCTTAACAAAGGACATTTACTCTTTCATCCAAAACATCACTATGCTCCCAAGGTTACACCACCCTAACATAAGAAGGGTTACTAAGGATCTAGAGTATAAGCATCAAGAAGGAGGGGGATTACATCCCAATTATGACTCCTATCTATCGTACTACCCAAGGCAAGACTTACGAAACAAGATATGGTACTATAGGCACGAGGTACTCTAAACCAAATAACCAGGTTATACATGAAGGATTACTCTAACATAAACACGCCATAATATGATTCCTTAGGACTGGGCACCGAAAGAAACATGACTGCAACATCATAGGTAGTGTAACATAAATTTGAGATTCATATCCAAGGAACAAAGAAAGGATTACTGCTTGAAACTACTATTTCTTGGAACCAAATATAACTTAAGACATAAATATTCGAATCATGAGTATCATGGTATAGAGCTTGAACTCCCGAAAGCTCGGATTTCTAAGGACCATTATTGATTTGATTCAGCGGTCAGAGTATGGTAATATGCAAAACCTAGAATGCGAACCTTAGGCATAAGCACTATTAGAATGGGTGCAAGACTAGTAGAGTGCCCTCTTAATAGTAATAGGAGGGAATTATTAGATTAGGAGTAAATTCACCCCGACTTTCCCTTAAAGTCCACCGTTAGCAGAAAATTTAAGATTAGCCCTTCGATATTAATCTTACTACACCTATAAGCACAATACTCCGCTCAAAGGGGTATTAGTCGAACATGTACTAGGGACACTTGGCTCTTTCATATTTAAAACCACATCTATATAGATTCTACCTGCGATCTAGCATAGCCACACAAACCTTATGCCCTAACCCATTCATGACTTAGCCCTAATCTATCGACTCAACTTGGACTTCGACATTTATGTCACAAATTTCCCACTTATGTATCCCTTGAGTCATTAACCTCGTCTCTTCCACACATCCCACTAAGCCTACTAATCTACCCCCACAACTCTCACCAAGCTATCCTCGAGCTAACATACTTCCTACACCAAAATCAATATCTATGGTTCAAACTTAGTTTCTCTCAACCACCATGCACTACCAACTGAGTACCCCATATAGAATATACATATATCATCCACCCCACAAGAAGTTCACCCTAATTTTCTTATACTACCGCCAGTAACCTATACATACTTGAAGCGTACCATCCCCTTTTATACACAAAAGAATGAAAGCACCCTACTGAGAAATACTAGGGCGGATGAAACCCTTATTTAAAAGATCTTTTAGTTGCTCCTTAAGATTCTTTAACTTAGTTGGAGCCATTATATACGAAGGAATAGAAATTGGATGAGTGTCCGAAACAAGATAAATCCCAAACTGAATCTCCCTATCAAGAGGAACACCAGGAAGATAATCAAGAAGGACCTCAGGAAATTCATTCACCACTTGGACGGAATGTAAAGAAGAACCATCTGAGTTAGAATTTTTAACTCAACTAGATGATAAAGATACCCATTGAAAATTAATCTCCGAGCTCTAAGATATGATATGAATTTCCCTTTAGGAGCTAGAGAACTATCCTTTCACTCAAAAATTGGATCATTAGGGAATTTAAAGACAACTTACAAGTCCAACAGTCTAGAGATGCATAACAGGTATGCGACCAATCCATCCTTAATATAATATCAAAATCCACCATATCAAATTTAAATAGATCCACTACAGTTTTCTTACTACCAACAGATACCAAATGCCTCTTATAGACTTTTCTAGAAATCACAGAGTTACCTATCGAGGTAGAAATAGAAAAAGGGTCTGAAATATACTCTAGACCAAAACCAAAATACACAGCCACAAATGGGGTAACATTAGAGAGAGTGGACCCCAGATCAAGTAAATAGTACACATCATGAAAAAAGATTTTCAACATACTAGTAACGACATAAGGCGATGACTCAAACTTTTGTTGGGTAGAGAGTTCATAAGGATGGTCCAGCTACTGCCTAAGTTAGAAGCAGCACCCTTTAGTGTAGAAGTTAGGAAGGGTCAGAGACTAACCCCAACACCCAAACCAACTAATATATACCCTAATTCGGATAAATTTTAAATAAATAAAAAGAAAGAGTAATTCAAAATGTAATAACTGTAAGATAGTTCTATCACCAAGACCAACCCGACCAAGTCAAATCAACCCATAGCAATCCAAACCCAACAATAACCAAAATCATATTCATTTCATACTCAAGTCCACAATTGTCCATACAAAGCCTCTAAACAATAACCAATAATATCAAGTCGGGACATACCCCCAACCATAGCCAAAAATAAAATCAAAAAAATAGTAAAATTATAAGGTAAACTATAACATGAAATGGGCCTTTTGATGAATGAAAGTTCGCTACTTTATTGTGATTCAATTTATCCCTGAATCACTAAGTCACTGAGCAGGAGGTGTGATAGTATGACCAATTCCTGTATCACGTAAGGATAAAACGCCTAAAGACAGGCTAACGGGTGAATGCTAGTATGTAATTAAGAGTAAGGATAAAATAATCCCATCATTCAAAACCAAAGTAAATAACAATATGCAATCACATACATATATATATATATATATATATATATATATTACTGGGAAAGAGAGCTGGATTTAGCATACATTTGAAATATTAACCTAGGTTATGTAACTTTACCATCATAATCCAACCATGGGCTACATGGGTCCAGTATTACCCCCTGGATGGGCCTAGTATGTGTAGCCGCACGAACTAAAGATATCATAGGGCTAGGGGATTCTCTTGTACCCTTCACTCTTTAAGACACATATGTACGTATATGTACTTGGGGGATTCTATTGTACCCCACAAGTACGTGGTTATTAAGATCAATCATTATTTCGGTGAACAAGAGTTTCTAGTGTCAACCTTTCAAACTCACACCTTTACAGCTAGCTATCATAACCCACTATTACTGCCCAATTAAAATATTTAACACATAACCAAACCATCAATTCCAGAAGTCATTATTAAGGCATAATAAAATAGTATCATCATACCGACTATAGCTTATGAGCAATGTCATTAGCTAATACTTAAAGGGATTCCAACGTACCCCGCAGACTTCATTATAAAAATCACTTGGGGGATTCTTATGTACCCCATAAGGTTTTTGTTATAAGTTCACTTAGGGGATTCCCGTGTACCCCATAAGGTTTTTCAAACCATCCTTAACCAATTAACTATTGATGTCATGCATTAGTCTCAAGAAAAAAAACAAACCAAGTAGTAATGTATAAACTATAAACAATTATGCAAGTAGGTTGAGTTTATTACCAATTTCTATCCCAAATAATCAATTTGGGTTCTATGCCCACCAAGTTCTTCCCCAACCAATTAAAACCAATCAGACCAATTTAGGTTCTATTACCATATATGCAATGCAAGGTCTTTAATATAAGTCAAACTATGTGACAAAATCATTCTCATAGGTATTTTAACAAACATGTTGAGGGCATATAGTTTTCAAAACCAAAACCAAGAACCAATTGACCATCCCCATGAATCCACATGTTCAATTCCTTAATTTTAACATGAAAACTATATAAAAACATGGGAAAATAATATTCATCCATTGACGACAAAACCCCCAACATACAATTCAAAACTAAATAATACCCATAATTAAATCATGAAAACCATTTATTAAAATATGAATTTAGTTGAACTAATAATGAGGGAGGAGTAAGATAACTTATTTATGAAGATTCATGAAGAGAATTTAATCTTTAATCCTCTAGATGAACACTTGAAGAAAACCCTAGCCCAATTTTCTTGAGAGAGTTTAGATAGAGTTTTAGGAGTGTTTTGACATTTCAAAAAGTATGCTATGAGAGGCTACAATACGATATAAGACATAGGGACTTAAGGGTTTTGGGGTGGGAAATGTCCGGAGTACCCTCGGCATAAAAGCTAAAAAATAGGTGCAGGAGGGTACGACTAGACCTACCAAACCATACCCATAACATACGAGTGGTACCCTCAACTCGTACCCTAGGCAGCAAGTTGGACTCCAACATTGTCCAACATATGACCATAAGAGCTAACGCATATCCACAACATACGATTGATACCCTTAAACTATACCCTTGGCAGCCTACTAAGGGCTTGACACACTAAGACTCATATGAGTCCATAACCTATATCAGACCATCATCATACAATTAGTATGATGTCTACTCATACCTAGGATAAAAAAGAACTAAAACCATACTGATTAACATACGACCAAGACCCCTAAATCGTACCCACATCATACGACTTGTAAGTATGAGTCGTATGATATCCAAAGAGTTTAAACTCATGAAATTTCTAAAGGTAAACACCTATGGTATTTCAATGTTAGATTTTAATGTGATTCTGGTCATAGACTGGTTATCCCACTATCATGTGGTTATGGATTATTTTTCAAAAACCATTACCTTAGCCATGCCCGGTGTACCCCTAGTCATATGGTAGGGAAAGGTTAGCTGCAAACCGATAGGGATTATTTCTTATATTTGTACTAAGAGACTTATATTGAAGGGTTGCAAGTCCTATTTGCTTATATATATGACACTCGTGTAGTGAGTTCACGCTTGACTCTGTTCTTATTATTTGTGAGTTTATTGATGTATTCCCTACCAACCTACCTGGTATTCCCCTTGACTGTTGATACGGTTAGGGCAGCCTCCACAGGTACACGGCCTTTCACAAGAAGCCAAGATCGGGAATTACAAAAACTCCAAGCTTTGTTCATGCAAATGGCCGTGTGTGAGTTGGTGATTGAACCAACCAAGGACCAAAACATTTTTATGTGTGAAGAGAGGTCCTAATGTGTAATAAACTACTCTCCAAGGTTGGCACAAGAAGCAAGGGCGGATGGGTCATTTTACCCCTTTTGTTGTAGTATAAATAGAACATGTTAGAGAGTTAGTCTTTAGTTTTTGAATGCTTATTTTGTAACCTAAAAACACCAAAACATTTCCTCTCTCTTCCACTCATAGAAGCCGCCCCTATTACCTCACAAGTAGAGGGATACTTGTGTTGTCTCTTTGGCTAGAAACAAGGGTTTTGAGGTCTTTGAGTGCCTCTTGGTCCTCGTAAGAACTTGGTGTTTATATTCATTAGACTTAGGGTCCTCTCTTGATGTTAGGGTTCTTAGTTTCTTGAATGTTATATGTCAAGTTATCTATCTTTCTTTATCTTGTTGTTGTTGTTGATTTTGTTATCTTAAAGTCTAGTGAAGCCGTGTGGGGCTCTTTTTGATTCACTAGCATTGTTATCTATCTTGTTGTTCTTGTGTTGTGGGCTGAAAAACCGAAACTAAAACTTGTTGTGCTTGTGTTGTTGGACTGAAATCCGAGCCTACTTGAAGCTCTTGGTGTTGTTGGTTTGATTTTGTATCATTTGGTATCAAAGCAAGACCGGTTGTGTTCCAACATAACCCATCTTGGGGTAGCTCACGGATTAAACAAACTACACCAAAAAGAATTTCTGAAAATCTGTCCATTAAAAGTTGAAACCGAGAATGATGTTGTATGTTTAGATCTAGGTGTTATTTTGCTTGTTTAGTGGGTTTCTAGTGTTGGTTTCTTTCTCACCAACACTAAAGTGTCTAGATCCAAAAGTTGAGCTTGAAAACTTGAACATTGTGTAGTGACTTGAAGTGGCCGAAAGTTGTATGTTGTTGATAACAAAAAAAAAATCGGTGGTTGTGTGTTTATGTGCTAAAGAAGTTGATGAAGTTTGTTGAGGTGTTCATCTTTTGAACTTGTTCATATTGTTGTGTGCTCAAGTGGTAAGACAAGCTATAAAGTTGTTGTGAAAGACTTGCACCCATCACCTTTTAATCTTGTCAATCACTTTTCCCTAATTCAAGGAGCCTTGTTTTGTGGGATTAGTCAACCAAACCCCACTTTCTTGAGTTTGAAAAGGGTGAAATTCTACAAGATTTCATTTTTCCCACCAAAACACTTTGCAAGCTATAACAAGTTGTGTGAATATTAACATAAAACAAAAAAAAAAAGAGAGAAGAAGAACGTGTGGGACTATTGCATGCTGCCACGTCACTATAAGCTCAACTTAGGATATTCTTTGGTTTCTAATTGTTGATCCTTGGTTTCCCTTACTTGGTCCTAGAACTAATTAACAAACTAGTAACTTCCTATTAGGTTGTCAACTAGTTCCTTGAGCCTTTTGTTCGTGTCCACGATTATTTGAGTGCTTTTATTCGTTTGAACGAATTGCTGATTTTTGACTCTAGTCCGACAAGAATTCTTTGAGTCTTCAAACAAGAATCCATTCCGGATAAGAGCTTACTCATACCTTAAAATTCTCACGGTTACTAGCCAATTATACAACACTTGTGGAACACGAACTTGTGGTGAACTAAAGCGGATAATACCTTGGCAATGGAAGGAGCTACGTCTCATAATGTGGATACTAATGCCCTTGATTCTATGAGGGTCACTCTTGAGGCCGTTACCCGGACACTTGAAAATTTGAATTCGGAATTTGGGGCCGTGAGAGGGTACTTGGCAGCAATAAGGGGGGAAGTGTCGACTATTAGTGGGAGATTAGAACAAGTGGAGAGTCAAAGGAACTCTCGACCTTCTACTCCTCTACATGTATCTACCAATGGTCATGATAGGACCTCCTCCGCAACCATCACCCCCGAAACAGTCCACCAAATGCTAAATGCACCCCAAGCTCCACTAAATACCGCAAGCCAAACTACCTATTTTCCTCCAAACCGAGACTCCACTAGACCACTACATTTCCAAGCCCCTCCAATTCCACAAGAGGGATTTGGACGCCAAGTACCTCCACTAAATCCGAACCCTCCATTCCAAGCTCCATTAACCCAAAGACCTCAAATTCTAAATCCTCCGAATCAAAACGGCCAAGGCCGGCCAGCCCACTTTGAAGGATACGGTAGAGAGGAGTATGAAGGAGATGGAGCCTTTGATGATGCATATATGAGGGAGGAGGAGTTAAGAGGGGGTCGAGGAGAACCTAGGAGATACCGGGGGTATGGAGATAGGGGAAACCGACACCAAGAGAGAGACGTAGGAATCAACACCATCAAGTTGAGCCTACCCATCTTTAAGGGTGAAAGTGACCCCGAGACCTACTTAACTTGGGAATCGGCTTGTGATAAAGTTTTCCAAGTTAATGACATCTCGGAAGAAAACAAGAGTTGCTACGCTATAGCTCACCTCGAGGGCTATGCTAACACTTGGTGGGAGTATGTTAAACGATTTGGTAATGAATTAGTGGATGGGCAGCCACCACCTTGGTATCGGTTGAGGTATTTGATGAGACAACGATACCTTCCCGAGAGATATCGTCATGAGTTGCTCGCTAGATTATATGGCTTGCGGCAAGAAGGCAAAAGTGTGATGGCCTATTTTGACGAGTTCCAACAACTCATGTTGAAACTTGATCATCGTGGGGAGCAAATCAGTCATGACATCATCCGGTTCAAGTGTGGGTTGAACAAAGAGATCTCCACTCATTTGAACCTTCACCGGTTTGAAACCATTGACGGTATATTCCAAGTGGCCCTAGAGATTGAAAGGGAACTTAAGGAGAGATCAGCTTTCAAGGCAAGAGTACAAACCCTCTCGGGTTGGCCCAAAAACAAGGACCAACCCGCCCCTACGAAGCTGCCCGAGTCCAAAACAGTCCCTAAGTTCCCTCCGAAACCGGAGGCTCACAAATATCCCAACCCAAAGGGGTTCCAATGCTTCAAGTGCCAAGGTTGAGGTCATAAGGCCAATGAATGTCCGAACCGGCGCAATGTGATCCTATGAGAAGGGAAAGTGTACTACCTTGGTGAGGAGGTGGTTTCTAAAAGAGGGGAGGATGAGGCCGAGCCTCAAGATGGAGAGGAAGCTGAAAATGGGCCGAATGATGAAGAATTAGATGGTAGTGAAGATGTCTACCCACAATAAGGGGAGTGTGTGGTTCCAAACTTTGTGGTTAGGCGTGTCATGATTAGTAAGGCGATGGATGACCCGAGTCAAAGGGAAAATCTATTCCATACTAAGTGTCTTGTAAAGGGGAGTGTGTGCACCTTGGTGATTGATAGTGGTAGTTGTACAAATGTTGCGATCCATGCTATGGTAAATTTCTTAAAGCTACCAACTACACTACACACTAGTCCTTACAAGCTACAATGGTTGAACGATTGTGGTGAATTGAAGGTCACAAGGCAATGTGTGATTCGGTTTAAGATGGGAAACTACCACGATGAAGTGCTTTGTGACGTGATCCCAATGCAAGCATGTCACTTGTTGTTAGGTAGACCATGGCAATATGATAGGTCTACTAAACACGATGGGAGGTCCAACCGGTACACTCTTGAGAAGGATGGCCGAAAGGTCACACTTCACCCTCTTTCACCCTCCC
Source organism: Capsicum baccatum var. pendulum (assembly GCA_030864225.1). NCBI lineage: Eukaryota > Viridiplantae > Streptophyta > Magnoliopsida > Solanales > Solanaceae > Capsicum > Capsicum baccatum. The sequence goes on along the minus strand of CM061554.1, from coordinate 103,774,396 downwards.
AAGTAAATGAGTGGCATCAAAAGATGAGAGAGTTAAAGGGAAAGGGGAAGGAATCCAGAAAGGGAGAAAAGGGGGGGATGCCGTAGGTAAGGAAGTAGGGACATCCGAGGCTGTCCCAACGGCAAGGGAGATGGAAAACGTAGTGATGTTGGCTAGGAGGAAAGAACTCTTCGTGGACCATGATAAAAACAAGCCGATGTTACTTTTGGCCCATTGTTTTAATACTAACCCCACTAATTCTTCCATTTCCCCTTTGATTTCTTGTGTGTTGCAGGAGTATGAAGATGTATTTCCTCAAGAACTTCCGCAAGGATTGCCCCCACTTCGGGGAATTGAGCACCAAATTGATTTGGTGTCGGGTTCACAACTTCCAAACAAACCGGCCTATAGGAGCAATCCCATGGACACAAAGGAGCTTGAAAAACAAGTTGAGGAGCTTCTCAACAAGGGATACATCAAGGAAAGCATGAGTCCGTGTGTTGTTCCGGTGCTTTTGGTACCAAAGAAGGATGGAACTTGGCGCATGTGCGTCGATTGTAGATCCATCAACAAAATTACGATAAGGTATCGTCATCCAATCCCTAGACTAGATGATATGTTAGATGAGCTCCACGAATCTTGTTTGTTTTCTAAAGTGGACCTTAGGAGCGGCTATCACTAAATTCGCATGCAACCCGGTGATGAGTGGAAGACCGCATTCAAGACCAAATTCGGTCTATATGAGTGGTTGGTCATGCCCTTCAGCCTTACCAATGCTCCTAGCACATTTATGAGGCTAATGAATCATGTAATGAAGCCTTATATTGGAAAGTTTGTGTTGGTTTACTTTGATGATGTGTTGGTGTATAGTAAATCTATTGATGATCATGTAATGCATTTGAGATGTGTGTTTGATGTGCTCCGAAAGGAGAAGCTGTATGCCAACATGGAGAAGTGTTCTTTTGGTGTTGATAAAGTTATATTCTTGGGTTTTGTCGTGAGCTCAAGGGGTGTGGAAGTGGACGATTCCAAGATAGACTCTATTCGAAGTTAGCCGACCCCTAAAACTATTGGAGAAATCCGAAGTTTCCACGGGTTGGCAAGCTTTTATAGGAGGTTTGTCAAAGGATTTAGCTCCATATCAGCCCCCTTGACCGAGGTAATTAGAAAGGACGGACCCTTTAAATGGGGTGATGAGCAGGCTAGGGCTTTTGAGGCCTTGAAAGCTACGCTCATCTCGGCGCCTTTATTGCAATTGCCCAATTTTGATAAGATGTTTGAAGTAGAGTGTGATGCTAGTAAGGTTGGCATCGGGGCTGTTTTGATGCAAGAAGGTAAGCTCGTTGCTTATTTCAGTGAAAAGCTCAAAGGGGCAACTCTTAATTACTCAACTTATGATTTGGAGTTGTACGCCCTTGTTAGAGCCTTGGGAAATTGGCAACATTATTTGTGGCCTAAGGAGTTTGTGATACAAACGTATCATGAGTCGTTGAAACACCTTAAGAGCCAAGACAAGTTGAATAGGTGTCATGCTAAGTGGATTGAGTTCATCGAGACTTTCCCTTATGTAATTCATTACAAAAGGGGAAAGGAAAATGTTGTTGCCGATGCCTTGTCTAGGAAGCATGTGCTTGTTGCTACCTTGTCTTCGAAATTGATGGGTTTTGAGAGCTTGCGGTTGTTGTATCCCGAGGATCCTACCTTTGCTCCTATTTTTAGGGAATGCGAAGAGTGGGGAAGGGACCGTTGGCTTAAGGAGAATGACCATTCCTCCTACTCTCGGTTCGATGGGTATTTGTTCAAGGGGAGGAGGTTGTGTGTTCCTTCTAGTTCTTGGAGGGAATTATTTGTGAGGGAGGCCCATGACGGAGGCCTCATGGGTCACTTTGGGGTAGACAAGACCCTCGGAATCTTAGAGGAGAACTTCTATTGGCCCAAAATGCGCAAAGACGTCACTAAAATTTGTAGTCAATGCGTGGCCTGCCGGAGTGCGAAATCTCGTCTCCTACCTCAAGGATTATACACCCCACTCCCTACTCCCCTTAGGCCTTGGTTGGATATTTCGATGGATTTTGTTTTGGGGCTGCCAAGGACTAGAAAGGGCCGAGATAGCATTTTTGTTATTGTTGATAGATTCTCTAAATTGGCTCATTTTATTCCATGTGCTAAAACCGAGGATGCTCGTAGTGTAGCTTCATTATTTGTTGCACATGTTGTAAAGCTTCACGGGGTACCGAGGACTATTGTGAGCGATAGGGACTCCAAGTTCCTAAGTCTCTTTTGGAAGTCCATGTGGGGTAGGCTTGGAACGAAGTTACTTTTCTCCACGTCTTGTCACCCACAAACCGATGGCCAAACGGAGGTAGTATATAGAACCTTGGGGTCTATGCTACGTTCTATGGTTAAAGGTAAACTGACTTCATGGGAAGATCACCTACCCTTGGTGGAATTTGCATACAACCGGGTAATACATTCGAGCACGGGAATGACTCCCTTTGAATGTGTTTACGGCCTGAATCCCCTTACCCCTTTAGATCTCACTCCTTTGTCTAGTGATCTCATGACCAGCTTAGATGGACATAAAAGAGCCGAGGCAATGAAGAAAATGCATGAGACGGTGCGGATCAAGCTTGAAAAGAAGAACCAAGAGGTTGCAAAAAGGGTAAACAAAGGAAGAAGAAGGCTTGTGCTTGAACCCGGAGATTGGGTGTGGGTGCATCTTTGAAAGGATCGGTTTCCAGCTCAAAGGAAGTCCAAATTGCTGCCAAGGGGTGATGGTCCGTTCCAAGTACTTGAGAGAATCAATGACAACGCCTACAAGATTGATCTTCCACCGGAATATCAAGTGCACAACACTTTCAACGTTGGTGATCTATCCCTCGTGGATGCGGTTGAAGATTACCAAATGCTGAATTTGAGGCCAAATTCCTCTCAAGATGGAGAGGATGATACGGTTAGGGCAGCCTCCACAGGTACACGGCCTTTCACACGAAGCCAAGCTCGGGAATTACAAAAACTCCAAGCTTTGTTCATGCAAATGGCCGTGTGTGAGTTGGTGATTGAACCAACCAAGGACCTAAACGTTTTTATGTGTGAAGAGAGGTCCTAATGTGTAATAAACTACTCTCCAAGGTTGGCACAAGAAGCAAGGGCGGATGGGTCATTTTACCCCTTTTGTTGTAGTATAAATAGAACATGTTAGAGAGTTAGTATTTAGTTTTTGAATGCTGATTTTGTAACCTAAAAACACCAAAACATTTCCTCTCTCTTCCACTCATAGAAGCCGCCCCTATTACCTCACAAGTAGAGGGATACTTGTGTTGTCTCTTTGGCTAGAAACAAGGGTTTTGAGGTCGTTGAGTGCCTCTTGGTCCTCGTAAGAACTTGGTGTTTATATTCATTAGACTTAGGGTCCTCTCTTGATGTTAGGGTTCTTAGTTTCTTGAATGTTATATGTCAAGTTATCTATCTTTCTTTATCTTGTTGTTGTTTTTGATTTTGTTATCTTAAAGTCTAGTGAAGCCGTGTGGGGCTCTTTTCGATTCACTAGCATTGTTATCTATCTTGTTGTTCTTGTGTTGTGGGCTGAAAAACCGAAACTAAAACTTGTTGTGCTTGTGTTGTTGGACTGAAATCCGAGCCTACTTGAAGCTCTTGGTGTTGTTGGTTTGATTTTGTATCAACTGTGATGTTAAGTTCACTATTGACCTTGAGCCTAGCACCGGACCTATTTTTATGGCACCTTATCGTATGGCTCCTTCTTAGCTTAAAGAGCTAAATTCTCAACTAAAAGATCTTCTTGGTAAGGGTTTTATTAGACCAAATATATCCTCGTAGGGAGCTCCTGTATTATTTGTAAATAAGAAAGATTCCTGCATGTATATGTGTATTGACTATAGGAAGCTCAATAAGGTGATAGTGAAGAACCTCTATCCTATGCCTCGCATCGATGATTTGGTCGACCAACTTCAGAGTACAACCGTGTTTTCTAAGATTGATTTGAGGTCCAGTTATCATCAACTTAGAATTTAGGCTAAGGATATCTCAAGACAACTTTTAGGACTGGTAATAGTCATTATGAGTTTTTGGTGATGTCTTTTGGGTTAACTAATGCCCCAGCTACGTTCATGGATTTGATGAACCGTGTGTTTAGACCTTATACATACTCTTTTGTTATTGTGTTCGTTGATAATATTCTTATGTATTTAAAGAGTGGTGGGAAGCATGTACAACATTTGAGGATCGTATTCCAATCATTATGAGATCATGTGGTTTTTGCCAAGTTCTCTAAGTATGAGTTTTGGCTTGAGTCAGTGTTATTATTTGGACATATGGTATCTAAAGTTGGTATCATGGTGAACCTGTCTAAGATTGTAGCAATCTGTGATTGGGCTAGGCCAACGTCTCCGACTGAAGTTCACTATTTCATTGGTTTGGCCGATTATTACAGGCACTTTCTAGAGAGATTTTCTACTATTTCATCCCCTATAACTAGATTGACTTGGAAAGAAGTTCTTTTACGATGGTCTTAGGAGTATGAGTTGAGCTTTGGAAAGCTCAAGGATTATCTTACTTCAGCTCTAGTGTTAGCTCTTCCTATTGAGGGTGGTGGATTAACCGAGTTTTGTGACTCTTCGGGAGTTGGTCTTGGTTGTGTTTTGATGCAACAATATCGTGCCATTGCTTATGCTTCTAGACAACTTAAAGTGTATGAGCGGAACTACCCCACTCATGATTTGGAGTTGTCAATGGTAGTTTTTGCACTCAAGATTTGAAGACATTATTTATATGGAGTGCATTGTGAGATTTTCATCGATCATTGCAACCTTCAGCGTCTTATGACCCAATGAGAACTTAATTCTCACCAGTGTAGATGGATGGAGTTGCTAAAGGACTATGATATTTTCATCTTATATCATCTGGGTAAAGCAAATATGGTAGTTGATGCCTTGAGTCACAAAGCAGTAAGTATGGGTAGCTTGGCTTGCATATAGTTTCTCAAAGGCCTATTGCATAGGACATTCAATCCTTAGCCAATTTAATGGTTCACCTTGATATTTCAGACCCTGCAAAGATTTTGGCTTGTGTGGAGGCGATGTCCTCCCTATTCGAGCAGATTTGTTATCATCGATATAATAATAGAAAGTTGTGTTTCCTCCGTGATCAGGTGACGAGTGGTGTATGAGAGGCAGACAGTTAACTTTAAGGGTATTTTGAGATTTCAGGGCTGTATTTGTGTTCCTCGGCTTGATGACTTAATACAATTAATTTTTCATGAGACTCACAGATCTAGATATTCCATTTATCTCGGTATAGCTTAGATGTATAGATATTTGAGGCAATATTACTTTTGGGATGGTATGAAGAGAGATATGGTTGACTTTGTGGCTTGTATCCTATATTATCAGTAGGTTAAAGCCGAGCATCAGCGTCTTGGAGAATTGACTCAGAGGTTGCCCATTCATAAGTGGAAATAGGAATGGATTACTATAGACTTCATTAGTGGTTTACCTCATACTTCCTATGGTTTTAATGGTATTTGGGTTATTGTGGATCGTTTGACCAAGTCGCATATTGTATTCCTATTTAGATGACCTTCAGTGCTGAAAGATTAGCCTATATTTATGTGTGGGAGATAGTTTATTTGCATGGAGTGCCCATTTCAATCATGTCAGACTGTGGTTCTGTATTTACTTTGGGATATTGGAGAGCATTCCTGGAGGAGTTGGGTACTTGAGTCGATTTGAGTACAGCTTTTCATCCACAGATAGATGTTCAGTTTGAGCAGACTATTCAGGTACTTCAGGATATGCTCTGAGCTTGTGTTATAGATTTTAGAGGATAGCGGGATCAGCACTTAGCATAGGCAGAGTTCGCATACCACAACAATTATCATTCGATAATTGAGATGACGCCTTATGAGGCTTTATATTGTAGGAGATGTCGTTCTTTGATAGGATGGTTTGAGACTTTTGAGGTGAGACCTCGTGGTATGGATTTACTTCAGGACTCACTGGATAGAGTCAAGGTAATTCACGATAGGATGAGAGCAGCCTAGAGTAGGCAGAAAACCTATGTTGGTCGTAGGCTCTAAGCCTTGAGATTCGGAGTTAGTGATTGTGTGTTCCTTTATGTTTTACCCATCAGGGGTTTGATGAGGTTTTAAAGGAAGGGTAAGCTCAGCCCTCGATATATTGGTCCTTTTAAGATTCTCCACGAAGTTGGCGAGGTGGCCTATGAATTAGCCTTACCTCTAGTTTTCACTACTGTTCATCTGATTTTCCATGTCTCCATGTTGTAAAAGTATATTCTTGATCTATATCATGTGTTTATATGTGACTCATTCTAGTTGGATAAGCAATTAACCTTTATGGAGAAGCCAGTACTTATTTTGGCTAGTGATGTGAGGTAGTTGCGTACTAGAGAGATTCCGTAGTTAAGGTTTAGTAGAGGCACTGCCCAGTGGAAGAGGCCACTTGGGAGATCGACAGTGAGATGCGGTCCTAGTATCCTCGCCTGTTTGAGACTTCAGGTATTTTCTTCACCTTAAACTATTAAGGATGAAAGTTACTTAGGAGTGGATGTTGTAATAACCCTTCAGGTCATTTCTAGTGATTTTAGCTTATTTTTTCAATAAGAGTTCCTCATAGCTGCTCCAAGTTATTTATGACTTACTGGAACTGATAGTTTGGCTACCCGGCAGTTCATTTAGTTTTTAGAACTATTTTCCCATTTAGTAGTCTTTGCTAGATCCAAATGGCCACCAACTAAAATCTTTAGTAAAATGATATCGAATGCAAATTTTGACTGTGCCAGCAGTTCTAAAATATTGATTTTAGGTTGGGTAGACCTTTGGTTTGGGGCTTGTGCACTCGAACTCATTTTACCTATTGGTCGGAAAATTAGTAAATTAGAAATTTAGGTGGGGCCCACATAGGGTTGAAATAGCCTTGAATGGAAAATCTGACTTTGCCAATGCATCCAGAATGTCAAAATCAGTATGGTTGCATATTTCGTTTGCTTATATTGGATTCCGGATGCATCTCGAGGCATTGGCTGAATTATTCCAAGTTCTAGTTGTCATCTGGTGCAATAAAGATACCGTGATTGCAGAGGCTGTATCACGACTGCAATGCCGTGATCGGGCCTGCGTGTTCATAATCGCCTGAACTGACGACCTGGAAAGGGGTATTTAAATGCCTTTTTTGGTTGGGAATTGGCCATTTATCTATTTCCATGAGTACCATAAACCCTAATAGAGTGTGTAGTCTATAAATTTAGTCTTGGGTGTTGATTGGGATTTTAAATAACTTGCATATTCGTGATTAACATCGAATATAAGGTATGAATCCTTCATTTATAGTGTTGAATCATTGATTATTTGACCCAAACCCCAAATAGCTTGAGGCTTGATTTTAGCCTAAATATGATTGTCTTGCACTTATTTCTTGAGGGATATAACTCCCTAATGGTATTTGAACAATGGGTTGGTCTCAAAAACTTATTTTCCATAAGTGGGACCCACTTGAGGGGTTTTGGTATTATTTTGGACCCAAAGCACAATGGTGCAATATGGGTATTGATATTCTCATAATAATGCATAGATTGTACAATGGTGATGAAGATGATTCAGGTTCGATTTTGTACCTTAACTTAGAGATAATATCTTGAATTATATCATCTTTATTTCATAATTTAGCTCAGTCGATCGATGATGCCTACTGAGTACGCGTTGTTTTGGTACTCATACTATAGTTATGTACCCTTTTGGTGCAGACCCTAGTACTAGTTGCTTCCGTTGAGTTGAGAACGTGCAATGTTGATCTTCCGGAGACATGGTGAGCTCTTTGAGTTTTGAGTCCCCCATTTCCTTATATCCTTGTCCAGTCTTTTGTATTCGAGATAGAATTATTAACTATTCTAGACTTTTGGGTTGTATTTTCTATTATCATACTTAGATGCTCTTGTACTAATACTACCAGGTCATGGGATTGGTATCCGTATTTTGATTGTCATCTTTAGTGGAATTTTGTTGATTATAATTGTGTTCATGTGTTCAGGCCCAATTGGGCATTTCTACGAATGTGCTATAGAAATATAGCACTTTCGACTCTTAAAATGAGGAAAATATGTAAATTTTTTATTTGATCTGTTTTGGGTATGTTTTGCAGAAAACCATGATTTGGATGATAAGTTCGTGAAAATGGTGAAAAAAGATGTTTTTGGTAACTTTTGGAGCGATTATGAATGATTGGGATGTTTTCCAGCTTGATTGTGATTAATAGATGTTTGAGATTCAAAGAAGAGCTGAAAAACTAACTCCCGGCACCTACCAAGTAAACATAAGGTCGTAAGAAGGACCTACAGACTGCATGTACACAAAGCAGGTGACAACAACAACAACAACAAACCCAGTGAATTCCCACCAAGTGGGGTCTGGGAAGGGTAAAATGTACGCAGTCCATACCGCTACTTCCGAAAAAGTAGAGAGGTTGTTTCTAATAGACCCCCGGCCCAAGATCAAAAGTAGTTAACATGGTCATAGTAATAACTGAAGCAGAATTGATGGCATAACCGAGATACGAAATGAGAAATAATATAAATAGAGCTAAGAGAGCCATGAAAATAAGAGCAATACAAAAGTAAAAAACAGTAAATAAGAAATAATAAAAGGCCACCCCCTCGTAGTAGTATACACTAACGGCTCCTACTAGAGAGCATAGTCGTAAGCTTACTAAGCCAGCTACACCAGAGCTCCCTAACTACTAGCTATAACCCACACATGTATTAACCTTTTACCCTAATCTGTGACCTCCATAAAACAGGTGCTAGAAAGTTAAAATCTCGAGAGCTAAACATTGTAGGATTTTTGCTCTTACTACCTGCACTCACTACCTGCGCCCTGTTTCTGGGCTGCGGGTAGCACCTGCGCCTTGCCAAACTACAGGTGCAGGAAGCGGGTGGACACCGAGATGATCTTCTTTTATTTCATTCGGGCTTAGTTATTAGGATTTTCTCTGGAACTATAAATACCTTTTATGAACTTTTAAGTTTGATATATATGAGAGATAGTGGTTATATACTTAATATTTAGAGACATATTTTGATTTAAAGAACCATCTTTGATCTTGGGATTCTATTATATTGACTTTGCTTGATTATTCAATTTACGGTTGTGGGGTTTCTTTTATCATATCATTGTGATTTCATCTTTACTTTCAAACATGAATGTTATTGATTTCTTTACAATCATGAGTGGCTAAAACCCATAGCTAGGGTTGTGGAAACCCTGGCAAATTGACGAAGTAGGGAAAGTGTGATTGTTGACGGAAAACCAATACCTATAGCATGCGTTGCTTTATCTTCATTATAATAGTTGTCTTAGTGGTTGCAAATGTTAGGATCCCTCCTAGACATTACTACTTGCTTTAACAAAGAGGTAGTAGCTAGGAAAAGATAAAGACAATAATAATTTGGGGAGTTAATAGTTGATCCATTGCAGTACAACGGTATATGGAAATGACTATTAGCCTTTATCCGTTGCAGTACAACGGTATATATAAATGACTATTAGCCTTTATCTAATAACTTGAGACTCAAAAGGTGATAGTTAACTGGGACCAGGGTAAGGGTTAGTAACGCAATACTCTGAGACTTAATAGGTAAAGAGTGAAATATTTCTACTCGTCCAAAAGACTTTAGGAGGTACATAACTTATCAATTCTGCATGCAAGGTATTAAGTTGGTTCAACAACGTACGATAAACCTATGGAGTTGAGATACATGTGGGAACACAAACCTAATGTTCACCCATAACTAGTTTCAACCAGAGTTAATATTGTTACTTGCTTGAGATTACTATAAACAAAACCCCCCATCTACTTTCTAGTACCGCCTATGGACTACGACTGCGGATAACTGCAAACCATGTGTTCCTTTGGGATTCGACCCCAACCTTAGTTGGGTTACTATATCTTGGCAGCGATCGTATCATCATCTAAAAGGAGGTGCTGCTTGGACGTCATCAAGAAATTGGCGTCGTTGTTGAGGAGCACGGTGTTGATTTATAGATAAAGTTGTTGTTGTTTTCAGGTTTTCTTTTCTTGTTCTTAGTTCGGCGTACGCCGTAGTATGCTTAGCACATGGAGTAGAGGTAACCCTTACTCCCGCTAATTTTAAAGAGGATCCTACAATCATATAGTAGGATGTCAGAAGCAACGAGGGACAATCTCCTTAAAAATGGAGTTCAGGATGTTCTTGAGAGACAGGCAGTAGACCGTCGAGCAGTACTCAGTTGAAATCAGACCAAAAGCCGACCTCAAGCGATCCCAGCAGGTCAGTTTGTTCATCTATATGTCGATGATAATGAAGATTTGGGATACGATGAGCCGACTGATACAGGAGCTATTATCTCTCCTACTTTATCTCCTAATGTGAAATTTAATAGCTCCACCATTATGATTCAACTCTTATACTTGAAAGGTGTGTTTGTGGGGTTGCCAACAGATGACGCAAACATGTATTTGGCAAAGTTTATTGATATATACACTTCATACACCATACAAGGGGTAGATTAGGAGGCACTAAGACTGGGGTTTTTTCTATCTCGCTTATGGGAGAAGCATCATTATGGCTCGGGGAACTGCCAAAAGAAACTATTACTACATGGAAAGAGCTACGTAGACAGTTCTAGAACAAGTTCTTTCCTCCATTCAGGGTATTACAGCTCAAGGATGAGATTTAAAATTTTAGGCAGCTGAACTTAGAATCTATATATGATACATGGTTTCAATTCAAGATGAAACTGAGTATGGTACCTAAACATCAAATATTAGGGATAAGCTTATCAGAGATGTTCTATAGAGCCTTGACTACTAATTCAAGAGCGATGACATACACTATTTCCTGAGGAGACTTCATAAGATTATGATGGGAGATAGCTTTAGGTATTATGGATCAGATCTCATTAACTAATCCGGGGTGGCAAACTCGAGAGGTTGAGAGAGGTTTTGATATATGTGACATTGGACTTTCTAGTACACAGAGAGTAGTTAAGGATATCGTAGCCCAGGAGATTTCATTACTACAAACGGAAATTAGTGAGTTGGTCAAGCAATTTACAATCATCAATTCTTTAAAAGTGTATAAATTTAGGGTATCTGAGGAGGCACAGTGCGTGGATCATTAATTAGTGGGTTTCCAAGCCTAAAAGCAAGGGAATCAAGGTTGTAACTATCATAATAAGAAAGATAAGCACATTCCACCTAGCAGCCGAGAGGTAGAGTTTAGAATAGAAGAGATGTTGACCATATTGATGAAGGGTCAGAAGAGGCAAGTGATTTGCTTGAATGAACTTAAAGCTAAAATTTATAGATTAGCCCAAAAGGTTGAGTCATATAAAACGCTATTAGGCATCTAGAGCATCAGTATGGGCAAATCTATCATAATGTCGGAGAGATAGTCAGAAACAGTACCTGATAATAATATTCAGCATCCTCCGACACTTGTTTACTGTTTGGCCATTGATACTTTAGATAAATCTTTATCTGACGAGCATTATTTATCTATGACGAATGAGCAAAAGAAGAAAGATAGTGATGCTGAAAAACCACCTGAGGTAGGGTTTGAGAAGCTGAGTTATACGAATGACGATTTTGACAATGATGTTGATGATGACTGGATTGGCGAAGAGATTGTAACATCCCATATCTTGCTTGTACTTATTCTAATTATATGGAACCTGGTATGGCCATATGGTATAGGTAACGGATGAGATTTGTTATGCAATTATTAATGGTGTAGATGGAATTATAGAAATTGCCCGTATAGTTTAGTGTGATGCGACTAAGTTAATGTTAAGTTAACTATTTAAACTTGGAATCGCAAGCTAGTATTTGAATCTAAAGTTTAAAGTGACCAAGTGTGCATAAGTTGAAGGTTAGACTAAAGGGGTTAGAAGCTGAAAATGGAGCAAAATATTGAGGTGCTTGCTTGACTTATTTAAGCTAGTAGGTGAGTCACCTACTTAAGTTGTTTGAACCAAATTAATGGACCCATGGCTATGGATCAGATTTGGGTCTATGCTAATATACTCATTTGGGCCAAATTGAACAAACAAAAAGAAAGAAAATGGATAAGTGACCCAACACACCAATCTGCCAAGGCCCAAATATAATTGAGCCCAACAAGAAATTATGCAAGTAGGTGCATCACCTACTTTGAAGTTTTAGCAGCTTAGAACCTTAAGTAGGTGCATCACCTACTTGGACCAATTTGACCAATTTTATGGTCCAAAATGCAGCTAAGGAGGTGGACAAGATAGGGCCTTTAAAAGGCCAAGTTGCTGGTCATTTTACTTCACTTTGAAGTCACAAAAAAAGGAGTATATTTCAGCAAATCTCTCTACTCTCTTAAAGACAACAAGAGCAGCAGCCCTATTTTTCCTTCTAGGGTTCTTGAAGAAACCCTCCCCTTTGCAGCCCAAGGTAAGTGAAAAACACTTAAGATTTTGTTTAATTATCTCATGGGAGATTAAGGAAACAAGTTATAAGTGTTTGACTATAAGTATATGGCTGATTATAGAACAAGCTGGTTGTTCATGTTTCCTTGTTATTGAGGAACTTTTTTCTTCTTCTTTGGTTTAAGTGTGAAGGAAAGTTCAAGCTCTTGAAGAGTTCAATTAAAAGGATAAGTTGCTGAATTGAGGTACGGTGACTGCCCCATTTTATTTTTCTTATATATGAATTTGAGAGGGGATTATGGATGTCTTGTTATTGAGAACTCAAGAGATGATGAGATCAATAATTGATTACTACAATAAAAGGGGTTTGGGACTGTTTTGTGGACTGTTTTGTATGTATATGTTATGGGCTGCCAGGTTGAAGTTGGATAAAGGGGTGATGAGTTTGTAATGAATTATAGAAGAAAGATGTGGTGATACACCACCGAACTAATGCTTGCTGTCCAATCTATTTTGCGTATTGTTTGGAATGTATAATGAAGTCGAGGTGGTTTTGGTGAACCTTATAAGGACTTATCTGGTATGTGGGTGTAATTGGAGGAAAAAAAAGGGTTAAAATAACACCCTTGTTGGATAGAGTAATAGTTGCTGCCCGGTTACTGTTTTGGGTGAAATTATGTACCTTAAATGTGTTGATTGGTTACTAATACTAGTTTACCATATATTCTATTGTAGATAAGTAATCTAACCAGGTATGTAAGGCATACTCTATTTCACACTCTTTGGCATGAAATCGTACAATTGTTCCATCAAGCAATTTTCTGAGGTTATCCTATAACAAAGTGATACATAATGGAAGCACATTACCCTCCATGTATCCAATGACCTTGTTCCCACTCTCTAACGCATTAGAACATCTCAATACGTGCTTATTATTAAATCTGCGCGTCTATCTTCACTAGAAAATTTCACGAGTTCTCCGTTTGTTCAAATAAGACCCATGTATTATTTCAGCTCCTAAACACTTTATTTGAGTGCCAACAGCTCCCTAGCTCATTGTTGTTGCGTTAAGTATCTATTTACATGTCTCTTATTAGTGTATTACTGGTTCAAGGTATCATAATGTGATGACCACCAAGGTAACAATCTCAAAGGCTAATAAACTAAGTATTGCAATCTGTAAAATGACGAGTGGCAGCTCAGGGGCACTTGCCTAGCATGGGCCAATCTCGATACCTTTATTTGTGGGTGGCAGCTCAGGGGCATAAGCCTAGCATGGGCCGATCCCAATCTTTTTATAGGTGGCAGCTCAGGGGCGTAAGCCTAGCATGGGCCAATCCTAATTTATATTTTTTTTACCACTGATCAGCTGGTCATTTGCGTTATATGGATTACAAAGATTATGAAGTAAGAAGGTAAAATGAAGAAAGAATGTAATATACATTGTCCCACAAGTATTTATAAAGGTGGTCTACTAGTACTCTTTATACACTTGTATCGGATTTCTATTGAGCTTTTGTATCAAGTGTGTTGCTACTTTCCGCCTTACATATTCAGTACATATTTTCGTACCAATGTCCCTCACGGGGGACCTGCATTTTATGCTGCAGGCAGAGGCACTTCGGCTCATACAACTCACTAGTAGGAGCGCAGGTTATTCAGGGACTATTGGTGAGCTCCAGGTTGATTCAGGGCTTTCCGAGTCTGCTCTACATATTTTGGTATTGTACAATAAGTCTAGAGTAGGGCGGGGGTTTGTCCCGACCCTGACTAAGTCTTTGTATCTTTTAGAGGCTTTGTAGACTAATGTAAAGTTATGGTAGTGTCCTGATTTTAGACATGGTGGCTCCACCGTCCAAGTGTCGTACATATCAGTTTTGGGAGTGTATGTGTACTCAATTTCATCGATGCATAATATTATGTCGTCATAACATTTGGTTGTTACAGTTACATGCATGGGAAGTATAAGGTTATGAATTGGTTCTCTCGGGCCTTTACGGCTACGGGTGCCTATCCGCCCCAATAGGATTTGAGGCGTGACAAAAGTGGTATCAGAGCAGTCGTCCTAGGGTATTTACAAAGTCGTGTCTATATAGAGTCCTGTTTATGGGCGTGTTGTGCACCACATCTATAAATAGGAGGCTATGTGACATTTAGGGGTTTTCTCTTTTCTTCATATCTTAGATCGTGCAATAGAGCCTATGTTGTAGGTTGTCATATTTAACCATGGAACCTATTTATTTTTTCCCTCTTATTATAGTAAAGATGTCGGTTACAAGAAGGAGTAAGAATACAGGTAGGCAGATAGACGACGCTGCTGGGGAGGGGACCAGCAAGTCACCACCTAGACGAGCTAATCAAAGTGAGGCTCAAGCTGAGTTTGTGTCCCAAACTTCTCCTACCCTTCCATCTCCAGAAGAGCTAAGAAGGAGAAGAACCGCATCCTCAGAACTACCTACCAATGCTGCAGATCAAGATTTAAGGAGTGCAGTACAATTGTTGGCTCGTATAGTTTCTGGACAAACTCAAGGACAAGCCATTCCAACTACAGGCTCTAGTGGTACAGATAGGGCAGCTAGCCTACGAACGCAGGATTTTCTCAAATTGGATCCTCCTACCTTCACCGGATCAGATCTTAATGAAGACCCACAGGACTTTATTGATCAAATCCAAAGGGTTCTAGATGTTATGCATGTGTCGGGTAAAGAGACAGTTGAGCTAGCAGCATATAGATTCAAGGGGGAGGCTATATTGTGGTATGAAGACTGGAAACGATCTAGGGGTATCGATGCACCTCCAGCCACTTGGAAAGAGTTCAAAGAGGCATTTCTTGATCATTACCTTCCATATGAGATTCGAGAAGCCCGTGCAGATCAATTCCTGAATCTTCGCCAAGGAAATATGAGTGTGAGGGAGTACAGCCTTCGGTTTAACACTTTGGCTAGGTATGCTCCTAATGTTTTGGCTACAATGGATGATAGAGTTCATCGGTATGTGGATAGATTGGATCTATATCTGGTTAGAGATTGTACCATTGCTGCTTTGAACAAGGACATGGATATAGCAAGGATACAAGCATTTGCACAAAAAATGGAGGATCAGAGGCAAAGAAGAAGAACACAAGAGTTAGAAATGGGGTATTCCAAGAGGTCTAGATCTACGGGGCAGTTTATGGCATCCCAAGGAGAGTTTAGGCCTCGGTTTTCTAATAGACCACCTAGGACATTATCTTCTTATTCTGCAGCTAGTGCTCCATTACAATTTCAAGGGTCTAAAGGTAACCAGTTTGGTCAAAGAAATGAGAGTCAGAGTTCGCGAACAACAGGGTATCAAGAGAAAGGGATTATGAGCCAATTAAGGCCTCCTCGACAGCCATGTAGACAATGTGGAAAGCTTCATTTAGGTGCATGTCGGTTCGGAACAAATGCTTGCTTTTGGTATGGTATGTCAGGACATATGATGAGAGAATGCCCTCAAAGGGGCATAGGTGGTATGGCACGACCTACTGGATCAGTCGTTGCATCATTATCATCGGTGCCTTACTCAGGTAGGGGTGTACAACCTATGGGTCGTGGTAGAGGTGCTAAAGGAACAACTAGCTCTAGTGGAGTTCAGAATCGTACATACGTTTTAGCAGATCGACAAAATTCAGAGGCTTCTCCAGATGTGGTTACAGGTACATTGTCCATCTTTTTGCATGATGTCTATACATTAGTTGATCCGGGTTCTACAATATCATATGTCACTCCATTGGTTGCTGAAAAGTTCAAAAAAACACCAGAACTACTAGTTAAGCCATTTGAAGTATCTACTCCAATTGGTGAATCTGTTATAGCTAAGAGAGTGTATCGAAATTGTATAATAACTATTTGCGGTCGTGATACAATGGCTGACCTAGTTGAGTTAGAAATGGTAGATTTTGATGCTATAATGGGTATGGATTGGTTAGCTTCTTGTTATGCCATATTAGATTGCCGAACTAAGAGGGTGTGTTTCCATTTCCCAAGGGAGGCAGTCCTAGAATGGAGAGGTAATATTGGTGCACCAAGAGGTAAATTTATTTCTTATTTTAAGGCGAAAAAGATGATTTCCAAGGGTTACATATGTCATCTGGTTAGAGTGAAGGATACAAATGCGGAGACACCAACTCTTCCAACTATTCCGGTGGTAAGTGAATTTCCCGATGTATTTCCTGAAGATCTTCCGGGTTTGCCTCCAGAATGAGAAGTGGAGTTTGGTATTGATATGGTCCCAGATATTCAACCAATCTCAATTCCTCCATATAGAATGGCCCCTGCAGAATTACGGGAGTTGAAAGAGAAATTGAAAGACTTGCTAGAAAAAGGATTCATAAGGCCTAGTGTCTCCCCTTGGGGCGCACCAGTGTTATTTGTGCACAAGAAGGATGGCTCGTTAAGAATGTGTATTGACTATAGACAACTGAACAAGGTGACTATTAAGAACAAATATCCCCTTCCAAGAATTGACGACTTATTTGATCAGTTGTAAGGCGCCAAGTGGTTTTCAAAGATTGATTTAAGATCTGGTTACCACCAAATGAGGGTCAAAGAGAGTGACATACCCAAGACAGCTTTTCGAACACGGTACGGTCATTACGAATTCCTAGTCATGTCCTTTGGGCTAACTAATGCACCTGCAGCTTTTATGGATTTGATGAATAGGGTGTTCAAGCCATTCTTGGATGTGTTTGTGATAGTTTTTATAGATGATATTCTGGTTTATTCGAGATCAAATGAGGACCATGCCAATCACTTACGACAGGTGTTGCAGATTCTTCGTGATCGTAAGCTATTTGCAAAGTTCTCTAAGTGTGAGTTTTGGTTAAAATCTGTGGCATTCCTAGGTCATATTGTATCTGATGAAGGAATAAAGGTTGATACTCAAAAGATAGAAGCCGTGAAGAACTGGCCAAGACCTATAACGCCTACAGAGGTTCGTAGTTTCCTTGGGTTGGCAGGTTATTATAGAAGGTTTGTGGAAGGGTTTTCTTCAATTTCTGCACCTTTAACAAAGCTAACACACAAAGCATCCAAGTTTCAATGGAATAATGCATGCGAAAGAAGTTTCCAAGATCTGAAGAATAAGTTGACTTCTACACCCGTATTGGTGCTTCTACACCCGTATACAGTGTATTGTGATGCTTCAAGAATTGGGTTAGGGTGTGTATTGATGCAGAATGGTAAAGTCATAGCATATGCCTCGAGACAATTGCGGCCACATGAGAAAATTTATCCAACACATGATCTGGAGCTAGCAGCGGTTATATTTGCCTTAAAGATATGGCGTCACTACCTGTATGGGATTCATGTTAACATATACACTGACCATAAGAGTTTACAGTATATCTTTAACCAGAAGGACTTGAATTTGAGGCAGCGAAGATGGCTTGAATTATTAAAAGACTATGATATTGATATCTTATATCATCCGGGAAAAGCAAATGTGGTGGCAGATGCATTAAGTCGCAAAGCTATGGAGCCATCTATTGAAAAACAAGGGATGACTAAGGATCTACACCAATTAGCCAATTTAGGGGTTCGTCTTCTTGAAACTCCAGATGAAGGGTTTATTGTGCATAATACAGCAAAATCTTCATTAATAACTGAAGTAAAAGAGAAGCAATATGCAGATCCTATTTTATTACGGCTTAAGGAAAATGTGCAATGTGGGTTGACAAAGGCATTTGAGCTTACGCAAGAAGGGGTACTTCGGTGCCAAAACAGATTGTGTGTACCTGATATAGACGGGCTAAGAAAGAGGATTATGACAGAAGCACATCATTCAAGGTATTCTATCCATCCAGGGTCAACAAAAATGTACCATGATTTAAGAGGGATGTATTGGTGGGGTGACATGAAGAAGAACATTGCAAACTTTGTAGCCGAATGTCCAAATTGTCAAAGAGTTAAAGTAGAGCATCAAAAGCCCGGGGGTTATATGCAATGTATGGATCTTCCAATCTAGAAGTGGGACATGATCAACATGGATTTCGTCACTGGTTTGCCTCATACATTTCGAAGGTTTGATTCCATATGGGTGATAGTTGATAGGCTTACCAAATCAACACACTTTCTACCGTTTAGGACCACTTACACAGTTGAAGAATATGCCAAGTTATATATTAAGGAGATAGTTCGACTACATGGAGTTCCAATCTCTATTATATCGGATCGAGGAGCTTAATTTACTACAAATTTTTGGAAGTCTTTTCAAAGAAATTTGGGGACACAAGTGAATCTAAGTATAGCTTTTCACCCTCAAACGGATGGACAAGCAGAACGTACCATTCAAACACTTGAAGATATGCTACGAGCTTGTGTATTGGACTTTAAAGGTAGTTGGGATGATCATCTACCTCTCATCGAGTTCGCCTACAATAATAGCTATCATTCAAGTATCAAAATGGCACCATATGAAGCTTTGTATGGAAGAAAGTGTAGATCACCCATTGGATGGTTTGAAGCGGGTGAAACTGCCTTATTCAGGACAGATCTTGTTCATCAAGCTATGGAAAAAGTTAAGGTGATCCAACAATGACTAGAAACAGCCTAAAGCAGACATAAGTCGTATGCAGATGTTAGGAGAAGGGGGCGAAAGTTTGCTATAGGTGATTGGGTATTCTTGAATGATACGGTTAGGGCAGCCTCCACAGGTACACAGCCTTTCACACGAAGCCAAGCTCGGGAATTACAAAAACTCCAAGCTTTGTTCATGCAAATGGCCGTGTGTGAGTTGGTGATTGAACCAACCAAGGACCTAAACGTTTTTATGTGTGAAGAGAGGTCCTAATGTGTAATAAACCACTCTCCAAGGTTGGCACAAGAAGCAAGGGCGGATGGGTCATTTTACCCCTTTTGTTGTAGTATAAATAGAACATGTTAGAGAGTTAGTCTTTAGTTTTTGAATGCTGATTTTGTAACCTAAAAACACCAAAACATTTCCTCTCTCTTCCACTCATAGAAGTCGCCCCTATTACCTCACAAGTAGAGGGATACTTGTGTTGTCTCTTTGGCTAGAAACAAGGGTTTTGAGGTCGTTGAGTGCCTCTTGGTCCTCGTAAGAACTTGGTGTTTATATTCATTAGACTTAGGGTCCTCTCTTGATGTTAGGGTTCTTAGTTTCTTGAATGTTATATGTCAAGTTATCTATCTTTCTTTATCTTGTTGTTGTTGTTGATTTTGTTATCTTAAAGTCTAGTGAAGCCGTGTGGGGCTCTTTTTGATTCACTAGCATTGTTATCTATCTTGTTGTTCTTGTGTTGTGGGCTGAAAAACCGAAACTAAAACTTGTTGTGCTTGTGTTGTTGGACTGAAATCCGAGCCTACTTGAAGCTCTTGGTGTTGTTGGTTTGATTTTGTATCATTTGGTATCAAAGCAAGACCGGTTGTGTTCCAACATAACCCATCTTGGGGTAGCTCACGGATTAAACAAACTACACCAAAAAGAATTTCTAAAAATCTGTCCATTAAAAGTTGAAACCGAGAATGATGTTGTCTGTTTAGATCTAGGTGTTATTTTGCTTGTTTAGTGGGTTTCTAGTGTTGGTTTCTTTCTCACCAACACTAAAGTGTCTAGATCCAAAAGTTGAGCTTGAAAACTTGAACATTGTGTAGTGACTTGAAGTGGCCGAAAGTTGTATGTTGTTGATAACAAAAAAAAAACGGTGGTTGTGTGTTTATGTGCTAAAGAAGTTGATGAAGTTTGTTGAGGCGTTCATCTTTTGAACTTGTTCATGTTGTTGTGTGCTCAAGTGGTAAGACAAGCTATAAAGTTGTTGTGAAAGACTTGCACCCATCACCTTTTAGTCTTGTCAATCACTTTTCCCTAATTCAAGGAGCCTTGTTTTGTGGGATTAGTCAACCAAACCCCACTTTCTTGAGTTTGAAAAGGGTGAAATTCTACAAGATTTCATTTTTCCCACCAAAACACTTTGCAAGCTATAACAAGTTGTGTGAATATTAACACAAAACAAAAAAAAAAAAAGAGAGAGAGAAGAAGAACGTGTGGGACTATTGCATGCTGCCACGTCACTATAAGCTCAACTTAGGATATTCTTTGGTTGCTAATTGTTGATCCTTGGTTTCCCTTACTTGGTCATAGAACTAATTAACAAACTAGTACCTTCCTACTAGGTTGTCAACTAGTTCCTTGAGCCTTTTGTTCGTGTCAACGATTATTTGAGTGCTTTTATTCGTTTGAACGAATTGCTGATTTTTGACTCTAGTCCGGCAAGAATTCTTTGAGTCTTCAAACAAGAATCCATTCCGGATAAGAGCTTACTCATACCTTAAAATTCTCACGGTTACTAGCAAATTATACAACACTTGTGGAACACGAACTTGTGGTGAACTAAAGCGGATAATACCTTGGCAATGGAAGGACCTACGTCTCATAATGTGGATACTAATGCCCTTGATTCTATGAGGGTCAATCTTGAGGCCGTTACCCGGACACTTGAAAGGTTGAATTCGGAATTTGGGGCCGTGAGAGGGGACTTGGCAGCAATAAGGGGGGAAGTGTCGACTATTAGTGGGAGATTAGAACAAGTGGAGAGTCAAAGGAACTCTCGGCCTTCTACTCCTCTACATGTATCTACCAATGGTCATGATAGGACCTCCTCCGCAACCATCACCCCCGAAACAGTCCACCAAATGCTAAATGCACCCCAAGCTCCACTAAATACCGCAAGCCAAACTACCTATTTTTCTCCAAACCGAGACTCCACTAGACCACTACATTTCCAAGCCCCTCCAATTCCACAAGAGGGATTTGGATGCCAAGTACCTCCACTAAATCCGAACCCTCCATTCCAAGCTCCATTAACCCAAAGACCGCAAATTCCAAATCCTCCAAATCAAAACGGCCAAGGCCAGCCAGCCCACTTTGAAGGATACGATAGAGAGGAGTATGAAGGAGATGGAGCCTTTGATGATGCATATATAAGGGAGGAGGAGTTAAGAGGGGGTCGAGGAGAACCTAGGAGATACCGGGGGTATGGAGATAGGGGAAACCGACACCAATAGAGAGACGTAGGAATCAACACCATCAAGTTGAGCCTACCCATCTTTAAGGGTGAAAGTGACCCCGAGACCTACTTAACTTGGGAATCGGCTTGTGACAAAGTTTTCCAAGTTAATGACATCTCGGAAGAAAAGAAGAGTTGCTATGCTATAGCTCACCTCGAGGGCTATGCTAACACTTGGTGGGAGTATGTTAAACGATTTGGTAATGAATTAGTGGATGGGCAGCCACCACCTTGGTATCGGTTGAGGTATTTGATGAGACAACGATACCTTCCCGAGAGGTATCGTCATGAGTTGCTCTCTAGATTATATGGCTTGCGGCAAGGAGGCAAAAGTGTGATGGCCTATTTTGATGAGTTCCAACAACTCATATTGAAACTTGATCATCGTGGGGAGCAAATCAGTCACGACATCATCCGGTTCAAGTGTGGGTTGAACAAAGAGATCTCCACTCATTTGACCCTTCACCGGTTTGAAACCATTGACGGTATATTCCAAGCGGCCCTAGAGATTGAAAGGGAACTTAAGGAGAGATCAGCTTTCAAGGCAAGAGTACAAACCCCCTCGGGTTGGCCCAAAAACAAGGACAAACCCGCCCCTACGAAGCTGCTCGAGTCCAAAATAGTCCCTAAGTTCCCTCCGAAACCGGAGGCTCACAAATATCCCAACCCAAAGGGGTTCCAATGCTTCAAGTGCCAAGGTTGGGGGCATAAGGCCAATGAATGTCCGAACCGGCGCAATGTGATCCTACGAGAAGGGAAAGTGAACTACCTTGGTGAGGAGGTGGTTTCCGAAAGGAGGGAGGATGAGGCCGAGCCTCAAGATGGAGAGGAAGATGAAAATGGGCCGAATGATGAAGAATTAGATGGTAGTGAAGATGTCTACCCACAAGAAGGGGAGTGTCTGGTTCCAAACTTTGTGGTTAGGCGTGTCATGATTAGTAAGGCGATGGATGACCCGAGTCAAAGGGAAAATCTATTCCATACTAAGTGTCTTGTAAAGGGGAGTGTGTGCACCTTGGTGATTGATAGTGGTAGTTGTACAAATGTTGCGAGCCATGCTATGGTAAATTTCTTGAAGCTACCAACTACACTACACACTAGTCCTTACAAGCTACAATGGTTGAACGATTGTGGTGAATTGAAGGTCACAAGGCAATGTGTGATTCGGTTTAAGGTGGGAAACTACCACGATGAAGTGCTTTGTGACGTGATCCCAATGCAAGCATGTCACTTGTTGTTAGGTAGACCATGGCAATATGATAGGTCTACTAAACACGATGGGAGGTCCAACCGGTACACGCTTGAGAAGGATGGCCGAAAGGTCACACTTCACCCTCTTTCACCCTCCCAAGTAAATGAGTGGCATCAAAAGATGAGAGAGTTAAAGGGAAAGGGGAAGGAATCCGGAAAGGGAGAAAAGGGGGGGATGCCGTAGGTGAGGAAGTAGGGACATCTGAGGCTGTCCCAACGGCAAGGGAGGTGGAAAATATAGTGATGTTGGCTAGGAGGAAAGAACTCTTCGTGGACCATGATGAAAACAAGCCGATGTTACTTTTGGCCCATTGTTTTAATACTAACCCCACTAATTCTTCCATTTCCCCTTTGATTTCTTGTGTGTTGCAGGAGTATGAAGATGTATTTCCTCAAGAACTTCCGCAAGGATTGCCCCCACTTCGGGGAATTGAGCACCAAATTGATTTGGTGTCGTGTTCACAACTTCCAAACAAACCGGCCTATAGGAGCAATCCCATGGACACTAAGGAGCTTGAAAAACAAGTTGAGGAGCTTCTCAACAAGGGATACATCAAGGAAAGCATGAGTCCGTGTGCTGTTCCGGTGCTTTTGGTACCAAAGAAGGATGGAACTTGGCGCATGTGCGTCGATTGTAGAGCCATCAACAAAATCACGATAAGGTATCATCATCTAATCCCTAGACTAGATGATATGTTAGATGAGCTCCACGGATCTTGTTTGTTTTCTAAAGTGGACCTTAGGAGCGGCTATCACCAAATTCGCATGCAACCCGGTGATGAGTGGAAGACCGCATTCAAGATCAAATTCGGTCTATATGAGTGGCTGGTCATGCCCTTCGGCCTTACCAATGCTCCTAGCACGTTTATGAGGCTAATGAATCATGTAATGAAGCCTTATATTGGAAAGTTTATGGTGGTTTACTTTGATGATGTGTTGGTGTATAGTAAATCTATTGATGATCATGTAATGCATTTGAGATATGTGTTTGATGTGCTCCGAAAGGAGAAGCTGTATGCCAACATGGAGAAGTGTTCTTTTGGTGTTGATAAAGTTATATTCTTGGGTTTTGTCGTGAGCTCAAGGGGTGTGGAAGTGGACGATTCCAAGATAGACTCTATTCGAAGTTGGCCGACCCCTAAAACTATTGGAGAAATTTGAAGTTTCCACGGGTTGGCAAGCTTTTATAGGAGGTTTGTCAAAGGATTTAGTTCCATAGCAGCCCCCTTGACCGAGGTAATTAGAAAGGACGGACCCTTTAAATGGGGTGATGAGCAGGCTAGGGCTTTTGAGGCCTTGAAAGCTACGCTCATCTCGGCGCCTTTATTGCAATTGCCCAATTTTGATAAGATGTTTGAAGTAGAGTGTGATGCTAGTAAGGTTGGCATCGGGGCTGTTTTGATGCAAGAAGGTAAGCCCGTTGCTTATTTCAGTGAAAATCTCAAAGGGGCAACTCTTAATTACTCAACTTATGATTTGGAGTTGTACGCCCTTGTTAGAGCCTTGGGAAATTGGAAACATTATTTGTGGCCTAAGGAGTTTGTGATACGAACGGATCATGAGTCGTTGAAACACCTTAAGAGCCAAGACAAGTTGAATAGGCGTCATGCTAAGTGGATTGAGTTCATCGAGACTTTCCCTTATGTAATTCATTACAAAAGGGGAAAGGAAAATGTTGTTGCCGATGCCTTGTCTAGGAAGCATGTGCTTGTTGCTACCTTGTCTTCGAAATTGATGGGTTTTGAGAGCTTGCGGTTGTTGTATCCCGAGGATCCTACCTTTTCTCCTATTTTTAGGGAATGCGAAGAGTGGGGAAGGGACCGTTGGCTTAAGGAGAATGACCATTCCTCCTACTCTCAGTTCGATGGGTATTTGTTCAAGGGGAGGAGGTTGTGTGTTCCTTCTAGTTCTTGGAGGGAATTATTTGTGAGGGAGGCCCATGACGGAGGCCTCATGGGTCACTTTGGGGTAGACAAGACCCTCGGAATCTTAGAGGAGAACTTCTATTGGCCCAAAATGCGCAAAGACGTCACTAAAATTTGTAGTCAATGCGTGGCCTGCCGGAGTGCGAAATCTCGTCTCCTACCTCAAGGATTATACACCCCACTCCCTAATCCCCTTAGGCCTTGGTTGGACATTTCGATGGATTTTGTTTTGGGGCTGCCAAGGACTAGAAAGGGCCGAGATAGCATTTTTGTTATTGTTGATAGATTCTCTAAAATGGCTCATTTTATTCCATGTGCTAAAACCGAGGATGCTCGTAGTGTAGCTTCATTATTTGTTGCACATGTTGTAAAGCTTCACGGGGTACCGAGGACTATTGTGAGCGATAGGGACTCCAAGTTCCTAAGTCTCTTTTGGAAGTCCATGTGGGGTAGGCTTGGAACGAAGTTACTTTTCTCCACGTCTTGTCACCCACAAACCGATGGCCAAACGGAGGTAGTAGATATAACCTTGGGGTCTATGCTACGTTCTATGGTTAAAGGTAAACTGACTTCATGGGAAGATCACCTACTGATACGGGTAGGGCAGCCTCCATAGGTACACGGCCTTTCACACGAAGCCAAGCTCGGTAATTACAAACACTCCAAGCTTTGTTCATGCAAATGTCCGTGTGTGAGTTGGTGATTGAACCGACCAAGGACCTAAACGTTTTTCTGTGTGTGGAGAGGTCCTAATGTGTAATAAACTACTCTCCAAGGTTGGCACAAGAAGCAAGGGCGGATGGGTCATTTTACCCCTTTTGTTTGTAGTATAAATAGAACATGATAGAGAGTGAGTCCTTAGTTTTTGAATGCTGATTTTTGTAACCTAAAAACACTAAACATTTCCTCTCTCTTCCACTCATAGAAGCCACCCCTATTATCTCACAAGTAGAGGGATACTTCTGTTGTCTCTTTGGCTAGAAACAAGGGTTTTGAGGTCGTTGAGTGCCTCTTGGTCCTCGTAAGAACTTGGTGTTTATATTCATTAGACTTAGGGTCCTCTCTTGATGTTAGGGTTCTTAGTTTCTTGAATGTTATATGTCAAGTTATCTATCTTTCTTTATCTTGTTGTTGTTGTTGATTTTGTTATCTTAAAGTCTAGTGAAGCCGTGTGGGGCTCTTTTCGATTCACTAGCATTGTTATCTATCTTGTTGTTCTTGTGTTGTGGACTGAAAAACCGAAAACTTAAACTTGTTGTTCTTGTGTTGTTGGACTGAAATCCGAGCCTACTTGAAGCTCTTGGTGTTGTTGGTTTGATCTTGTATCATTTGGTATCAAAGCAAGACCGGTTGTGTTCCAACATAACCCATCTTGGGCTAGTTCACGGCTTGAACAAACTACACCAAAAGAAATTTCTGAAAATCTATCCATTAAAAGTTGAAAACCGAGAATGATGTTGTGTGTTTAGATCTAGGTGTTATTTTGCTTGTTTAGTGAGTTTCTAGTGTTGGTTTCTTTCTCACCAACACTAAAGTGTCTAGATCCGAAAGTTGAGCTTGAAAACTTGAACATTGTGTAGTGACTTGAAGTGGCCGAAAGTTGTATGTTGTTGATAACAAAAAAAAAAAAAATCGGTGGTTGTGTGTTTATGTGCTAAAGAAGTTGATGAAGTTTGTTGAAGTGTTCATCTTTTGAACTTGTTCATCTTGTTCATCTTGTTGTGTGCTCAAGTGGTAAAGCTATAAAGTTGTTGTGAAAGACTTGCACCCATCATTTTGTAGTCTTGTCAATCACTTTCCCTAATTCAAGGAGCCTTGTTTTGTGGGATTTGTCCACCAACCCCCACTTTCTTGAGTTTGAAAAAGGGTGAAAGACTACAAAATTTTAGTTTTCCCACCAAAACACTTTTCAAATTATAACAAGTTGTGTGAATATTAACTCAAAACAAAAAAAAAGAGAAAGAGAAAAACCGAGAGAAGAAGAACGTGTGGGACCATTGCATGCTACCACGTCACTATAAGCTCAACTTAGGATATTCTTTGGTTGCTAATTGTTGATCCTTGGTTTCCCTTACTTGGTCCTAGAACTAATTAACAAACTAGTACTTTCCTACTAGGTTGTCAACTAGTTCCTTGAACCGTTTGTTCGTGTCAACGATTATTTGAGTGCTTTTATTCGTTTGAACGAATTGCTGATTTTTGATTCTTGTCTGGCAAGAATTCTTTGAGTCTTCAAACAAGAATCCATTCCGGATAAGAGCTTACTCATACCTTAAAATCTCACGGTTACTAGCCAATTATACAACACTTGTGGAACACGAACTTGTGGTGAACTAAAGCGGATAACACCTTGACAATGGAAGGGGCTACATCTCAAAATGCGGATACTAATGTCCTTGATTCTATGAGGGTCACTCTTGAGGCCGTTACCCGGACACTTGAAAGGTTGAATTCGGAATTTGGGGCCGTGAGAGGGGACTTGGCAGCAATAAGGGGGAAGTATCGACTATTAGTGGGAGATTAGATCAAGTGGAGGGTCAAAGGAACTCTCGCCCATCTACTCCTCTACATGTATCTACCAATGGTCATGATAGGACCTCCTCCGCAACCATCACCCCCGAAACAGTCCACCAAATGCTAAATGCACCCCAAGCTCCACTTAATACCGCAAACCAAACTACCTATTTTCCTCCAAACCGAGACTCCACTAGACCACTACATTTCCAAGCCCCTCCGATTCCACAAGAGGGATTTCGGCGCCAAGTACCTCCACTAAATCCGAACCCTCCATTCCAAGCTCCATTAAACCAAAGACCGCAAATTCCAAATCCTCCGAATCAAAACGGCCAAAGCCGACCAGCCCACTTTGAAGGATACGGTAGAGAGGAGTATGAAGGAGAGGGAGCCTTTGATGATGCTTATATGAGGGAGGAGGAGTTAAGAGGGGGTCGAGGAGAACCTAGGAGATACCGGGGGTATGGAGATAGGGGAAACCGACACCAAGAGAGAGACGTAGGCATCAACACCATCAAGTTGAGCCTACCTATCTTTAAGGGTGAGAGTGACCCCGAGACCTACTTAACTTGGGAATCGGCTTGTGACAAAGTTTTCCAAGTTAATGACATCTCGGAAGAAAAGAAGAGTTGCTACGCGATAGCTCACCCGAGGGCTATGCTAACACTTGGTGGGAGTATGTTAAACGATTTGGTAATGAATTAGTTGACGGGCAGCCACCACCTTGGTATCGATTGAGGTATTTGATGAGACAACGATACCTCCCCGAGAGATATCGTCATGAGTTACTTGCTAGACTATATGGCTTGCGGCAAGGAGGCAAGAGTGTGATGGCCTATTTTGACGAGTTCCAACAACTCATGTTGAAACTTGATCACCGTGGGGAGCAAATCAGTCACGACATCATCCGGTTCAAGTGTGGATTGAACAAAGAGATCTCCACTCACTTGACCCTTCACCGGTTTGAAACCATTGACGGTATATTCCAAGCGGCCCTAGATATTGAAAGGGAACTTAAGGAGAGATCAACCTTCAAGGCAAGGGTACAAACCCCCTCGGGTTGGCCCAAAAACAAGGACCAACCCGGCCCTACGAAGCTACCCGAGTCCAAAACAGTCCCTAAGTTTCCTCCGAAACCGGAGGCTCACAAATATCCCAACCCAAAGGGGTTCCAATGCTTCAAGTGCCAGGGTTGGGGGCATAAGGCCAATGAATGTCCGAATCGGCGTAATGTGATCCTACGAGAAGGGAAAGTGTACAACCTTGGTGAGAAGGTGGTTTCCGAAAGGGGGGAGGATGAGGCCGAGCCTCAAGATGGAGAGGGGGCTGAAAATGGGCCGAATGATGATGAATTAGAGGGTAGTGAAGATGTCTATCCACAAGAAGGGGAGTGTGTGGTACCAAACTTTGTGGTTAGACGTGTCATGATTAGTAAGGCGGTGGATGACCCGAGTCAAAGGGAAAATCTATTCCATACTAAGTGTCTCGTAAAGGGGAGTGTGTGCACTTTGGTGATTGATAGTGGTAGTTGTACAAATGTTGCGAGCCATGCTATGGTAAATTTCTTGAAGCTACCAACTACACTACACACTAGTCCTTACAAGCTACAATGGTTGAACGATTGTGGTGAATTGAAGGTCACAAGGCAATGTGTGATTCGGTTTAAGGTGGGAAACTACCATGATGAAGTGCTTTGTGACGTGATCCCAATGCAAGCATGTCACTTGTTGTTAGGTAGACCGTGGCAATATGATAGGTATACTAAACACGATGGGAGGTCCAACCGGTATATGCTTGAGAAGGATGGCCGAAAGGTCACACTTCACCCTCTTTCACCCTCCCAAGTAAATGAGTGGCATCAAAAGATGAGAGAGTTAAAGGGAAAGGGGAAGGAACCCGAGAAGGGAGAAAAGGGGGGGTGCCGTAGGTGAGGAGGTAGGGACATCCGAGGCTGTCCCCGCGCCAAGGGAGATGGAAAACGTAGTGATGTTGGCTAGGAGAAAAGAACTCTTCGTGGACCATAATGAAAACAAGCCGATGCTACTTTTGGCCCATTGTTTTAATACTAACCCCACTAATTCTTCCATTTCCCCTTTGATTTCTTGTGTGTTGCAGGAGTATGAAGATGTATTTCCTCAAGAACTTCCACAAGGATTGCCCCCACTTCGGGGAATTGAGCACCAAATTGATTTGGTGCCGGATTCACAACTTCCAAACAAACCGGCCTATAGGAGAAATCCTATGGACACTAAGGAGCTTGAAAGACAAGTTGAGGAGCTTCTCAACAAGGGATACATCAAGGAAAGCATGAGTCTGTGTGCTGTTCCGGTGCTTTTGGTACCAAATAAGGACGGAACTTGGCGCATGTGCGTCGATTGTAGAGCCATCAACAAAATCACTATAAGGTATCGTCATCTAATCCCTAGAGTAGATGATATGTTAGATAAGCTCCACGGATCTTGTTTGTTTTCTAAAGTGGACCTTAGGAGCGGCTATCACCAAATTCGCATGCAACCCGGTTATGAGAGGAAGACCGCATTCAAGACCAAATTCGGTCTATATGAGTGGTTGGTCATGCCCTTTGGCCTTACCAATGCTCCTAGCACGTTTATGAGGCTAATGAATCATGTAATGAAGCCTTATATTGGAAAGTTTGTGGTGGTTTACTTTGATGATGTGTTGGTGTATAGTAAGTCTATTGATGATCATGTAATGCATTTGAGATGTGTGTTTGATGTGCTCCGAAAGGAGAAGCTGTATGCCAACATGGAGAAGTGGACGATTCCAAGATAGACTCTATTCGAAGTTGGCCGACCCCTAAAACGATTGGAGAAATCCGAAGTTTCCACAGGTTGGAAAGCTTTTATAGGAGGTTTGTCAAAGGATTTAGCTCCATAGCAGCCCCCTTGACCGAGGTAATTAGAAAGGACGGACCCTTTAAATGGGGTGATGAGCAAGCTAGGGCTTTTGAGGCCTTGAAAGCTACGCTCATCTCGGCGCCTCTATTGCAATTGCCCAATTTTGATAAGATGTTTGAAGTAGAGTGTGATGCTAGTAAGGTGGGCATCGGGGCTGTTTTGATGCAAGAAGGTAAGCCCGTTGCTTATTTCAGTGAAAATCTCAAAGGGGCAACTCTTAATTACTCAACTTATGATTTGGAGTTGTACGCCCTTGTTAGAGCCTTGGGAAATTGGTAACATTATTTGTGGCCTAAGGAGTTTGTGATACGAACGGATCATGAGTCGTTGAAACACCTTAAGAGCCAAGACAAGCTGAATAGGCGTCATGCTAAGTGGATTGAGTTCATCGAGACTTTCCCTTATGTAATTCATTACAAAAGGGGAAAGGAAAATGTTGTTGCCGATGCCTTGTCTAGGAAGCATGTGCTTGTTGCTACCTTGTCTTTGAAGTTGATGGGTTTTGAGAGCTTGCGGATGTTGTATCCCGAGGATCCTACCTTTGCTCCTATTTTTAGGGAATGCGAAGAGTGGGGAAGGGACCGTTGGCTTAAGGAGAATGACCATTCCTCCTACTCTCGGTTCGATGGGTATTTGTTCAAGGGGAGGAGGTTGTGTGTTCCTTCTAGTTCTTGGAGGGAATTATTTGTGAGGGAGGCCCATGACGGAGGCCTCATGGGTCACTTTGGGGTAGACAAGATCCTCGGGATCTTAGAGGAGAACTTCTATTGGCCCAAAATGCGCAAAGACGTCACTAAAATTTGTAGTCAATGCGTGGCCTGCCGGAGTGCAAAATCTCGTCTCCAACCTCAAGGATTATACACCCCACTCCCTACTCCCCTTACGCCTTGGTTGGACATCTCGATGGATTTTGTTTTGGGGCTGCCAAGGACTAGAAAGGGCCGAGATAGCATTTTTGTTGTTGTTGATAGATTCTCTAAAATGGCTCATTTTATTCCATGTGCTAAAACCGAGGATGCTCCTAGTGTAGCTTCGTTATTTGTTGCACATGTTGTAAAGCTTCACGGGGTACCGAGGACTATTGTGAGCGATAGGGACTCCAAGTTCCTAAGTCTCTTTTCGAAGTCCATATGGGGTAGGCTCGGAACAAAGTTACTTTTCTCCACGTCTTGCCACCCACAAACCGATGGCCAAACGGAGGTAGTAAATAGAACCTTAGGGTCTATGCTACGTTCTATGGTTAAAGGTAAACTGGCTTCATGGGAAGATCACCTACCCTTGGTGGAATTTGCATACAACCGGGTAATACATTCGAGCACGGGAATGACTCCCTTTGAATATGTTTACGGCCTGAATCCCCTTACCCCTTTAGATCTCACTCCTTTGTCTAGTGATCTCATGACCAGCTTAGATAGAAATAAAAGAGCCGAGGCAATGAAGAAGATGCATGAGACGGTGCGGATCAAGCGTGAAAAGAAGAACCAAGAGATTGCAAAAAGGGTAAACAAAGGGAGAAGGAGGCTTGTGCTTGAACCCGGAGATTGGGTGTGGGTACATCTTCGTAAGGATCGGTTTCCAGCTCAAAGGAAGTCCAAGTTGCTGCCAAGGGGTGATAGTCCTTTCCAAGTACTTGAGAGAATCAATGACAACGCCTACAAGATTGACCTTCCACCGGAATATCAAGTGCACAACACTTTCAACATTGGTGATCTCTCCCTCATGGATGCGGTTGAAGATGACCAAATGCCGAATTTGAGGTCAAATTCCTCTCAAGATGGAGAGGATGATACGGGTAGGGCAGCCTCCACAGGTACACGGCCTTTCACATGAAGCCAAGCTCGGGAATTACAAACACTCCAAGCTTTGTTCATGCAAATGGCCGTGTGTGAGTTGGTGATTGAACTGACCAAGGACCTAAACGTTTTTATGTGTGTGGAGAGGTCCTAATGTGTAATAAACTACTCTCCAAGGTTGGCACAAGAAGCAAGGGCGGATGGGTCATTTTACCTCTTTTGTTTGTAGTATAAATAGAACATGATAGAGAGTGAGTCCTTAGTTTTTGAATGCTGATTTTTGTAACCTAAAAACACTAAACATTTCCTCTCTCTTCCACTCATAGAAGCCGCCCCTATTACCTCACAAGTAGAGGGATACTTGTGTTGTCTCTTTGGCTAGAAACAAGGGTTTTGAGGTCGTTCAGTACCTCTTGGTCCTCGTAAGAACTTGGTGTTTATATTCATTAGACTTAGGGTCCTCTCTTGATGTTAGGGTTCTTAGTTTCTTGAATGTTATATGTCAAGTTATCTATCTTTCTTTATCTTGTTGTTGTTGTTGATTTTGTTATCTTAAAGTCTAGTGAAGCCGTGTGGGGCTCTTTTCGATTCACTAGCATTGTTATCTATCTTGTTGTTCTTGTGTTGTGGACTGAAAAACTGAAAACCTAAACTTGTTGTTCTTGTGTTGTTGGACTGAAATCCGAGCCTACTTGAAGCTCTTGGTGTTGTTGGTTTGATCTTGTATCACCTACCTTTGGTGGAATTTGCATACAACCGGGTAATACATTCGAGCACGGGAATGACTCCCTTTGAATGTGTTTACGGCCTGAATCCCCTTACCCCTTTAGATCTCACTCCTTTGTCTAGTGATCTCATGACCAGCTTAGATGGACATAAAAGAGCCGAGGCAAAGAAGAAAATGCATGATACGGTGCGGTTCAAGCTTGAAAAGAAGAACCAAGAGGTTGCAAAAAGGGTCAAAAAAGGAAGAAGAAGGCTTGTGCTTGAACTCGGAGATTGGGTGTGGGTGCATCTTCGAAAGGATCGGTTTCCAGCTCAAAGGAAGTCCAAATTGCTGCCAAGGGGTGATGGTCCGTTCCAAGTACTTGATAGAATCAATGACAACGCCTACAAGATTGATCTTCCACCGGAATATCAAGTGCACAACACTTTCAACGTTGGTGATCTCTCCCTCGTGGATGCGGTTGAAGATGACCAAATGCTGAATTTGAGGCCAAATTCCTCTCAAGATGGAGAGGATGATACGGTTAGGGCAGCCTCCACAGGTACACGGCCTTTCACACGAAGCCAAGCTCGGGAATTACAAAAACTCCAAGCTTTGTTCATGCAAATGGCCGTGTGTGAGTTGGTGATTGAACCAACCAAGGACCTAAACGTTTTTATGTGTGAAGAGAGGTCCTAATGTGTAATAAACTACTCTCCAAGGTTGGCACAAGAAGCAAGGGCGGATGGGTCATTTTACCCCTTTTGTTGTAGTATAAATAGAACATGTTAGAGAGTTAGTCTTTAGTTTTTGAATGCTGATTTTGTACCCTAAAAACACCAAAACATTTCCTCTCTCTTCCACTCATAGAAGCCGCCCCTATTACCTCACAAGTAGAGGGATACTTGTGTTGTCTCTTTTGCTAGAAACAAGGGTTTTGAGGTCGTTGAGTGCCTCTTGGTCCTCGTAAGAACTTGGTGTTTATATTCATTAGACTTAGGGTCCTCTCTTGATGTTAGGGTTCTTAGTTTCTTGAATGTTATATGTCAAGTTATTTATCTTTCTTTATCTTGTTGTTGTTGTTGATTTTGTTATCTTAAAGTCTAGTGAAGCCGTGTGGGGCTCTTTTCGATTCACTAGCATTGTTATCTATCTTGTTGTTCTTGTGTTGTGGGCTGAAAAACCGAAACTAAAACTTGTTGTGCTTGTGTTGTTGGACTGAAATCCGAGCCTACTTGAAGCTCTTGGAGTTGTTTGTTTGATTTTGTATCAACTGTGATGTTAAGTTCACTATTGACCTTGAGCCTAGCACCCGACCTATTTTTATGGCACCTTATCATATGGCTCCTTCTTAGCTTAAAGAGCTAAATTCTCAACTAAAAGATCTTCTTGTTCATGGTTTTATTAGACCAAATATATCCTCGTAGGGAGCTCCTGTATTATTTGTAAATAAGAAAGATTCCTACATGTATATGTGTATTGACTATAGGAAGCTCAATAAGGTGATAGTGAAGAACCTCTATCCTATGCCTCGCATCGATGATTTGGTCGACCAACTTCAGAGTACAACCGTGTTTTCTAAGATTGAATTGAGGTCCAGTTATCATCAACTTAGAATTCAGGCTAAGGATATCTCAAGACAACTTTTAGGACTGGTAATAGTCATTATGAGTTTTTGGTGATGTCTTTTGGGTTAACTAATGCCCCAGCTAGGTTCATGGATTTGATGAACCGTGTGTTTAGACCTTATACATAATCTTTTGTTATTGTGTTCGTTGATAATATTCTTATGTATTTAAAGAGTGGTGGGAAGCATGTACAACATTTGAGGATCGTATTCCAATCCTTATGAGATCATGTGGTTTTTGCCAAGTTCTCTAAGTATGAGTTTTGGCTTGAGTCAGTGTTATTATTTGGACATATGGTATCTAAAGTTGGTATCATGGTGGACCTGTCTAAGATTGTAGCAATCTGTGATTGGGCTAGGCCAACGTCTCCGACTGAAGTTCACTGTTTCATTGGTTTGGCCGATTATTACAGGCACTTTCTAGAGAGATTTTCTACTATTTCATCCCCTATAACTAGATTGACTTGGAAAGAAGTTCTTTTACGATGGTCTTAGGAGTATGAGTTGAGCTTTGGAAGGCTCAAGGATTATCTTACTTCAGCTCTAGTGTTAGCTCTTCCTATTGAGGGTGGTGGATTAACCGAGTTTTGTGACTCTTCGGGAGTTGGTCTTGGTTATGTTTTGATGCAACAATATCGTGCCATTGCTTATGCTTCTAGACAACTTAAAGTGCATGAGCGGAACTACCCCACTCATGATTTGGAGTTGTCAATGGTAGTTTTTGCACTCAAGATTTGAAGACATTATTTATATGGAGTGCATTGTGAGATTTTCATCGATCATTGCAACCTTCAGCGTCTTATGACCCAATGAGAACTTAATTCTCACCAGTGTAGATGGATGGAGTTGCTAAAGGACTATGATATTTTCATCTTATATCATCTGGGTAAAGCAAATATGGTAGTTGATGCCTTGAGTCACAAAGCAGTAAGTATGGGTAGCTTGGCTTGCATATAGTTTCTCAAAGGCCTATTGCATAGGACATTCAATCCTTAGCCAATTTAATGGTTCACCTTGATATTTCAGACCCTGCAAAGATTTTGGCTTGTGTGGAGGCGATGTCCTCCCTATTCGAGCAGATTTGTTATCATCGATATGATAATAGAAAGTTGTGTTTCCTCCGTGATCAGGTGACGAGTGGTGTATGAGAGGCAGACAGTTAACTTTAAGGGTATTTTGAGATTTCAGGGCTGTATTTGTGTTCCTCGGCTTGATGACTTAATACAATTAATTTTTCATGAGACTCACAGCTCTAGATATTCCATTTATCTCGGTATAGCTTAGATGTATAGATATTTGAGGCAATATTACTTTTGGGATGGTATGAAGAGAGATATGGTTGACTTTGTGGCTTGTATCCTATATTATCAGTAGGTTAAAGCCGAGCATCAGCGTCTTGGAGAATTGACTCAGAGGTTGCCCATTCACAAGTGGAAATAGGAATGGATTACTATAGACTTCATTAGTGGTTTACCTCATACTTCCTATGGTTTTAATGGTATTTGGGTTATTGTGGATCGTTTGACTAAGTCGCATGTTGTATTCCTATTTAGATGACCTTCAGTGCTGAAAGATTAGCCTATATTTATGTGTGGGAGATAGTTTATTTGCATGGAGTGCCCATTTCAATCATGTCAGACCGTGGTTCTGTATTTACTTCGGGATATTGGAGAGCATTCCTGGAGGAGTTGGGTACTTGAGTCGATTTGAGTACAGCTTTTCATCCACAGATAGATGTTCAGTTTGAGCAGACTATTCAGGTACTTCAGGATATGCTCTGAGCTTGTGTTATAGATTTCAGAGGATAGTGGGATCAGCACTTAGCATAGGCAGAGTTCGCATACCACAACAATTATCATTCGATAATTGAGATGACGCCTTATGAGGCTTTATATGGTAGGAGATGTCGTTCTTTGATAGGATGGTTTGAGACTTTTGAGGTGAGACCTCGTGGTATGGATATACTTCAGGACTCACTGGATAGAGTCAAGGTAATTCACGATAGGATGAGAGCAGCCTAGAGTAGGCAGAAAACCTATGTTGGTCGTAGGCTCTAAGCCTTGAGATTCGGAGTTAGTGACCGTGTGTTCCTTTATGTTTTACCCATCAGGGGTTTGATGAGGTTTTAAAGGAAGGGTAAGCTCAGCCCTCGATATATTGGTCCTTTTAAGATTCTCCACGAAGTTGGCGAGGTGGCCTATGAATTAGCCTTACCTCTAGTTTTCACTACTGTTCATCTGATTTTCCATGTCTCCATGTTGCAAAAGTATATTCTTGATCTATCTCATGTGTTTATATGTGACTCAGTCTAGTTGGATAAGCAATTAACCTTTATGGAGAAGCCAGTACTTATTTTGGCTAGTGATGTGAGGTAGTTGCGTACTAGAGAGATTCCGTAGTTAAGGTTTAGTAGAGGCACTGCCCAGTGGAAGAGGCCACTTGGGAGATCGACAGTGAGATGCGGTCCTAGTATCCTCGCCTGTTTGAGACTTCAGGTATTTTCTTCACCTTAAACTATTAAGGATGAAAGTTACTTAGGAGTGGATGTTGTAATAACCCTTCAGGTCATTTCTAGTGATTTTAGGTTATTTTTTCCATAAGAGTTCCTCATAGCTGCTCCAAGTTATTTATGACTTACTGGAACTGATAGTTTGGTTACCCGGGTTGGGGCCCACATAGGGTTGAAATAGCCTTGAATGGAAAATCTGACTTTGCCAATGCATCCAGAATGTCAAAATCAGTATGGTTGCATATTTCGTTTGCTTATATTGGATTCCGGATGCATCTCGAGGCATTGGCTGAATTATTCCAAGTTCTAGTTGTCATCTGGTGCAATAAAGATACCGTGATTGCAGAGGCTGTATCACGACTGCAATGCCGTGATCGGGCCTGCGTGTTCATAATCGCCTGAACTGACGACCTGGAAAGGGGTATTTAAATGCCTTTTTTGGTTGGGAATTGGCCATTTATCTATTTCCATGAGTACCATAAACCCTAATAGAGTGTGTAGTCTATAAATTTAGTCTTGGGTGTTGATTGGGATTTTAAATAACTTGCATATTCGTGATTAACATCGAATATAAGGTATGAATCCTTCATTTATAGTGTTGAATCATTGATTATTTGACCCAAACCCCAAATAGCTTGAGGCTTGATTTTAGCCTAAATATGATTGTCTTGCACTTATTTCTTGAGGGATATAACTCCCTAATGGTATTTGAACAATGGGTTGGTCTCAAAAACTTATTTTCCATAAGTGGGACCCACTTGAGGGGTTTGGGTATTATTTTGGACCCAAAGTACAATGGTGCAATATGGGTATTGATATTCTCATAATAATGCATAGATTGTACAATGGTGATGAAGATGATTCAGGTTCGATTTTGTACCTTAACTTAGAGATAATATCTTGAATTATATCATCTTTATTTCATAATTTAGCTCAGTCGATCGATGATGCCTACTGAGTACGCGTTGTTTTGGTACTCATACTATAGTTATGTACCCTTTTGGTGCAGACCCTAGTACTAGTTGCTTCCGTTGAGTTGAGAACGTGCAATGTTGATCTTCCGGAGACATGGTGAGCTCTTTGAGTTTTGAGTCCCCCATTTCCTTATATCCTTGTCCAGTCTTTTGTATTCGAGATAGAATTATTAACTATTCTAGACTTTTGGGTTGTATTTTCTATTATCATACTTAGATGCTCTTGTACTAATACTACCAGGTCATGGGATTGGTATCCGTATTTTGATTGTCATCTTTAGTGGAATTTTGTTGATTATAATTGTGTTCATGTGTTCAGGCCCAATTGGGCATTTCTACGAATGTGCTATAGAAATATAGCACTTTCGACTCTTAAAATGAGGAAAATATGTAAATTTTTTATTTGATCTGTTTTGGGTATGTTTTGCAGAAAACCATGATTTGGATGATAAGTTCGTGAAAATGGTGAAAAAAGATGTTTTTGGTAACTTTTGGAGCGATTATGAATGATTGGGATGTTTTCCAGCTTGATTGTGATTAATAGATGTTTGAGATTCAAAGAAGAGCTGAAAAACTAACTCCCGGCACCTACCAAGTAAACATAAGGTCGTAAGAAGGACCTACAGACTGCATGTACACAAAGCAGGTGACAACAACAACAACAACAAACCCAGTGAATTCCCACCAAGTGGGGTCTGGGAAGGGTAAAATGTACGCAGTCCATACCGCTACTTCCGAAAAAGTAGAGAGGTTGTTTCTAATAGACCCCCGGCCCAAGATCAAAAGTAGTTAACATGGTCATAGTAATAACTGAAGCAGAATTGATGGCATAACCGAGATACGAAATGAGAAATAATATAAATAGAGCTAAGAGAGCCATGAAAATAAGAGCAATACAAAAGTAAAAAACAGTAAATAAGAAATAATAAAAGGCCACCCCCTCGTAGTAGTATACACTAACGGCTCCTACTAGAGAGCATAGTCGTAAGCTTACTAAGCCAGCTACACCAGAGCTCCCTAACTACTAGCTATAACCCACACATGTATTAACCTTTTACCCTAATCTGTGACCTCCATAAAACAGGTGCTAGAAAGTTAAAATCTCGAGAGCTAAACATTGCAGGATTTTTGCTCTTACTACCTGCACTCACTACCTGCGCCCTGTTTCTGGGCTGCGGGTAGCACCTGCGCCTTGCCAAACTGCAGGTGCAGGAAGCGGGTGGACACCGAGATGATCTTCTTTTATTTCATTCGGGCTTAGTTATTAGGATTTTCTCTGGAACTATAAATACCTTTTATGAACTTTTAAGTTTGATATATATGAGAGATAGTGGTTATATACTTAATATTTAGAGACATATTTTGATTTAAAGAACCATCTTTGATCTTGGGATTCTATTATATTGACTTTGCTTGATTATTCAATTTACGGTTGTGGGGTTTCTTTTATCATATCATTGTGATTTCATCTTTACTTTCAAACATGAATGTTATTGATTTCTTTACAATCATGAGTGGCTAAAACCCATAGCTAGGGTTGTGGAAACCCTGGCAAATTGACGAAGTAGGGAAAGTGTGATTGTTGACGGAAAACCAATACCTATAGCATGCGTTGCTTTATCTTCATTATAATAGTTGTCTTAGTGGTTGCAAATGTTAGGATCCCTCCTAGACATTACTACTTGCTTTAACAAAGAGGTAGTAGCTAGGAAAAGATAAAGACAATAATAATTTGGGGAGTTAATAGTTGATCCATTGCAGTACAACGGTATATGGAAATGACTATTAGCCTTTATCCGTTGCAGTACAACGGTATATATAAATGACTATTAGCCTTTATCTAATAACTTGAGACTCAAAAGGTGATAGTTAACTGGGACCAGGTTAAGGGTTAGTAACGTAATACTCTGAGACTTAATAGGTAAAGAGTGAAATATTTCTACTCGTCCAAAAGACTTTAGGAGGTACATAACTTATCAATTCTGCATGCAAGGTATTAAGTTGGTTCAACAACGTACGATAAACCTATGGAGTTGAGATACCTGTGGGAACACAAACCTAATGTTCACCCATAACTAGTTTCAACCAGAGTTAATATTGTTACTTGCTTGAGATTACTATAAACAAAACCCCCCATCTACTTTCTAGTACCGCCTATGGACTACGACTGCGGATAACTGCAAACCATGTGTTCCTTTGGGATTCGACCCCAACCTTAGTTGGGTTACTATATCTTGGCAGCGATCGTATCATCATCTAAAAGGAGGTGCTGCTTGGACGTCATCAAGAAATTGGCGTCGTTGTTGAGGAGCACGGTGTTGATTTATAGATAAAGTTGTTGTTGTTTTCAGGTTTTCTTTTCTTGTTCTTAGTTCGGCGTACGCCGTTGTATGCTTAGCACATGGAGTAGAGGTAACCATTACTCCCGCTAATTTTAAAGAGGATCCTACAATCATATAGTAGGATGTCAGAAGCAACGAGGGACAATCTCCTTAAAAATGGAGTTCAGGATGTTCTTGAGAGACAGGCAGTAGACCGTCGAGCAGTACTCAGTTGAAATCAGACCAAAAGCCGACCTCAAGCGATCCCAGCAGGTCAGTTTGTTCATCTATATGTCGATGATAATGAAGATTTGGGATACGATGCGCCAACTGATACAGGAGCTATTATCTCTCCTACTTTATCTCCTAATGTGAAATTTAATATCTCCACCATTATGATTCAACTCTTATACTTGAAAGGTGTGTTTGTGGGGTTGCCAACAGATGACGCAAACATGTATTTGGCAAAGTTTATTGATATATACACTTCATACACCATACAAGGGGTAGATTAGGAGGCACTAAGACTGGGGTTTTTTCTATCTCGCTTATGGGAGAAGCATCATTATGGCTCGGGGAACTGCCAAAAGAAACTATTACTACATGGAAAGAGCTACGTAGACAGTTCTAGAACAAGTTCTTTCCTCCATTCAGGGTATTACAGCTCAAGGATGAGATTTAAAATTTTAGGCAGCTGAACTTAGAATCTATATATGATACATGGTTTCAATTCAAGATGAAACTGAGTATGGTACCTAAACATCAAATATTAGGGATAAGCTTATCAGAGATGTTCTATAGAGCCTTGACTACTAATTCAAGAGCGATGACATACACTATTTCCTGAGGAGACTTCATAAGATTATGATGGGAGATAGCTTTAGGTATTATGGATCAGATCTCATTAACTAATCCGGGGTGGCAAACTCGAGAGGTTGAGAGAGGTTTTGATATATGTGACATTGGACTTTCTAGTACACAGAGAGTAGTTAAGGATATCGTAGCCCAGGAGATTTCATTACTACAAAACGGAAATTAGTGAGTTGGTCAAGCAATTTACAACCATCAATTCTTTAAAAGTGTATAAATTTAGGGTATCTGAGGAGGCACAGTGCGTGGATCATTAATTAGTGGGTTTCCAAACCTAAAAGCAAGGGAATCAAGGTTGTAACTATCATAATAAGAAAGATAAGCACATTCCACCTAGCAGCCGAGAGGTAGAGTTTAGAATAGAAGAGATGTTGACCATATTGATGAAGGGTCAGAAGAGGCAAGTGATTTGCTTGAATGAACTTAAAGCTAAAATTTACAGATTAGCCCAAAAGGTTGAGTCATATAAAACGCTATTAGGCATCTAGAGCATCAGTATGGGCAAATCTATCATAATGTCGGAGAGATAGTCAGAAACAGTACCTGATAATAATATGCAGCATCCTCCGACACTTGTTTACTGTTTGGCCATTGATACTTTAGATAAATCTTTATCTGACGAGCATTATTTATCTATGACGAATGAGCAAAACAGGAAAGATAGTGATGCTGAAAAACCACCTGAGGTAGGGTTTGAGAAGCTGAGTTATACGAATGACGATTTTGACAATGATGTTGATGATGACTGGATTGGCGAAGAGATTGTAACATCCCGTATCTTGCTTGTACTTATTCTAATTATATGGAACCTGGTATGGCCATATGGTATAGGTAACGGATGAGATTTGTTATGCAATTATTAATGGTGTAGATGGAATTATAGAAGTTGCCCGTATAGTTTAGTGTGATGCGACTAAGTTAATGTTAAGTTAACTATTTAAACTTGGAATCGCAAGCTAGTATTTGAATCTAAAGTTTAAAGTGACCAAGTGTGCATAAGTTGAAGGTTAGACTAAAGGGGTTAGAAGCTGAAAATGGAGCAAAATATTGAGGTGCTTGCTTGACTTATTTAAGCTAGTAGGTGAGTCACCTACTTAAGTTGTTTGAACCAAATTAATGGACCCATGGCTATGGATCAGATTTGGGTCTATGCTAATATACTCATTTGGGCCAAATTGAACAAACAAAAAAAAAGAAAATGGATAAGTGACCCAACACACCAATCTGCCAAGGCCCAAATATAATTGAGCCCAACAAGAAATTATGCAAGTAGGTGCATCACCTACTTTGAAGTTTTAGCAGCTTAGAACCTTAAGTAGGTGCATCACCTACTTGGACCAATTTGACCAATTTTATGGTCCAAAATGCAGCTAAGGAGGTGGACAAGATAAGGCCTTTAAAAGGCCAAGTTGCTGGTCATTTTACTTCACTTTGAAGTCACAAAAAAAGGAGTATATTTCAGCAAATCTCTCTACTCTCTTAAAGACAACAAGAGCAGCAGCCCTATTTTTTCTTCTAGGGTTCTTGAAGAAACCCTCCCCTTTGCAGCCCAAGGTAAGTGAAAAACA
Organism: Capsicum baccatum var. pendulum; assembly: GCA_030864225.1. Classification (NCBI taxonomy): domain Eukaryota; kingdom Viridiplantae; phylum Streptophyta; class Magnoliopsida; order Solanales; family Solanaceae; genus Capsicum; species Capsicum baccatum. The sequence goes on along the minus strand of CM061554.1, from coordinate 103,731,935 downwards.
CTTAAGATTTTGTTTAATTATCTCATGGGAGATTAAGGAAACAAGTTATAAGTGTTTGACTATAAGTATATGGCTGATTATAGAACAAGCTGGTTGTTCATGTTTCCTTGTTATTGAGGAACTTTTTTCTTCTTCTTTGGTTTAAGTGTGAAGGAAAGTTCAAGCTCTTGAAGAGTTCAATTAAAAGGATAAGTTGTTGAATTGAGGTACGGTGACTGCCCCATTTTATTTTTCTTATATATGAATTTGAGAGGGGATTATGGATGTCTTGTTATTGAGAACTCAAGAGATGATGAGATTAATAATTGATTGCTACAATAAAAGGGGTTTGGGACTGTTTTGTGGACTGTTTTGTATGTATATGTTATGGGCTGCCAGGTTGAAGTTGGATAAAGGGGTGATGAGTTTGTAATGAATTATAGAAGAAAGATGTGGTGATACACCACCGAACTAATGCTTGCTGTCCAATCTATTTTGCGTATTGTTTGGAATGTATAATGAAGTCGAGGTGGTTTTGTTGAACCTTATAAGGACTTATCTGGTATGTGGGTGTAATTGGAGGAAAAAAAAGGGTTAAAATAACACCCTTGTTGGATAGAGTAATAGTTGCTGCCCGGTTACTGTTTTGGGTGAAATTATGTACCTTAAATGTGTTGATTGGTTACTAATACTAGTTTACCATATATTCTATTGTAGATAAGTAATCTAACCAGGTATGTAAGGCATAATCTATTTCACACTCTTTGGCATGAAATCGTACAATTGTTCCATCAAGCAATTTTCTGAGGTTATCCTATAACAAAGTGATACATAATGGAAGCACATTACCCTCCATGTATCCAATGACCTTGTTCCCACTCTCTAACGCATTAGAACATCTCAATACGTGCTTATTATTAAATCTGCGCGTCTATCTTCACTAGAAAATTTCACGAGTTCTCCGTTTGTTCAAATAAGACCCATGTATTATTTCAGCTCCTAAACACTTTATTTGAGTGCCAACAGCTCCCTAGCTCATTGTTGTTACGTTAAGTGTCTATTTACATGTCTCTTATTAGTGTATTACTGGTTCAAGGTATCATAATGTGATGACCACCAAGGTAACAATCTCAAAGGCTAATAAACTAAGTATTGCAATCTGTAAAATGACGAGTGGCAGCTCAGGGGCACTTGCCTAGTATGGGCCAATCTCGATACCTTTATTTGTGGGTGGCAGCTCAGGGGCATAAGCCTAGCATGGGCCGATCCCAATCTTTTTATAGGTGGCAGCTCAGGGGCGTAAGCCTAGCATGGGCCAATCCTAATTTATATTTTTTTACCACTGATCAGCTGGTCATTTGCGTTATATGGATTACAAAGATTATGAAGTAAGAAGGTAAAATGAAGAAAGAATGTAATATACATTGTCCCACAAGTATTTATAAAGGTGGTCTACTAGTACTCTTTATACACTTGTATCGGATTTTTATTGAGCTTTTGTATCAAGTGTGTTGCTACTTTCCGCCTTACATATTCAGTACATATTTTCGTACCGATGTCCCTCACGGGGGACCTGCATTTTATGCTGCAGGCAGAGGCACTTCGGCTCATACAACTCACTAGTAGGAGCGCAGGTTATTCAGGGACTATTGGTGAGCTCCAGGTTGATTCAGGGCTTTCCGAGTCTGCTCTACATATTTTGGTATTGTACAATAAGTCTAGAGTAGGGCGGGGGTTTGTCCCGACCCTGACTAAGTCTATGTATCTTTTAGAGGCTTTGTAGACTAATGTAAAGTTATGGTAGTGTCCTGATTTTAGACATGGTGGCTCCACCGTCCAAGTGTCGTACATATCAGTTTTGGGAGTGTATGTGTACTCAATTTCATCGATGCATAATATTATGTCGTCATAACATTTGGTTGTTACAGTTACATGCATGGGAAGTATAAGGTTATGAATTGGTTCTCTCGGGCCTTTACGGCTACGGGTGCCTGTCCGCCCCAATAGGATTTGAGGCGTGACAAAAGTGGTATCAGAGCAGTCGTCCTAGGGTATTTACAAAGCCGTGTCTATATAGAGTCATGTTTATGGGCGTGTTGTGCACCACATCTATAAATAGGAGGCTATGTGACATTTAGGGGTTTTCTCTTTTCTTCATATCTTAGATCGTGCAATAGAGCCTATGTTGTAGGTTGTCATATTTAACCATGGAACCTATTTATTTTTTCCCTCTTATTATAGTAAAGATGTCGGTTACAAGAAGGAGTAAGAATACAGGTAGGCAAATAGACGACGCTGCTGGGGAGGGGACCAGCAAGTCACCACCTAGACGAGCTATTAAAGTGAGGCTCAAGCTGAGTTTGTGTCCCAAACTTCTCCTACCCTTCCATCTCCAGAAGAGCTAAGAAGGAGAAGAACCGCATCCTCAGAACTACCTACCAATGCTGCAAATCAAGATTTAAGGAGTGCAGTACAATTGTTGGCTCGTATAGTTTCTGGACAAACTCAAGGACAAGCCATTCCAACTACAGGTTCTAGTGGTACAGATAGGGCAGCTAGCCTACGAACGCAGGATTTTCTCAAATTGGATCCTCCTACCTTCACCGGATCAGATCTTAATGAAGACCCACAGGACTTTATTGATCAAATCCAAAGGGTTCTAGATGTTATGCATGTGTCGGGTAAAGAGACAGTTGAGCTAGCAGCATATAGATTCAAGGGGGAGGCTATATTGTGGTATGAAGACTGGAAACGATCTAGGGGTATCGATGCACCTCCAGCCACTTGGAAAGAGTTCAAAGAGGCATTTCTTGATCATTACCTTCCATATGAGATTCGAGAAGCCCGTGCAGATCAATTCCTGAATCTTCGCCAAGGAAATATGAGTGTGAGGGAGTACAGCCTTCGGTTTAACACTTTGGCTAGGTATGCTCCTAATGTTTTGGCTACAATGGATGATAGAGTTCATCGGTATGTGGATAGATTGGATCTATATCTGGTTAGAGATTGTACCATTGCTGCTTTGAACAAGGACATGGATATAGCAAGGATACAAGCATTTACACAAAAAATGGAGGATCAGAGGCAAAGAAGAAGAACACAAGAGTTAGAAATGGGGTATTCCAAGAGGTCTAGATCTACGGGGCAGTTTATGGCATCCCAAGGAGAGTTTAGGCCTCGGTTTTCTAATAGACCACCTAGGACATTATCTTCTTATTCTGCAGCTAGTGCTCCATTACAATTTCAAGGGTCTAAAGGTAACCAGTTTGGTCAAAGAAATGAGAGTCAGAGTTCGCGAACAACAGGGTATCAAGAGAAAGGGATTATGAGCCAATTAAGGCCTCCTCGACAACCATGTAGACAATGTGGAAAGCTTCATTTAGGTGCATGTCGGTTCGGAACAAATGCTTGCTTTTGGTATGGTATGTCAGGACATATGATGAGAGAATGCCCTCAAAGGGGCATAGGTGGTATGGCACGACCTACTGGATCAGTCGTTGCATCATTATCATCGGTGCCTTACTCAGGTAGGGGTGTACAACCTATGGGTCGTGGTAGAGGTGCTAAAGGAACAACTAGCTCTAGTGGAGTTCAGAATCGTACATACGCTTTAGCAGATCGACAAAATTCAGAGGCTTCTCCAGATGTGGTTACAGGTACATTGTCCATCTTTTCGCATGATGTCTATGCATTAGTTGATCCGGGTTCTACAATATCATATGTCACTCCATTGGTTGCTGAAAAGTTCAAAAAAACACCAGAACTACTAGTTAAGCCATTTGAAGTATCTACTCCAATTGGTGAATCTGTTATAGCTAAGAGAGTGTATCGAAATTGTATAATAACTATTTGCGGTCGTGATACAATGGCTGACCTAGTTGAGTTAGAAATGGTAGATTTTGATGCTATAATGGGTATGGATTGGTTAGCTTCTTGTTATGCCATATTAGATTGCCGAACTAAGAGGGTGTGTTTCCATTTCCCAAGGGAGGCAGTCCTAGAATGGAGAGGTAATATTGGTGCACCAAGAGGTAAATTTATTTCTTATTTTAAGGCGAAAAAGATGATTTCCAAGGGTTACATATGTCATCTGGTTAGAGTGAAGGATACAAATGCGGAGACACCAACTCTTCCAACTATTCCGGTGGTAAGTGAATTTCCCGATGTATTTCCTGAAGATCTTCCGGGTTTGCCTCCAGAACGAGAAGTGGAGTTTGGTATTGATATGGTCCCAGATACTCAACCAATCTCAATTCCTCCATATAGAATGGCCCCTGCAGAATTACGGGAGTTGAAAGAAAAATTGAAAGACTTGCTAGAAAAAGGATTCATAAGGCCTAGTGTCTCCCCTTGGGGCGCACCAGTGTTATTTGTGCGCAAGAAGGATGGCTCGTTAAGAATGTGTATTGACTATAGACAACTGAACAAGGTGACTATTAAGAACAAATATCCCCTTCCGAGAATTGACGACTTATTTGATCAGTTGCAAGGCGCCAAGTGGTTTTCAAAGATTGATTTAAGATCTGGTTACCACCAAATGAGGGTCAAAGAGAGTGACATACCCAAGACAGCTTTTCGAACACGGTACGGTCATTACGAATTCCTAGTCATGTCCTTTGGGCTAACTAATGCACCTGCAGCTTTTATGGATTTGATGAATAGGGTGTTCAAGCCATTCTTGGATGTGTTTGTGATAGTTTTTATAGATGATATTCTGGTTTATTCGAGATCAAATGAGGACCATGCCAATCACTTACGACAGGTGTTGCAGATTCTTCGTGATCGTAAGCTATTTGTAAAGTTCTCTAAGTGTGAGTTTTGGTTAAAATCTGTGGCATTCCTAGGTCATATTGTATCTGATGAAGGAATAAAGGTTGATACTCAAAAGATAGAAGCCGTGAAGAACTGGCCAAGACCTATAACGCCTACAGAGGTTCGTAGTTTCCTTGGGTTGGCAGGTTATTATAGAAGGTTTGTGGAAGGGTTTTCTTCAATTTCTGCACCTTTAACAAAGCTAACACACAAAGCATCCAAGTTTCAATGGAATAATGCATGCGAAAGAAGTTTCCAAGATCTGAAGAATAAGTTGACTTCTACACCCGTATTGGTGCTTCTACACCCGTATACAGTGTATTGTGATGCTTCAAGAATTGGGTTAGGGTGTGTATTGATGCAGCATAGTAAAGTCATAGCATATGCCTCGAGACAATTGCGGCCACATGAGAAAATTTATCCAACACATGATCTGGAGCTAGCAGCGGTTATATTTGCCTTAAAGATATGGCGTCACTACCTGTACGGGATTCATGTTAACATATACACTGACCATAAGAGTTTACAGTATATCTTTAACCAGAAGGACTTGAATTTGAGGCAGCGAAGATGGCTTGAATTATTAAAAGACTATGATGTTGATATCTTATATCATCCGGGAAAAGCAAATGTGGTGGCAGATGCGTTAAGTCGCAAAGCTATGGAGCCATCTATTGAAAGACAAGGGATGACTAAGGATCTACACCAATTAGCCAATTTAGGGGTTCGTCTTCTTGAAACTCCAGATGAAGGGTTTATTGTGCATAATACAGCAAAATCTTCATTAATAACTGAAGTAAAAGAGAAGCAATATGCAGATCCTATTTTATTACGGCTTAAGGAAAATGTGCAATGTGGGTTGACAAAGGCATTTGAGCTTACGCAAGAAGGGGTACTTCGGTGCCAAAACAGATTGTGTGTACCTGATATAGATGGGCTAAGAAAGAGGATTATGACAGAAGCACATCATTCAAGGTATTCTATCCATCCAGGGTCAACAAAAATGTACCATGATTTAAGAGGGATGTATTGGTGGGGTGACATGAAGAAGAACATTGCAAACTTTGTAGCCGAATGTCCAAATTGTCAAAGAGTTAAAGTAGAGCATCAAAAGCCCGGGGGTTATATGCAATGTATGGATCTTCCAATCTAGAAGTGGGACATGATCAACATGGATTTCGTCACTGGTTTGCCTCGTACATTTCGAAGGTTTGATTCCATATGGGTGATAGTTGATAGGCTTACCAAATCAACACACTTTCTACCGGGTAGAAACACTTACACAGTTGAAGAATATGCCAAGTTATATATTAAGGAGATAGTTCGACTACATGGAGTTCCAATCTCTATTATATCGGATCGAGGAGCTTAATTTACTACAAATTTTTGGAAGTCTTTTCAAAGAAATTTGGGGACACAAGTGAATCTAAGTACAGCTTTTCACCCTCAAACGGATGGACAAGCAGAACGTACCATTCAAACACTTGAAGATATGCTACGAGCTTGTGTATTGGACTTTAAAGGTAGTTGGGATGATCATCTACCTCTCATCGAGTTCGCCTACAATAATAGCTATCATTCAAGTATCAAAATGGCACCATATGAAGCTTTGTATGGAAGAAAGTGTAGATCACCCATTGGATGGTTTGAAGCGGGTGAAACTGCCTTATTCAGGCCAGATCTTGTTCATCAAGCTATGGAAAAGGTTAAGGTGATCCAACAACGACTAGAAACAGCCTAAAGCAGACATAAGTCGTATGCAGATGTTAGGAGAAGGGGGCGAAAGTTTGCTATAGGTGATTGGGTATTCTTGAATGATACGGTTAGGGCAGCCTCCACAGGTACACGGCCTTTCACACGAAGCCAAGCTCGGGAATTACAAAAACTCCAAGCTTTGTTCATGCAAATGGCCGTGTGTGAGTTGGTGATTGAACCAACCAAGGACCTAAACGTTTTTATGTGTGAAGAGAGGTCCTAATGTGTAATAAACTACTCTCCAAGGTTGGCACAAGAAGCAAGGGTGGATGGGTCATTTTACCCCTTTTGTTGTAGTATAAATAGAACATGTTAGAGAGTTAGTCTTTAGTTTTTGAATGCTGATTTTGTAACCTAAAAACACCAAAACATTTCCTCTCTCTTCCACTCATAGAAGCCGCCCCTATTACCTCACAAGTAGAGGGATACTTGTGTTGTCTCTTTGGCTAGAAACAAGGGTTTTGAGGTCGTTGAGTGCCTCTTGGTCCTCGTAAGAACTTGGTGTTTATATTCATTAGACTTAGGGTCCTCTCTTGATGTTAGGGTTCTTAGTTTCTTGAATGTTATATGTCAAGTTATCTATCTTTCTTTATCTTGTTGTTGTTGTTGATTTTGTTATCTTAAAGTCTAGTGAAGCCGTGTGGGGCTCTTTTTGATTCACTAGCATTGTTATCTATCTTGTTGTTCTTGTGTTGTGGGCTGAAAAACCGAAACTAAAACTTGTTGTGCTTGTGTTGTTGGACTGAAATCCGAGCCTACATGAAGCTCTTGGTGTTGTTGGTTTGATTTTGTATCATTTGGTATCAAAGCAAGACCGGTTGTGTTCCAACATAACCCATCTTGGGGTAGCTCACGGATTAAACAAACTACACCAAAAAGAATTTCTAAAAATCTGTCCATTAAAAGTTGAAACCGAGAATGATGTTGTCTGTTTAGATCTAGGTGTTATTTTGCTTGTTTAGTGGGTTTCTAGTGTTGGTTTCTTTCTCACCAACACTAAAGTGTCTAGATCCAAAAGTTGAGCTTGAAAACTTGAACATTGTGTAGTGACTTGAAGTGGCCGAAAGTTGTATGTTGTTGATAACAAAAAAAAAAAAATCGGTGGTTGTGTGTTTATGTGCTAAAGAAGTTGATGAAGTTTGTTGAGGCGTTCATCTTTTGAACTTGTTCATCTTGTTGTGTGCTCAAGTGGTAAGACAAGCTATAAAGTTGTTGTGAAAGACTTGCACCCATCACCTTTTAGTCTTGTCAATCACTTTTCCCTAATTCAAGGAGCCTTGTTTTGTGGGATTAGTCAACCAAACCCCACTTTCTTGAGTTTGAAAAGGGTGAAATTCTACAAGATTTCATTTTTCCCACCAAAACACTTTGCAAGCTATAACAAGTTGTGTGAATATTAACACAAAACAAAAAAAAAAAAAAAGAGAGAGAGAAGAAGAACGTGTGGGACTATTGCATGCTGCCACGTCACTATAAGCTCAACTTAGGATATTCTTTGGTTGCTAATTGTTGATACTTGGTTTCCCTTACTTGGTCATAGAACTAATTAACAAACTAGTACCTTCCTACTAGGTTGTCAACTAGTTCCTTGAGCCTTTTGTTCGTGTCAACGATTATTTGAGTGCTTTTATTCGTTTTAACGAATTGCTGATTTTTGACTCTAGTCCGGCAAGAATTCTTTGAGTCTTCAAACAAGAATCCATTCCGGATAAGAGCTTACTCATACCTTAAAATTCTCACGGTTACTAGCCAATTATATAACACTTGTGGAACACGAACTTGTGGTGAACTAAAGCGGATAATACCTTGGCAATGGAAGGACCTACGTCTCATAATGTGGATACTAATGCCCTTGATTCTATGAGGGTCACTCTTGAGGCCGTTACCCAGACACTTGAAAGGTTGAATTCGGAATTTGGGGCCGTGAGAGGGGACTTGGCAGCAATAAGGGGGGAAGTGTCGACTATTAGTGGGAGATTAGAACAAGTGGAGAGTCAAAGGAACTCTCGGCCTTCTACTCCTCTACATGTATCTACCAATGGTCATGATAGGACCTCTTCCGCAACCATCACCCCCGAAACAGTCCACCAAATGCTAAATGCACCCCAAGCTCCACTAAATACCGCAAGCCAAACTACCTATTTTTCTCCAAACCGAGACTCCACTAGACCACTACATTTCCAAGCCCCTCCAATTCCACAAGAGGGATTTGGACGCCAAGTACCTCCACTAAATCCGAACCCTCCATTCCAAGCTCCATTAACCCAAAGACCGCAAATTCCAAATCCTCCGAATCAAAATGGCCAAGGCCAGCCAGCCCACTTTGAAGGATACGGTAGAGAGGAGTATGAAGGAGATGGAGCCTTTGAAGATGCATATATAAGGGAGGAGGAGTTAAGAGGGGGTCGAGGAGAACCTAGGAGATACCGGGGGTATGGAGATAGGGGAAACCGACACCAAGAGAGAGACGTAGGAATCAACACCATCAAGTTGAGCCTACCCATCTTTAAGGGTGAAAGTGACCCCGAGACCTACTTAACTTGGGAATCGGCTTGTGACAAAGTTTTCCAAGTTAATGACATCTCGGAAGAAAAGAAGAGTTGCTACGCTATAGCTCACCTCGAGGGCTATGCTAACACTTGGTGGGAGTATGTTAAACGATTTGGTAATGAATTAGTGGATGGGCAGCCACCACCTTGGTATCGGTTGAGGTATTTGATGAGACAACGATACCTTTCCGAGAGGTATCGTCATGAGTTTCTCGCTAGATTATATGGCTTGCGGCAAGGAGGCAAAAGTGTGATGGCCTATTTTGACGAGTTCCAACAACTCATATTGAAACTTGATCATCGTGGGGAGAAAATCAGTCACGACATCATCCGGTTCAAGTGTGGGTTGAACAAAGAGATCTCCACTCATTTGACCCTTCACCGGTTTGAAACCATTGACGGTATATTCCAAGCGGCCCTAGAGATTGAAAGGGAACTTAAGGAGAGATCAGCTTTCAAGGCAAGAGTACAAACCCCCTCGGGTTGGCCCAAAAACAAGGACAAACCCGCCCCTACGAAGCTGCTCGAGTCCAAAATAGTCCCTAAGTTCCCTCCGAAACCGGAGGCTCACAAATATCCCAACCCAAAGGGGTTCCAATGCTTCAAGTGCCAAGGTTGGCGGCATAAGGCCAATGAATGTCCGAACCGGCGCAATGTGATCCTACGAGAAGGGAAAGTGAACTACCTTGGTGAGGAGGTGGTTTCCGAAAGGGGGGAGGATGAGGCCGAGCCTCAAGATGGAGAGAAAGCTGAAAATGGGCCGAATGATGAAGAATTAGATGGTAGTGAAGATGTCTACCCACAATAAGGGGAGTGTGTGGTTCCAAACTTTGTGGTTAGGCGTGTCATGATTAGTAAGGCGATGGATGACCCGAGTCAAAGGGAAAATCTATTCCATACTAAGTGTCTTGTAAAGGGGAGTGTGTGCACCTTGGTGATTGATAGTGGTAGTTGTACAAATGTTGCGAGCCATGCTATGGTATATTTCTTGAAGCTACCAACTACACTACACACTAGTCCTTACAAGCTATAATGGTTGAACGATTGTGGTGAATTGAAGGTCACAAGGCAATGTGTGATTCGGTTTAAGGTGGGAAACTACCACGATGAAGTGCTTTGTGACGTGATCCCAATGCAAGCATGTCACTTGTTGTTAGGTAGACCATGGCAATATGATAGGTCTACTAAACACGATGGGAGGTCCAACCGGTACACGCTTGAGAAGGATGGCCGAAAGGTCACACTTCACCCTCTTTCACCCTCCCAAGTAAATGAGTGGCATCAAAAGATGAGAGAGTTAAAGGGAAAGGGGAAGGAATCCGGAAAGGGAGAAAAGGGGGGATGCCGTAGGTGAGGAAGTAGGGACATCCGAGGCTGTCCCAACGGCAAGGGAGGTGGAAAATATAGTGATGTTGTCTAGGAGGAAAGAACTCTTCGTGGACCATGATGAAAACAAGCCGATGTTACTTTTGGCCCATTATTTTAATACTAACCCCACTAATTCTTCCATTTCCCCTTTGATTTCTTGTGTGTTGCAGGAGTATGAAGATGTATTTCCTCAAGAACTTCCGCAAGGATTGACCCCACTTCGGGGAATTGAGCACCAAATTGATTTGGTGCCGGGTTCACAACTTCCAAACAAACCGGCCTATAGGAGCAATCCCATGGACACTAAGGAGCTTGAAAAACAAGTTGAGGAGCTTCTCAACAAGGTATACATCAAGGAAAGCATGAGTCCGTGTGCTGTTCCGGTGCTTTTGGTACCAAAGAAGGATGGAACTTGGCGCATGTGCGTCGATTGTAGAGCCATCAACAAAATCACGATAAGGTATCATCTTCTAATCCCTAGACTAGATGATATGTTAGATGAGCTCCACGGATCTTGTTTGTTTTCTAAAGTGGACCTTAGGAGCGGCTATCACCAAATTCGCATGCAACCCGGTGATGAGTGGAAGACCGCATTCAAGACCAAATTTGGTCTATATGAGTGGCTGGTCATGCCCTTCGGCCTTACCAATGCTCCTAGCACGTTTATGAGGCTAATGAATCATGTAATGAAGCCTTATATTGGAAAGTTTGTGGTGGTTTACTTTGATGATGTGTTGGTGTATAGTAAATCTATTGATGATCATGTAATGCATTTGAGATGTGTGTTTGATGTGCTCCGAAAGGAGAAGCTGTATGCCAACATGGAGAAGTGTTCTTTTGGTGTTGATAAAGTTATATTCTTGGGTTTTGTCGTGAGCTCAAGGGGTGTGGAAGTGGACGATTCCAAGATAGACTCTATTCGAAGTTGGCCGACCCCTAAAACTATTGGAGAAATCTGAAGTTTCCACGGGTTGGCAAGCTTTTATAGGAGGTTTGTCAAAGGATTTAGTTCCATAGCAGCCCCCTTGACCGAGGTAATTAGAAAGGACGGACCCTTTAAATGCGGTGATGAGCAGGCTAGGGCTTTTGAGGCCTTGAAAGCTACGCTCATCTCGGCGCCTTTATTGCAATTGCCCAATTTTGATAAGATGTTTGAAGTAGAGTGTGATGCTAGTAAGGTTGGCATCGGGGCTGTTTTGATGCAAGAAGGTAAGCCCGTTGCTTATTTCAGTGAAAATCTCAAAGGGGCAACTCTTAATTACTCAACTTATGATTTGGAGTTGTACGCCCTTGTTAGAGCCTTGGGAAATTGGCAACATTATTTGTGGCCTAAGGAGTTTGTGATACAAACGGATCATGAGTCGTTGAAACACCTTAAGAGCCAAGACAAGTTGAATAGGCGTCATGCTAAGTGGATTGAGTTCATCGAGACTTTCCCTTATGTAATTCATTACAAAAGGGGAAAGGAAAATGTTGTTGCCGATGCCTTGTCTAGGAAGCATGTGCTTGTTGCTACCTTGTCTTCGAAATTGATGGGTTTTGAGAGCTTGCGGTTGTTGTATCCCGAGGATCCTACCTTTTCTCCTATTTTTAGGGAATGCGAAGAGTGGGGAAGGGACCGTTGGCTTAAGGAGAATGACCATTCCTCCTACTCTCAGTTCGATGGGTATTTGTTCAAGGGGAGGAGGTTGTGTGTTCCTTGTAGTTCTTGGAGGGAATTATTTGTGAGGGAGGCCCATGACGGAGGCCTCATGGGTCACTTTGGGGTAGACAAGACCCTCGGAATCTTAGAGGAGAACTTCTATTGGCCCAAAATGCGCAAAGACGTCACTAAAATTTGTAGTCAATGCGTGGCCTGCCGGAGTGCGAAATCTCGTCTCCTACCTCAAGGATTATACACCCCACTCCCTAATCCCCTTAGGCCTTGGTTGGACATTTCGATGGATTTTGTTTTGGGGCTGCCAAGGACTAGAAAGGGCCGAGATAGCATTTTTGTTATTGTTGATAGATTCTCTAAAATGGCTCATTTTATTCCATGTGCTAAAACCGAGGATGCTCGTAGTGTAGCTTCATTATTTGTTGCACATGTTGTAAAGCTTCACGGGGTATCGAGGACTATTGTGAGCGATAGGGACTCCAAGTTCCTAAGTCTCTTTTGGAAGTCCATGTGGGGTAGGCTTGGAACGAAGTTACTTTTCTCCACGTCTTGTCACCCACAAACCGATGGCCAAACAGAGGTAGTAAATAGAACCTTGGGGTCTATGCTACGTTCTATGGTTAAAGGTAAACTGACTTCATGGGAAGATCACCTACTGATACGGGTAGGGCAGCCTCCATAGGTACACGGCCTTTCACACGAAGCCAAGCTCGGTAATTACAAACACTCCAAGCTTTGTTCATGCAAATGGCCGTGTGTGAGTTGGTGATTGAACCGACCAAGGACCTAAACGTTTTTATGTGTGTCGAGAGGTCCTAATGTGTAATAAACTACTCTCCAAGGTTGGCACAAGAAGCAAGGGAGGATGGGTCATTTTACCCCTTTTGTTTGTAGTATAAATAGAACATGATAGAGAGTGAGTCCTTAGTTTTTGAATGCTGATTTTTGTAACCTAAAAACACTAAACATTTCCTCTCTCTTCCACTCATAGAAGCTGCCCCTATTACCTCACAAGTAGAGGGATACTTGTGTTGTCTCTTTGGCTAGAAACAAGGGTTTTGAGGTCGTTGAGTGCCTCTTGGTCCTCGTAAGAACTTGGTGTTTATATTCATTAGACTTAGGGTCCTCTCTTGATGTTAGGGTTTTTAGTTTCTTGAATGTTATATGTCAAGTTATCTATCTTTCTTTATCTTGTTGTTGTTGTTGATTTTGTTATCTTAAAGTCTAGTGAAGCCGTGTGGGGCTCTTTTCGATTCACTAGCATTGTTATCTATCTTGTTGTTCTTGTGTTGTGGACTGAAAAACTGAAAACCTAAACTTGTTGTTCTTGCGTTGTTGGACTGAAATCCGAGCCTACTTGAAGCTCTTGGTGTTGTTGGTTTGATCTTGGATCACCTACCTTTGGTGGAATTTGCATACAACCGGGTAATACATTCGAGCACGGGAATGACTCCCTTTGAATGTGTTTACGGCCTGAATCCCCTTACCCCTTTAGATCTCACTCCTTTGTCTAGTGATCTCATGACCAGCTTAGATGGACATAAAAGAGCCGAGGCAAAGAAGAAAATGCATGATACGGTGCGGTTCAAGCTTGAAAAGAAGAACCAAGAGGTTGCAAAAAGGGTCAAAAAAGGAAGAAGAAGGCTTGTGCTTGAACCCGGAGATTGGGTGTGGGTGCATCTTCGAAAGGATCGGTTTCCAGCTCAAAGGAAGTCCAAATTGCTGCCAAGGGGTGATGGTCCGTTCCAAGTACTTGATAGAATCAATGACAACGCCTACAAGATTGATCTTCCACCGGAATATCAAGTGCACAACACTTTCAACGTTGGTGATCTCTCCCTCGTGGATGCGGTTGAAGATGACCAAATGCTGAATTTGAGGCCAAATTCCTCTCAAGATGGAGAGGATGATACGGTTAGGGCAGCCTCCACAGGTACACGGCCTTTCACACGAAGCCAAGCTCGGGAATTACAAAAACTCCAAGCTTTGTTCATGCAAATGGCCGTGTGTGAGTTGGTGATTGAACCAACCAAGGACCTAAACGTTTTTATGTGTGAAGAGAGGTCCTAATGTGTAATAAACTACTCTCCAAGGTTGGCACAAGAAGCAAGGGCGGATGGGTCATTTTACCCCTTTTGTTGTAGTATAAATAGAACATGTTAGAGAGTTAGTCTTTAGTTTTTGAATGCTGATTTTGTACCCTAAAAACACCAAAACATTTCCTCTCTCTTCCACTCATAGAAGCCGCCCCTATTACCTCACAAGTAGAGGGATACTTGTGTTGTCTCTTTTGCTAGAAACAAGGGTTTTGAGGTCGTTGAGTGCCTCTTGGTCCTCGTAAGAACTTGGTGTTTATATTCATTAGACTTAGGGTCCTCTCTTGATGTTAGGGTTCTTAGTTTCTTGAATGTTATATGTCAAGTTATTTATCTTTCTTTATCTTGTTGTTGTTGTTGATTTTGTTATCTTAAAGTCTAGTGAAGCCGTGTGGGGCTCTTTTCGATTCACTAGCATTGTTATCTATCTTGTTGTTCTTGTGTTGTGGGCTGAAAAACCGAAACTAAAACTTGTTGTGCTTGTGTTGTTGGACTGAAATCCGAGCCTACTTGAAGCTCTTGGAGTTGTTGGTTTGATTTTGTATCAACTGTGATGTTAAGTTCACTATTGACCTTGAGCCTAGCACCCGACCTATTTTTATGGCACCTTATCGTATGGCTCCTTCTTAGCTTAAAGAGCTAAATTCTCAACTAAAAGATCTTCTTGTTAAGGGTTTTATTAGACCAAATATATCCTCGTAGGGAGCTCCTGTATTATTTGTAAATAAGAAAGATTCCTACATATATATGTGTATTGACTATAGGAAGCTCAATAAGGTGATAGTGAAGAACCTCTATCCTATGCCTCGCATCGATGATTTGGTCGACCAACTTCAGAGTACAACCGTGTTTTCTAAGATTGAATTGAGGTCCAGTTATCATCAACTTAGAATTCAGGCTAAGGATATCTCAAGACAACTTTTAGGACTGGTAATAGTCATTATGAGTTTTTGGTGATGTCTTTTGGGTTAACTAATGCCCCAGCTACGTTCATGGATTTGATGAACCGTGTGTTTAGACCTTACACATACTCTTTTGTTATTGTGTTCGTTGATAATATTCTTATGTATTTAAAGAGTGGTGGGAAGCATGTACAACATTTGAGGATCGTATTCCAATCCTTATGAGATCATGTGGTTTTTGCCAAGTTCTCTAAGTATGAGTTTTGGCTTGAGTCAGTGTTATTATTTGGACATATGGTATCTAAAGTTGGTATCATGGTGGACCTGTCTAAGATTGTAGCAATCTGTGATTGGGCTAGGCCAACGTCTCCGACTGAAGTTCACTGTTTCATTGGTTTGGCCAATTATTACAGGCACTTTCTAGAGAGATTTTCTACTATTTCATCCCCTATAACTAGATTGACTTGGAAAGAAGTTCTTTTACGATGGTCTTAGGAGTATGAGTTGAGCTTTGGAAAGCTCAAGGATTATCTTACTTCAGCTCTAGTGTTAGCTCTTCCTATTGAGGGTGGTGGATTAACCGAGTTTTGTGACTCTTCGGGAGTTGGTCTTGGTTATGTTTTGATGCAACAATATCGTGCCATTGCTTATGCTTCTAGACAACTTAAAGTGCATGAGCGGAACTACCCCACTCATGATTTGGAGTTGTCAATGGTAGTTTTTGCACTCAAGATTTGAAGACATTATTTATATGGAGTGCATTGTGAGATTTTCATCGATCATTGCAACCTTCAGCGTCTTATGACCCAATGAGAACTTAATTCTCACCAGTGTAGATGGATGGAGTTGCTAAAGGACTATGATATTTTCATCTTATATCATCTGGGTAAAGCAAATATGGTAGTTGATGCCTTGAGTCACAAAGCAGTAAGTATGGGTAGCTTGGCTTGCATATAGTTTCTCAAAGGCCTATTGCATAGGACATTCAATCCTTAGCCAATTTAATGGTTCACCTTGATATTTCAGACCCTGCAAAGATTTTGGCTTGTGTGGAGGCGATGTCCTCCCTATTCGAGCAGATTTGTTATCATCGATATGATAATAGAAAGTTGTGTTTCCTCCGTGATCAGGTGACGAGTGGTGTATGAGAGGCAGACAGTTAACTTTAAGGGTATTTTGAGATTTCAGGGCTGTATTTGTGTTCCTCGGCTTGATGACTTAATACAATTAATTTTTCATGAGACTCACAGCTCTAGATATTCCATTTATCTCGGTATAGCTTAGATGTATAGATATTTGAGGCAATATTACTTTTGGGATGGTATGAAGAGAGATATGGTTGACTTTGTGGCTTGTATCCTATATTATCAGTAGGTTAAAGCCGAGCATCAGCGTCTTGGAGAATTGACTCAGAGGTTGCCCATTCACAAGTGGAAATAGGAATGGATTACTATAGACTTCATTAGTGGTTTACCTCATACTTCCTATGGTTTTTATGGTATTTGGGTTATTGTGGATCGTTTGACCAAGTCGCATGTTGTATTCCTATTTAGATGACCTTCAGTGCTGAAAGATTAGCCTATATTTATGTGTGGGAGATAGTTTATTTGCATGGAGTGCCCATTTCAATCATGTCAGACCGTGGTTCTGTATTTACTTCGGGATATTGGAGAGCATTCCTGGAGGAGTTGGGTACTTGAGTCGATTTGAGTACAGCTTTTCATCCACAGATAGATGTTCAGTTTGAGCAGACTATTCAGGTACTTCAGGATATGCTCTGAGCTTGTGTTATAGATTTCAGAGGATAGTGGGATCAGCACTTAGCATAGGCAGAGTTCGCATACCACAACAATTATCATTCGATAATTGAGATGACGCCTTATGAGGCTTTATATGGTAGGAGATGTCGTTCTTTGATAGGATGGTTTGAGACTTTTGAGGTGAGACCTCGTGGTATGGATTTACTTCAGGACTCACTGGATAGAGTCAAGGTAATTCACGATAGGATGAGAGCAGCCTAGAGTAGGCAGAAAACCTATGTTGGTCGTAGGCTCTAAGCCTTGAGATTCGGAGTTAGTGACCGTGTGTTCCTTTATGTTTTACCCATCAGGGGTTTGATGAGGTTTTAAAGGAAGGGTAAGCTCAGCCCTCGATATATTGGTCCTTTTAAGATTCTCCACGAAGTTGGCGAGGTGGCCTATGAATTAGCCTTACCTCTAGTTTTCACTACTGTTCATCTGATTTTCCATGTCTCCATGTTGCAAAAGTATATTCTTGATCTATCTCATGTGTTTATATGTGACTCAGTCTAGTTGGATAAGCAATTAACCTTTATGGAGAAGCCAGTACTTATTTTGGCTAGTGATGTGAGGTAGTTGCGTACTAGAGAGATTCCGTAGTTAAGGTTTAGTAGAGGCACTGCCCAGTGGAAGAGGCCACTTGGGAGATCGACAGTGAGATGCGGTCCTAGTATACTCGCCTGTTTGAGACTTCAGGTATTTTCTTCACCTTAAACTATTAAGGATGAAAGTTACTTAGGAGTGGATGTTGTAATAACCCTTCAGGTCATTTCTAGTGATTTTAGCTTATTTTTTCCATAAGAGTTCCTCATAGCTGCTCCAAGTTATTTGTGACTTACTGGAACTGATAGTTTGGTTACCCGGTAGTTCATTTGGTTTTTAGAACTATTTTCCCATTTAGTAGTCTTTACTAGATCCAAATGGCCACCAACTAAAATCTTTAGTAAAATGATATCGAATGCAAATTTTGACTGTGCCAGCAGTTCTAAAATATTGATTTTTGGTTGGGTAGACCTTTGGTTTGGGTCCCGCTGCACTCGAACTCATTTTACCTATTGGTCGGAAAATTAGTAAATTAGAAATTTAGGTGGGGCCCACATAGGGTTGAAATAGCCTTGAATGGAAAATCTGACTTTGCCAATGCATCCAGAATGTCAAAATCAGTATGGTTGCATATTTCGTTTGCTTATATTGGATTCCGGATGCATCTCGAGGCATTGGCCGAATTATTCCAAGTTCTAGTTGTCATCTGGTGCAATAAAGATACCGTGATTGCAGAGGCTGTATCACGACTGCAATGCCGTGATCGGGCCTGCGTGTTCATAATCGCCTGAACTGACGACCTGGAAAGGGGTATTTAAATGCCTTTTTTGGTTGGGAATTGGCCATTTATCTATTTCCATGAGTACCATAAACCCTAATAGAGTGTGTAGTCTATAAATTTAGTCTTGGGTGTTGATTGGGATTTTAAATAACTTGCATATTCGTGATTAACATCGAATATAAGGTATGAATCCTTCATTTATAGTGTTGAATCATTGATTATTTGACCCAAACCCCAAATAGCTTGAGGCTTGATTTTAGCCTAAATATGATTGTCTTGCACTTATTTCTTGAGGGATATAACTCCCTAATGGTATTTGAACAATGGGTTGGTCTCAAAAACTTATTTTCCATAAGTGGGACCCACTTGAGGGGTTTTGGTATTATTTTGGACCCAAAGCACAATGGTGCAATATGGGTATTGATATTCTCATAATAATGCATAGATTGTACAATGGTGATGAAGATGATTCAGGTTCGATTTTGTACCTTAACTTAGAGATAATATCTTGAATTATATCATCTTTATTTCATAATTTAGCTCAGTCGACCGATGATGCCTACTGAGTACGCGTTGTTTTGGTACTCATACTATAGTTATGTACCCTTTTGGTGCAGACCCTAGTACTAGTTGCTTCCGTTGAGTTGAGAACGTGCAATGTTGATCTTCCGGAGACATGGTGAGCTCTTTGAGTTTTGAGTCCCCCATTTCCTTATATCCTTGTCCAGTCTTTTGTATTCGAGATAGAATTATTAACTATTCTAGACTTTTGGGTTGTATTTTCTATTATCATACTTAGATGCTCTTGTACTAATACTACCAGGTCATGGGATTGGTATCCGTATTTTGATTGTCATCTTTAGTGGAATTTTGTTGATTATAATTGTGTTCATGTGTTCAGGCCCAATTGGGCATTTCTACGAATGTGCTATAGAAATATAGCACTTTCGACTCTTAAAATGAGGAAAATATGTAAATTTTTTATTTGATCTGTTTTGGGTATGTTTTGCAGAAAACCATGATTTGGATGATAAGTTCGTGAAAATGGTGAAAAAAGATGTTTTTGGTAACTTTTGGAGCGATTATGAATGATTGGGATGTTTTCCAGCTTGATTGTGATTAATAGATGTTTGAGATTCAAAGAAGAGCTGAAAAACTAACTCCCGGCACCTACCAAGTAAACATATGGTCGTAAGAAGGACCTACAGACTGCATGTACACAAAGCAGGTGACAACAACAACAACAACAAACCCAGTGAATTCCCACCAAGTGGGGTCTGGGAAGGGTAAAATGTACGCAGTCCATACCGCTACTTCCAAAAAAGCAGAGAGGTTGTTTCTAATAGACCCCCGGCCCAAGATCAAAAGTAGTTAACATGGTCATAGTAATAACTGAAGCAGAATTGATGGCATAACCGAGATACGAAATGAGAAATAATATAAATAGAGCTAAGAGAGCCATGAAAATAAGAGCAATACAAAAGTAAAAAACAGTAAATAAGAAATAATAAAAGGCCACCCCCTCGTAGTAGTATACACTAATGGCTCCTACTAGAGATCAAAGTCGTAAGCTTACTAAGCCAGCTACACCAGAGCTCCCTAACTACTAGCTATAACCCACACATGTATTAACCTTTTACCCTAATCTGTGACCTCCATAAAACAGGTGCTAGAAAGTTAAAATCTCGAGAGCTAAACATTTCAGGATTTTTGCTCTTACTACCTGCACTCACTACCTGTGTCCTGTTCCTGGGCTGCGGGTAGCACCTGCGCCTTGCCAAACTGCAGGTGCAGGAAGCGGGTGGCCACCGAGATGATCTTCTTTTATTTTGTTCGGGCTTAGTTATTAGGATTTTCTCTGGAACTATAAATACCTTTTATGAACTTTTAAGTTTGATATATATGAGAGATAGTGGTTATATACTTAATATTTAGAGACATATTTTGATTTAAAGAACCATCTTTGATCTTGGGATTCTATTATATTGACTTCGCTTGATTATTCAATTTACGGTTGTGGGGTTTCTTTCATCATATCATTGTGATTTCATCTTTACTTTCAAACATGAATGTTATTGATTTCTTTACAATCATGAGTGGCTAAAACCCATAGCTAGGGTTGTGGAAACCCTGGCAAATTGACGAAGTAGGGAAAATGTGATTGTTGACGGAAAACCAATACCTATAGCATGCGTTGCTTTATCTTCATTATAATAGTTGTCTTAGTGGTTGCAAATGTTAGGATCCCTCCTAGACATTACTACTTGCTTTAACAAAGAGGTAGTAGCTAGGAAAAGATAAAGATAATAATAATTTGGGGAGTTAATAGTTGATCCATTGCAGTACAACGGTATATGGAAATGACTATTAGCCTTTATTCGTTGCAGTACAACGGTATATATAAATGACTATTAGCCTTTATCTAATAACTTGAGACTCAAAAGGTGATAGTTAACTGGGACCAGGGTAAGGGTTAGTAACGCAATACTCTGAGACTTAATAGGTAAAGAGTGAAATATTTCTACTCGTCCAAAAGACTTTAGGAGGTACATAACTTATCAATTCTGCATGCAAGGTATTAAGTTGGTTCAACAACGTACGATAAACCTATGGAGTTGAGATACCTGTGGGAACACAAACCTAATGTTCACCCATAACTAGTTTCAACCAGAGTTAATATTGTTACTTGCTTGAGATTACTATAAACAAAACCCCCCATCTACTTTCTAGTACCGCCTATGGACTACGACTGCGGATAACTGCAAACCATGTGTTCCTTTGGGATTCGACCCCAACCTTAGTTGGGTTACTATATCTTGGCAGCGATCGTATCATCATCTAAAAGGAGGTGCTGCTTGGACGTCATCGAGAAATTGGCGTCGTTGTTGAGGAGCACGGTGTTGATTTATAGATAAAGTTGTTGTTGTTTTCAGGTTTTCTTTTCTTGTTCTTAGTTCGGCGTACGCCGTTGTATGCTTAGCACATGGAGTAGAGGTAACCCTTACTCCCGCAAATTTTAAAGAGGATCCTACAATCATATAGTAGGATGTCAGAAGCAACGAGGGACAATCTCCTTAAAAATGGAGTTCAAGATGTTCTTGAGAGACAGACAGTAGACCGTCGAGCAGTACTCAGTTGAAATCATACCAAAAGCCGACCTCAAGCGATCCCAGCAGGTCAGTTTGTTCATCAATATGTCGATGATAATGAAGATTTGGGATACGATGAGCCGACTGATACAGGAGCTATTATCTCTCCTACTTTATCTCCTAATGTGAAATTTAATATCTCCACCATTATGATTCAACTCTTATACTTGAAAGGTGTGTTTGTGGGGTTGCCAACAGATGACGCAAACATGTATTTGGCAAAGTTTATTGATATATACACTTCATACACCATACAAGGGGTAGATTAGGAGGCACTAAGACTGGGGTTTTTTCTATCTCGCTTATGGGAGAAGCATCATTATGGCTCGGGGAACTGCCAAAAGAAACTATTACTACATGGAAAGAGCTACGTAGACAGTTCTAGAACAAGTTCTTTCCTCCATTCAGGGTATTACAGCTCAAGGATGAGATTTAAAATTTTAGGCAGCTGAACTTAGAATCTATATATGATACATGGTTTCAATTCAAGATGAAACTGAGTATGGTACCTAAACATCAAATATTAGGGATAAGCTTATCAGAGATGTTCTATAGAGCCTTGACTACTAATTCAAGAGCGATGACATACACTATTTCCTGAGGAGACTTCATAAGATTATGATGGGAGATAGCTTTAGGTATTATGGATCAGATCTCATTAACTAATCCGGGGTGGCAAACTCGAGAGGTTGAGAGAGGTTTTGATATATGTGACATTGGACTTTCTAGTACACAGAGAGTAGTTAAGGATATCGTAGCCCAGGAGATTTCAATACTACAAACGGAAATTAGTGAGTTGGTCAAGCAATTTACAACCATCAATTCTTTAAAAGTGTATAAATTTAGGGTATCTGAGGAGGCACAGTGCGTGGATCATTAATTAGTGGGTTTCCAAGCCTAAAAGCAAGGGAATCAAGGTTGTAACTATCATAATAAGAAAGATAAGCACATTCCACCTAGCAGCCGAGAGGTAGAGTTTAGAATAGAAGAGATGTTGACCATATTGATGAAGGGTCAGAAGAGGCAAGTGATTTGCTTGAATGAACTTAAAGCTAAAATTTACAGATTAGCCCAAAAGGTTGAGTCATATAAAACGCTATTAGGCATCTAGAGCATCAGTATGGGCAAATCAATCATAATGTCGGAGAGATAGTCAGAAACAGTACCTGATAATAATATGCAGCATCCTCCGACACTTGTTTACTGTTTGGCCATTGATACTTTAGATAAATCTTTATCTAACGAGCATTATTTATCTATGACGAATGAGCAAAAGAAGAAAGATAGTGATGCTGAAAAACCACCTGAGGTAGGGTTTGAGAAGCTGAGTTATACGAATGACAATTTTGACAACGATGTTGATGATGACTGGATTGGCGAAGAGATTGTAACATCCCGTATCTTGCTTGTACTTATTCTAATTATATGGAACCTGGTATGGCCATATGGTATAGGTAACGGATGAGATTTGTTATGCAATTATTAATGGTGTAGATGGAATTATAGAAGCTGCCCGTATAGTTTAGTGTGATGCGACTAAGTTAATGATAAGATAACTATTTAAACTTGGAATCGCAAGCTAGTATTTGAATCTAAAGTTTAAAGTGACCAAGTGTGCATAAGTTGAAGGTTAGACTAAAGGGGTTAGAAGCTGAAAATGGAGCAAAATATTGAGGTGCTTGCTTGACTTATTTAAGCTAGTAGGTGAGTCACCTACTTAAGTTGTTTGAACCAAATTAATGGACCCATGGCTATGGATCAGATTTGGGTCTATGCTAATATACTCATTTGGGCCAAATTGAACAAACAAAAAGAATGAAAATGGATAAGTGACCCAACACACCAATCTGCCAAGGCCCAAATATAATTGAGCCCAACAAGAAATTATGCAAGTAAGTGCATCACCTACTTTGAAGTTTTAGCAGCTTAGAACCTTAAGTAGGTGCATCACCTACTTGGACCAATTTGACCAATTTTATGGTCCAAAATGCAGCTAAGGAGGTGGACAAGATAGGGCCTTTAAAAGGCCAAGTTGCTGGTCATTTTACTTCACTTTGAAGTCACAAAAATAGGAGTATATTTCAGCAAATCTCTCTACTCTCTTAAAGAGAACAAGAGCAGCAGCCCTATTTTTCCTTCTAGGGTTCTTGAAGAAACCCTCCCCTTTGCAGCCCAAGGTAAGTGAAAAACACTTAAGATTTTGTTTAATTATCTCATGGGAGATTAAGGAAACAATTTATAAATGTTTGACTATAAGTATATGGCTGATTATAGAACAAGCTGGTTGTTCATGTTTCCTTGTTATTGAGGAACTTTTTTCTTCTTCTTTGGTTTAAGTGTGAAGGAAAGTTCAAGCTCTTGAAGAGTTCAATTAAAAGGATAAGTTGCTGAATTGAGGTACGGTGACTGCCCCATTTTATTTTTCTTATATATGAATTTGAGAGGGGATTATGGATGTCTTGTTATTGAGAACTCAAGAGATGATGAGATCAATAATTGATTGCTACAATAAAAGGGGTTTGGGACTGTTTTGTGGACTATTTTGTATGTATATGTTATGGGCTGCCAGGTTGAAGTTGGATAAAGGGGTGATGAGTTTGTAATGAATTATAGAAGAAAGATGTGGTGATACACCACCGAACTAATGCTTGCTGTCCAATCTATTTTGCGTATTGTTTGGAATGTATAATGAAGTCGAGGTGGTTTTGGTGAACCTTATAAGGACTTATCTGGTATGTGGGTGTAATTGGAGGAAAAAAAGGGTTAAAACAACACCCTTGTTGGATAGAGTAATAGTTGCTGCCCGGTTACTGTTTTGGGTGAAATTATGTACCTTAAATGTGTTGATTGGTTACTAATAGTAGTTTACCATTTATTCTATTGTAGATAAGTAATCTAACCAGGTATGTAAGGCATACTCTATTTCACACTCTTTGGCATGAAATCGTACAATTGTTCCATCAAGCAATTTTCTGAGGTTATCCTATAACAAAGTGATACATAATGGCAGCACATTACCCTCCATGTATCCAATGACCTTGTTCCCACTCTCTAACGCATTAGAACATCTCAATACGTGCTTATTATTAAATCTGCGCGTCTATCTTCACTAGAAAATTTCACGAGTTCTCCGTTTGTTCAAATAAGACCCATGTGTTATTTCAGCTCCTAAACACTTTATTTGAGTGCCAACAGCTCCCTAGCTCATTGTTGTTGCGTTAAGTGTCTATTTACATGTCTCTTATTAGTGTATTACTGGTTCAAGGTATCATAATGTGATGACCACCAAGGTAACAATCTCAAAGGCTAATAAACTAAGTATTGCAATCTGTAAAATGACGAGTGGCAGCTCAGGGGCACTTACCTAGCATGGGCCAATCTCGATACCTTTATTTGTGGGTGGCAGCTCAGGGGGATAAGCCTAGCATGGGCCGATCCCAATCTTTTTATAGGTGGCAGCTCAGGGGCGTAAGCCTAGCATGGGCCAATCCTAATTTATATTTTTTTTACCACTGATCAGCTGGTCATTTGCGTTATATGGATTACAAAGATTATGAAGTAAGAAGGTAAAATGAAGAAAGAATGTAATGTACATTGTCCCACAAGTATTTATAAAGGTGGTCTACTAGTACTCTTTATACACTTGTATCGGATTTCTATTGAGCTTTTGTATCAAGTGTGTTGCTACTTTCCGCCTTACATATTCAGTACATATTTTTGTACCGATGTCCCTCACGAGGGACCTGCATTTCATGCTGCAGGCAGAGGCACTTCGGCTCATACAACTCACTAGTAGGAGCGCAGGTTATTCAGGGACTATTGGTGAGCTCCAGGTTGATTCAGGGCTTTCCGAGTCTGCTCTACATATTTTGGTATTGTACAACAAGTCTAGAGTAGGGCGGGGGTTTATCCCGACCCTGACTAAGTCTATATATCTTTTAGAGGCTTTGTAGACTAATGTAAAGTTATGGTAGTGTACTGATTTTAGACATGGTGGCCCCACCGGCCAAGTGTCGTACATATCAGTTTTGGGAGTGTATGTGTACTCAATTTCATCGATGCATAATATTATGTCGTCATAACATTTGGTTGTTACAGTTACATGCATGGGAAGTATAAGGTTATGAATTGGTTCTCTCAGGCCTTTACGGCTACGGGTGCCTGTCCGCCCCAATAGGATTTGAGGCGTGACAAAAGTGGTATCAGAGCAGTCGTCCTAGGGTATTTACAAAGCCGTGTCTATATAGAGTCCTGTTTATGGGCGTGTTGTGCACCACATCTATAAATAGGAGGCTATGTGACATTTAGGGGTTTTCTCTTTTCTTCATATCTTAGATCGTGCAATAGAGCCTATGTTGTAGGTTGTCATATTTAACCATGGAACCTATTTATTTTTTCCCTCTTATTATAGTAAAGATGTCGGTTACAAGAAGGAGTAAGAATACAGGTAGGCGGATAGACGACGCTGCTGGGGAGGGGACCAGCAAGTCACCACCTAGACGAGCTAATCAAAGTGAGGCTCAAGCTGAGTTTGTGTCCCAAACTTCTCCTACCCTTCCATCTCCAGAAGAGCTAAGAAGGAGAAGAACCGCATCCTCAGAACTACCTACCAATGCTGCAGATCAAGATTTAAGGAGTGCAGTACAATTGTTGGCTCGTATAGTTTCTGGACAAACTCAAGGACAAGCCATTCCAACTACAGGTTCTAGTGGTACAGATAGGGCAGCTAGCCTACGAACGCAGGATTTTCTCAAATTGGATCCTCCTACCTTCACCGGATCAGATCTTAATGAAGACCCACAGGACTTTATTGATCAAATCCAAAGGGTTCTAGATGTTATGCATGTGTCGGGTAAAGAGACAGTTGAGCTAGCAGCATATAGATTCAAGGGGGAGGCTATATTGTGGTATGAAGACTGGAAACGATCTAGGGGTATCGATGCACCTCCAGCCACTTGGAAAGAGTTCAAAGAGGCATTTCTTGATCATTACCTTCCATATGAGATTCGAGAAGCCCGTGCAGATCAATTCCTGAATCTTCGCCAAGGAAATATGAGTGTGAGGGAGTACAGCCTTCGGTTTAACACTTTTGCTAGGTATGCTCCTAATGTTTTGGCTACAATGGATGATATAGTTCATCGGTATGTGGATAGATTGGATCTATATCTGGTTAGAGATTGTACCATTGCTGCTTTGAACAAGGACATGGATATAGCAAGGATATAAGCATTTGCACAAAAAATGGAGGATCAGAGGCAAAGAAGAAGAACACAAGAGTTAGAAATGGGGTATTCCAAGAGGTCTAGATCTACGGGGCAGTTTATGGCATCCCAAGAAGAGTTTAGGCCTCGGTTTTCTAATAGACCACCTAGGACATTATCTTCTTATTCTGCAGCTAGTGCTCCATTACAATTTCAAGGGTCTAAAGGTAACCAGTTTGGTCAAAGAAATGAGAGTCAGAGTTCGCGAACAACAGGGTATCAAGAGAAAGGGATTATGAGCCAATTAAGGCCTCCTCGACAGCCATGTAGACAATGTGGAAAGCTTCATTTAGGTGCATGTCGGTTCGGAACAAATGCTTGCTTTTGGTATGGTATGTCAGGACATATGATGAGAGAATGCCCTCAAAGGGGCATAGGTGGTATGGCACGACCTACTGGATCAGTCGTTGCATCATTATCATCGGTGCCTTACTCAGGTAGGGGTGTACAACCTATGGGTCGTGGTAGAGGTGCTAAAGGGACAACTAGCTCTAGTGGAGTTCAGAATCGTACATACGCTTTAGCAGATCGACAAAATTCAGAGGCTTCTCCAGATGTGGTTACAGGTACATTGTCCATCTTTTCCCATGATGTCTATGCATTAGTTGATCCGGGTTCTACAATATCATATGTCACTCCATTGGTTGCTGAAAAGTTCAAAAAAACACCAGAACTACTAGTTAAGCCATTTGAAGTATCTACTCCAATTGGTGAATCTGTTATAGCTAAGAGAGTGTATCGAAATTGTATAATAACTATTTGCGGTCGTGATACAATGGCTGACCTAGTTGAGTTAGAAATGGTAGATTTTGATGCTATAATGGGTATGGATTGGTTAGCTTCTTGTTATGCCATATTAGATTGCCGAACTAAGAGGGTGTGTTTCCATTTCCCAAGGGAGGCAGTCCTAGAATTGAGAGGTAATATTGGTGCACCAAGAGGTAAATTTATTTCTTATTTTAAGGCGAAAAAGATGATTTCCAAGGGTTACATATGTCATCTGGTTAGAGTGAAGGATACAAATGTGGAGACACCAACTCTTCCAACTATTCCGGTGGTAAGTGAATTTCCCGATGTATTTCCTGAAGATCTTCCGGGTTTGCCTCCAGAACGAGAAGTGGAGTTTGGTATTGATATGGTCCCAGATACTCAACCAATCTCAATTCCTCCATATAGAATGGCCCCTGCAGAATTACGGGAGTTGAAAGAGAAATTGAAAGACTTGCTAGAAAAAGGATTCATAAGGCCTAGTGTCTCCCCTTGGGGCGCACCAGTGTTATTTGTGCGCAAGAAGGATGGCTCGTTAAGAATGTGTATTGACTATAGACAACTGAACAAGGTGACTATTAAGAACAAATATCCCCTTTCGAGAATTGACGACTTATTTGATCAGTTGCAAGGCGCCAAGTGGTTTTCAAAGATTGATTTAAGATCTGGTTACCACCAAATGAGGGTCAAAGAGAGTGACATACCCAAGACAGCTTTTCGAACACGATACGGTCATTACGAATTCCTAGTCATGTCCTTTGGGCTAACTAATGCACCTGCAGTTTTTATGGATTTGATGAATAGGGTGTTTAAGCCATTCTTGGATGTGTTTGTGATAGTTTTTATAGATGATATTCTGGTTTATTCGAGATCAAATGAGGACCATGCCAATCACTTACGACAGGTGTTGCAGATTCTTGTTGATCGTAAGCTATTTGCAAAGTTCTCTAAGTGTGAGTTTTGGTTAAAATCTGTGGCATTCCTAGGTCATATTGTATCTGATAAAGGAATAAAGGTTGATACTACAAAGATAGAAGCCGTGAAGAACTGGCCAAGACCTATAACGCCTACAGAGGTTCGTAGTTTCCTTGGGTTGGCAGGTTATTATAGAAGGTTTGTGGAAGGGTTTTCTTCAATTTCTGCACCTTTAACAAAGCTAACACACAAAGCATCCAAGTTTCAATGGAATAATGCATGCGAAAGAAGTTTCCAAGATCTGAAGAATAAGTTGTCTTCTACACCCGTATTGGTGCTTCTACACCCGTATACAGTGTATTGTGATGCTTCAAGAATTGGGTTAGGGTGTGTATTGATGCAGCATGGTAAAGTCATAGCATATGCCTCGAGACAATTGCGGCCACATGAGAAAATTTATCCAACACATGATCTGGAGCTAGCAGCGGTTATATTTGCCTTAAAGATATGGTGTCACTACCTGTACGGGATTCATGTTAACATATATACTGACCATAAGAGTTTGCAGTATATCTTTAACCAGAAGGACTTGAATTTGAGGCAGCGAAGATGGCTTGAATTATTAAAAGACTATGATGTTGATATCTTATATCATCCGGGAAAAGCAAATGTGGTGGCAGATGTGTTAAGTTGCAAAGCTATGGAGCCATCTATTGAAAGACAAGGGATGACTAAGGATCTACACCAATTAGCCAATTTAGGGGTTCGTCTTCTTGAAACTCCAGATGAAGGGTTTATTGTGCATAATACAGCAAAATCTTCATTAATAACTGAAGTAAAAGAGAAGCAATATGCAGATCCTATTTTATTACGGCTTAAGGAAAATGTGCAATGTGGGTTGACAAAGGCATTTGAGCTTACGCAAGAAGGGGTACTTCGGTGCCAAAACAGATTGTGTGTACCTGATATAGACGGGCTAAGAAAGAGGATTATGACAGAAGCACATCATTCAAGGTATTCTATCCATCCAGGGTCAACAAAAATGTACCATGATTTGAGAGGGATGTATTGGTGGGGTGACATGAAGAAGAACATTGCAAACTTTGTAGTCGAATGTCCAAATTGTCAAAGAGTTAAAGTAGAGCATCAAAAGCCCGGGGGTTATATGCAATGTATGGATCTTCCAATCTAGAAGTGGGACTTGATCAACATGGATTTCGTCACTGGTTTGCCTCGTACATTTCGAAGGTTTGATTCCATATGGGTGATAGTTGATAGTCTTACCAAATCAACACACTTTCTACCGGTTAGGACCACTTACACAGTTGAAGAATATGCCAAGTTATATATTAAGGAGATAGTTCGACTACATGGAGTTCCAATCTCTATTATATCGGATCGAGGAGCTTAATTTACTACAAATTTTTGGAAGTCTTTTCAAAGAAATTTGGGGACACAAGTGAATCTAAGTACAGCTTTTCACCCTCAAACGGATGGACAAGCAGAACGTACCATTCAAACACTTGAAGATATGCTACGAGCTTGTGTATTGGACTTTAAAGGTAGTTGGGATGATCATCTACCTCTCATCGAGTTCGCCTACAATAATAGCTATCATTCAAGTATCAAAATGGCACCATATGAAGCTTTGTATGGAAGAAAGTGTAGATCACCCAATGGATGGTTTGAAGCGGGTGAAACTGCCTTATTTAGGCCAGATCTTGTTCATCAAGCTATGAAAAAGGTTAAGGTGATCCAACAACGACTAGAAACAGCCTAAAGCAGACATAAGTCGTATGCAGATGTTAGGAGAAGGGGGCTAGAGTTTGCTATAGGTGATTGGGTATTCTTGAATGATATGGTTAGGGCAGCCTCCACAGGTACACGGCCTTTCACATGAAGCCAAGCTCGGGAATTACAAAAACTCCAAGCTTTGTTCATGCACATGGCCGTGTGTGAGTTGGTGATTGAACCAACCAAGGACCTAAACGTTTTTATGTGTGAAGAGAGGTCCTAATGTGTAATAAACTACTCTCCAAGGTTGGCACAAGAAGCAAGGGCGGATGGGTCATTTTACCCCTTTTGTTGTAGTATAAATAGAACATGTTAGAGAGTTAGTCTTTAGTTTTTGAATGCTGATTTTGTAACCTAAAAACACCAAAACATTTCCTCTCTCTTCCACTCATAGAAGCCGCCC
This sequence comes from Capsicum baccatum var. pendulum, assembly GCA_030864225.1. Classification (NCBI taxonomy): domain Eukaryota; kingdom Viridiplantae; phylum Streptophyta; class Magnoliopsida; order Solanales; family Solanaceae; genus Capsicum; species Capsicum baccatum. Next base: position 103,701,404 of record CM061554.1, on the reverse strand, counting down.
CTATTACCTCACAAGTAGAGGGATACTTGTGTTGTCTCTTTGGCTAGAAACAAGGGTTTTGAGGTCGTTGAGTGCCTCTTGGTCCTCGTAAGAACTTGGTGTTTATATTCATTAGACTTAGGGTCCTCTCTTGATGTTAGGGTTCTTAGTTTCTTGAATGTTATATGTCAAGTTATCTATCTTTCTTTATCTTGTTGTTGTTGATTTTGTTATCTTAAAGTCTAGTGAAGCCGTGTGGGGCTCTTTTCAATTCACTAGCATTGTTATCTATCTTGTGGTTCTTGTGTTGTGGGCTGAAAAACCGAAACTAAAACTTGTTGTGCTTGTGTTGTTGGACTGAAATCCGAGCCTACTTGAAGCTCTTGGTGTTGTTGGTTTGATTTTGTATCATTTGGTATCAAAGCAAGACCGGTTGTGTTCCAACATAACCCATCTTGGGGTAGCTCACGGATTAAATAAACTACACCAAAAAGAATTTCTGAAAATCTGTCCATTAAAAGTTGAAACCGAGAATGATGTTGTATGTTTAGATCTAGGTGTTATTTTGCTTGTTTAGTGGGTTTCTAGTGTTGGTTTCTTTCTCACCAACACTAAAGTGTCTAGATCCAAAAGTTGAGCTTGAAAACTTGAACATTGTGTAGTGACTTGAAGTGGCCGAAAGTTGTATGTTGTTGAAAACAAAAAAAACAAATCGGTGGTTGTGTGTTTATGTGCTAAAGAAGTTGATGAAGTTTGTTGAGGTGTTCATCTTTTAAACTTGTTCATCTTGTTGTGTGCTCAAGTGGTAAGACAAGCTATAAAGTTGTTGTGAAAGACTTGCACCCATCACCTTTTAGTCTTGTCAATCACTTTTCTCTAATTCAAGGAGCCTTGTTTTGTGGGATTAGTCAACCAAACCCCACTTTCTTGAGTTTGAAAAGGGTGAAATTCTACAAGATTTCATTTTTCCCACCAAAACACTTTGCAAGCTATAACAAGTTGAGTGAATATTAACACAAAACAAAAAAAAAAAAAAAAGAAGAGAGAGAAGAAGAACGTGTGGGACTATTGCATGCTGCCACGTCACTATAAGCTTAACTTAGGATATTCTTTGGTTTCTAATTGTTGATCCTTGGTTTCCCTTACTTGGTCCTAGAACTAATTAACAAACTAGTAACTTCCTACTAGGTTGTCAACTAGTTCCTTGAGCCTTTTGTTCGTGTCAACGATTATTTGAGTGCTTTTATTCATTTGAACGAATTGCTGATTTTTGACTCTAGTCCGGCAAGAATTCTTTGAGTCTTCAAACAAGAATCCATTCCGGATAAGAGCTTACTCATACCTTAAAATTCTCACGGTTACTAGCCAATTATACAACACTTGTGGAACACGAACTTGTGGTGAACTAAAGCGGATAATACCTTGGCAATGGAAGGAGCTACATCTCATAATGTGGATACTAATGCCCTTAATTCTATGAGGGTCACTCTTGAGGCCGTTACCCGGACACTTGAAAGGTTGAATTCGGAATTTGGGGCCGTGAGAGGGGACTTGGCAGCAATAAGGGGGGAAGTGTCGACTATTAGTGGGAGATTAGAACAAGTGGAGAGTCAAAGGAACTCTCGGCCTTCTACTCCTCTACATGTATCTACCAATGGTCATGATAGGACCTCCTCCGCAACCATCACCCCCGAAACAGTCCACCAAATGCTAAATGCACCCCAAGCTCCACTAAATACCGCAAGCCAAACTACCTATTTTCCTCCAAACCGAGACTCCACTAGACCACTACATTTCCAAGCCCCTCCAATTCCACAAGAGGGATTTGGACGCCAAGTACCTCCACTAAATCCGAACCCTCCATTCCAAGCTCCATTAACCCAAAGACCGCAAATTCCAAATACTCCGAATCAAAACGGCCAAGGCCGGCCAGCCCACTTTGAAGGATACGGTAGAGAGGAGTATGAAGGAGATGGAGCCTTTGATGATGCATATATGAGGGAGGAGGAGTTAAGAGGGGGTCGAGGAGAACCTAGGAGATACCGGGGGTATGGAGATAGGGGAAACCGACACCAAGAGAGAGACGTAGGCATCAACACCATCAAGTTGAGCCTACCCATCTTTAAGGGTGAAAGTGACCCCGAGACCTACTTAACTTGGGAATCGGCTTGTGACAAAGTTTTCCAAGTTAATGACATCTCGGAAGAAAAGAAGAGTTGCTATGCTATAGCTCACCTCGAGGGCTATGCTAACACTTGGTGGGAGTATGTTAAACGATTTGGTAATGAATTAGTGGATAGGCAGCCACCACCTTGGTATTGGTTGAGGTATTTGATGAGACAACGATACCTTCCCGAGAGATATCGTCATGAGTTGCTCGCAAGATTATATGGCTTGCGGCAAGGAGGCAAAAGTGTGATGGCCTATTTTGTCGAGTTCCAACAACTCATGTTGAAACTTGATCATCGTGGGGAGCAAATCAGTCACGACATCATCCGGTTCAAGTGTGGGTTGAACAAAGAGATCTCCACTCATTTGACCCTTCACCGGTTTGAAACCATTGACGGTATATTCCAAGCGGCCCTAGAGATTGAAAGGGAACTTAAGGAGAGATCAGCTTTCAAGGCAAGAGTACAAACCCCCTCGGGTTGGCCCAAAAACAAGGACCAACCCGCCCCTACGAAACTGCCCGAGTCCAAAACAGTCCCTAAGTTCCCTCCGAAACCGGAGGCTCATAAATATCCCAACCCAAAGGGGTTCCAATGCTTCAAGTTCCAAGGTTGGGGGCATAAGGCCAATGAATGTCCGAACCGGCGCAATGTGATCCTACGAGAAGGGAAAGTGTACTACCTTGGTGAGGAGGTGGTTTCCGAAAAGGGGGAGGATGAGGCCGAGCCTCAAGATGGAGAGGAAGCTGAAAATGTGCCGAATGATAAAGAATTAGATGGTAGTGAAGATGTCTACCCACAAGAAGGGGAGTGTGTGGTTCCAAACTTTGTGGTTAGGCGTGTCATGATTAGTAAAGCGATGGATGACCCGAGTCAAAGGGAAAATCTATTCCATACTAAGTGTCTTGTAAAGGGGAGTGTGTGCACCTTGGTGATTGATAGTGGTAGTTGTACAAATGTTGCGAGCCATGCTATGGTAAATTTCTTGAAGCTACCAACTACACTACACACTAGTCCTTACAAGCTACAATGGTTGAACGATTGTGGTGAATTGAAGGTCACAAGGCAATGTGTGATTCGGTTTAAGGTGGGAAACTACCACGATGAAGTGCTTTGTGACGTGATCACAATGCAAGCATGTCACTTGTTGTTAGGTAGACCATGGCAATATGATAGGTCTACTAAACACGATGGGAGGTCCAACCGGTACACGCTTGAGAAGGATGGTCGAAAGGTCACACTTCACCCTCTTTCACCCTCCCAAGTAAATGAGTGGCATCAAAAGATGAGAGAGTTAAAGGAAAGGGGGAAGGAATCCGGAAAGGGAGAAAAGGGGGGGGATGCCGTAGGTGAGTAAGTAGGGACATCCGAGGCTGTCCCAACGGCAAGGGAGATGGAAAACGTAGTGATGTTGGCTAGGAGGAAAGAACTCTTCGTGGACCATGATGAAAACAAGCCGATGTTACTTTTGGCCCATTGTTTTAATACTAACCCCACTAATTCTTCCATTTCCCCTTTGATTTCATGTGTGTTGCAGGAGTATGAAGATGTATTTCCTCAAGAACTTCCGCAAGGATTGCCCCCACTTCGGGGAATTGAGCACCAAATTAATTTGGTGTCGGGTTCACAACTTCCAAACAAATCGGCCTATAGGAGCAATCCCATGGACACTAAGGAGCTTGAAAAACAAGTTGAGGAGCTTCTCAACAAGGGATACATCAAGGAAAGCATGAGTCCGTGTGCTGTTCCGGTGCTTTTGGTACCAAAGAAGGACGGAACTTGGCGCATGTGCGTCGATTGTAGAGCCATCAACAAAATCACGATAAGGTATCGTCATCCAATCCCTAGACTAGATGATATGTTAGATGAGCTCCACGGATCTTGTTTGTTTTCTAAAGTGGACCTTAGGAGCGGCTATCACCAAATTCGCATGCAACCCGGTGATGAGTTGAAGACCGCATTCAAGACCAAATTCGGTCTATATGAGTGGCTGGTCATGCCCTTCGGCCTTACCAATGCTCCTAGCACATTTATGAGGCTAATGAATTATGTAATAAAGCCTTATATTGGAAAGTTTGTGGTGGTTTACTTTGATGATGTGTTGGTGTATAGTAAATCAATTGATGATCATGTAATGCATTTGAGATGTGTGTTTGATGTGCTCCGAAAGGAGAAGCAGTATGCCAACATGGAGAAGTGTTCTTTTGGTGTTGATAAAGTTATATTCTTGGGTTTTGTCGTGAGCTCAAGGGGTGTGGAAGTGGACGATTCCAAGATAGACTCTATTCGAAGTTGGCCGACCCCTAAAACGATTGGAGAAATCCGAAGTTTCCACGGGTTGGCAAGCTTTTATAGGAGGTTTGTCAAAGGATTTAGTTCCATAGAAGCCCCCTTGACCGAGGCAATTAGAAAGGACGGACCCTTTAAATGGGGTGATGAGCAGGCTAGGGCTTTTGAGGCCTTGAAAGCTACGCTCATCTCGGCGCCTTTATTGCAATTGCCCGATTTTGATAAGATGTTTGAAGTAGAGTGTGATGCTAGTAAGGTTGGCATCGGGGCTGTTTTGATGCAAGAAGGTAAGCCCGTTGCTTATTTCAGTGAAAAGCTCAAAGGGGCAACTCTTAATTACTCAACTTATGATTTGGAGTTGTACGCCCTTGTTAGAGCCTTGGGAAATTGGCAACATTATTTGTGGCCTAAGGAGTTTGTGATACGAACGGATCATGAGTCGTTGAAACACCTTAAGAGCCAAGACAAGTTGAATAGGCGTCATGCTAAGTGGATTGAGTTCATCGAGACTTTCCCTTATGTAATTCATTACAAAAGGGGAAAGGAAAATATTGTTGCCGATGCCTTGTCTAGGAAGCATGTGCTTGTTGCTACCTTGTATTCGAAATTGATGGGTTTTGAGAGCTTGCGGTTGTTGTATCCCGAGGATCCTACCTTTGCTCCTATTTTTAGGGAATGCGAAGAGTGGGGAAGAGACCATTGGCTTAAGGAGAATGACCATTCCTCCTACTCTCAGTTCGATGGGTATTTGTTCAAGGGGAGAAGGTTGTGTGTTCCTTCTAGTTCTTGGAGGGAATTATTTGTGAGGGAGGCCCATGACGGAGGCCTCATGGGTCACTTTGGGGTAGACAAGACCCTCGGAATCTTAGAGGAGAACTTCTATTGGCCCAAAATGCGCAAAGACGTCACTAAAATTTGTAGTCAATGCGTGGCCTGCCGGAGTGCGAAATCTCGTCTCCTACCTCAAGGATTATACACCCCACTCCCTACTCCCCTTAGGCCTTGGTTGGACATTTCGATGGATTTTGTTTTGGGGCTGCCAAGGACTAGAAAGGGCCGAGATAGCATTTTTGTTATTGTTGATAGATTCTCTAAAATGGCTCATTTTATTCCATGTGCTAAAACCGAGGATGCTCGTAGTGTAGCTTCATTATTTGTTGCACATGTTGTAAAGCTTCATGGGGTACCGAGGACTATTGTGAGCGATAGGGACTCCAAGTTCCTAAGTCTCTTTTGGAAGTCCATGTAGGGTAGGCTTGGAACGAAGTTACTTTTCTCCACGTCTTGTCACCCACAAACCGATGGCCAAACGGAGGTAGTAAATAGAACCTTGGGGTCTATGCTACGTTCTATGGTTAAAGGTAAACTGACTTCATGGGAAGATCACCTACCCTTGGTGGAATTTGCATACAACCGGGTAATACATTCGAGCACGGGAATGACTCCCTTTGAATGTGTTTACGGCCTGAATCCCCTTACCCCTTTAGATCTCACTCCTTTGTCTAGTGATCTCATGACCAGCTTAGATGGACATAAAAGAGCCGAGCCAATGAAGAAAATGCATGATACGGTGCGGATCAAGCTTGAAAAGAAGAACCAAGAGGTTGCAAAAAGGGTAAACAAAGGAAGAAGAAGGCTTGTGCTTGAACCCGGAGATTGGGTGATGGTGCATCTTCGAAAGGATCGGTTTCCAGCTCAAAGGAAGTCCACATTGCTGCCAAGGGGTGATGGTCCATTCCAAGTACTTGAGAGAATCAATGACAACGCCTACAAGATTGATCTTCCACCGGAATATCAAGTGCACAACACTTTCAATGTTGGTGATCTCTCCCTCGTGGATGCGGTTGAAGATGACCAAATGCTGAATTTGAGGCCAAATTCCTCTCAAGATGGAGAGGATGATACGGTTAGGGCAGCCCCCACAGGTACACGGCCTTTCACACGAAGCCAAACTCGGGAATTACAAAAACTCCAAGCTTTGTTCATGCACATAGCCGTGTGTGAGTTGGTGATTGAACCAACCCAGGACCTAAACGTTTTTATGTGTGAAGAGAGGTCCTAATGTGTAATAAACTACTCTCCAAGGTTGGCACAAGAAGCAAGGGCGGATGGGTCATTTTACCCCTTTTGTTGTAGTATAAATAGAACATGTTAGAGAGTTAGTCTTTAGTTTTTGAATGCTGATTTTTGTAACCTAAAAACACCAAAACATTTCCTCTCTCTTCCACTCACAGAAGCCGCCCCTATTACCTCACAAGTAGAGGGATACTTGTGTTGTCTCTTTGGCTAGAAACAAGGGTTTTGAGGTCGTTGAGTGCCTCTTGGTCCTCGTAAGAACTTGGTGTTTATATTCATTAGACTTAGGGTCCTCTCTTGATGTTAGGGTTCTTAGTTTCTTGAATGTTATATGTCAAGTTATCTATGTTTCTTTATCTTGTTGTTGTTGTTGATTTTGTTATCTTAAAGTCTAGTGAAGCCGTGTGGGGCTCTTTTCGATTCACTAGCATTGTTATCTATCTTGTTGTTCTTGTGTTGTGGGCTGAAAAAACGAAACTAAAACTTGTTGTGCTTGTGTTGTTGGACTGAAATTCGAGCCTACTTGAAGCTCTTGGTGTTGTTGGTTTGATTTTGTATCATTGAAGGTATCACCATTGAAGGGGGTTATGAGATTTGGTAAGAAAGGAAAATTAAGTCCACGTTATATAGGCCTATACCAGATTACTCGAAAGTTTAGACAAGTTTCTTATGAATTAAATCTACCTCCAGAGCTCTCAACAGTTCATCCGGTATTTCACATCTCAATGCTTAGAAAGTGTGTTGGAGATTCATCTCATACTACCCCTCCTGAAGATGTACAAAATTACAGAAGATCTCACCTACGAGGAAATACCTATTGCTATTCTAGATCGACAGGTTAAGAAGTTGAGGAATAAAGAAATAACTTCTGTAAAAGTGTTTTGGAGGAACCAACAAGTAGAAGAGATCACGTGGGAAGCTGAAGAAGCGATGAAATCCAAGTACCCCCATTTGTTCAAATACGAAGAAAAAGTCCAAGATGCTGAATTGGAACAATAACAAGTAAGTGAAAAATATATAGGTACTATATAGTAATAGGGATATTAACTTAGGCTTGAACTAGTTTTGGATGGACAGTTAAGCTAACATTCGAGAACGAATGTTTCTAAGGGGGGAAGGATGTAACATCTCGTATCTTGCTTGTACTTATTCTAATTATATGGAACCTGGTATGGCCATAGGGTATAGGTAACGGATGAGATTTGTTATGCAATTATTAATGGTGTAGATGGAATTATAGAAGCTGCCCGAATAGTTTAGTGTGATGCGACTAAGTTAATGTTAAGTTAACTATTTAAACTTGGAATCGCAAGCTAGTATTTGAATCTAAAGTTTAAAGTGACCAAGTGTGCATAAGTTGAAGGTTAGACTAAAGGGGTTAGAAGCTGAAAATGGAGCAAAATATTGAGGTGCTTGCTTGACTTATTTAAGCTAGTAGGTGAGTCACCTACTTAAGTTGTTTGAACCAAATTAATGGATCCATGGCTATGGATCAGATTTGGGTCTATGCTAATATACTCATTTGGGCCAAATTGAACAAACAAAAAGAAAGAAAATGGATAAGTGACCCAACACACCAATCTGCCAAGGCCCAAATATAATTGAGCCCAACAAGAAATTATGCAAGTAGGTGCATCACCTACTTTGAAGTTTTAGCAGCTTAGAACCTTAAGTAGGTGCATCACCTACTTGGACCAATTTGACCAATTTTATGGTCCAAAATGCAGCTAAGGAGGTGGACAAGATAGGGCCTTTAAAAGGCCAAGTTTCTGGTCATTTTACTTCACATTGAAGTCACAAAAAAAGGAGTATATTTCAGCAAATCTCTCTACTCTCTTAAAAACAACAAGAGCAGCAACCCTATTTTTCCTTCTGGGGTTCTTGAAGAAACCCTCCCCTTTGCAGCCCAAGGTAAGTGAAAAACACTTAAGATTTTGTTTAATTATCTCATGGGAGATTAGGGAAACAAGTTATAAGTGTTTGACTATAAGTATATGGCTGATTATAGAACAAGCTGGTTGTTCATGTTTCCTTGTTATTGAGGAACTTTTTTCTTCTTCTTTGGTTTAAGTGTGAAAGAAAGTTCAAGCTCTTGAAGAGTTCAATTAAAAGAATAAGTTGCTGAATTGAGGTACGGTGACTGCCCCATTTTATTTTTCTTATATATGAATTTGAGAGGGGATTATGGATGTCTTGTTATTGAGAACTCAAGAGATGATGAGATCAATAATTGATTGCTACAATAAAAGGGGTTTGGGACTGTTTTGTGGACTGTTTTGTATGTATATGTTATGGGCTGCCAGGTTGAAGTTGGATAAAGGGGTGATGAGTTTGTAATGAATTATAGAAGAAAGATGTGGTGATACACCACCGAACTAATGCTTGCTGTCCAATCTATTTTGCGTATTGTTTGGAATGTATAATGAAGTCGAGGTGGTTTTGGTGAACCTTATAAGGACTTATCTGGTATGTGGGGGTAATTGGAGGAAAAAAAGGGTTAAAATAACACCCTTGTTGGATAGAGTAATAGTTGCTGCCCGGTTACTGTTTTGGGTGAAATTAAGTACCTTAAATGTGTTGATTGGTTACTAATACTAGTTTACCATATATTCTATTGTAGATAAGTAATCTAAAAGGCGAGAAGTCAAGTTGGGTTAGTTTCGGAATCAAATAACCAGGTATGTAAGGCATACTCTATTTCACACTCTTTGGCATGAAATCATACAATTGTTCCATCAAGCAATTTTCTGAGGTTATCCTATAACAAAGTGATACATAATGGCAGCACATTACCCTCCATGTATCCAATGACCTTGTTCCCACTCTCTAATGCATTAGAACATCTCAATACGTGCTTATTATTAAATCTGCGCGTCTATCTTCACTAGAAAATTTCACGAGCTCTCCGTTTGTTCAAATAAGACCCATGTGTTATTTCAGCTCCTAAACACTTTATTTGAGTGCCAACAGCTCCCTAGCTCATTGTTGTTGCGTTAAGTGTCTATTTACATGTCTCTTATTAGTGTATTACTGGTTCAAGGTATCATAATGTGTGACCACCAAGGTAACAATCTCAAAGGCTAATAAACTAAGTATTGCAATCTGTAAAATGACGAGTGGCAGCTCAGGGGTACTTGCCTAGCATGGGCCAATCTCGATACCTTTATTTGTGGGTGGCAGCTCAGGGGCATAAGCCTAGCATGGGCCGATCCCAATCTTTTTATAGGTGGCAGCTCAGGGGCGTAAGCCTAGCATGGGCCAATCCTAATTTATATTTTTTTTACCACTGATCAGCTGGTCATTTGCGTTATATGGATTACAAAGATTATGAAGTAAGAAGGTAAAATGAAGAAAGAATGTAATGTACATTGTCCCATAAGTATTTATAAAGGTGGTCTACTAGTACTCTTTATACACTTGTATCGGATTTCTATTGAGCTTTTGTATCAAGTGTGTTGCTACTTTCCGCCTTACATATTCAGTACATATTTTCGTACCGATGTCCCTCACGGGGGACCTGCATTTCATGCTGCAGGCAGAGGCACTTCAGCTCATACAACTCACTAGTAGGAGCGCAGGTTATTCAGGGACTATTGGTGAGCTCCAGGTTGATTCAGGGCTTTCCGAGTCTGCTCTACATATTTTGGTATTGTACAATAAGTCTAGAGTAGGGCGGGGGTTTGTCCCGACCCTGACTAAGTCTATGTATCTTTTGGAGGCTTTGTAGACTAATGTAAAGTTATGGTAGTGTCCTGATTTTAGACATGGTGGCCCCACCGGCCAAGTGTTGTACTTATCAGTTTTGGGAGTGTATGTGTACTCAATTTCATCGATGCATAATATTATGTCGTCATAACATTTGGTTGTTACAGTTACATGCATGGGAAGTATAAGGTTATGAATTGGTTCTCTCGGGCCTTTACGGCTACGGGTGCCCATCCGCCCCAATAGGATTTGAGGCGTGACAGAGATCCAGAACATAGTCAATGAATATAGCTCAAGTTTTTCATACAACTACAGTTGAAAAGAAGAGAGATCCAGGTACAATTAATATTCCATGTTCTTTTGAACCATATGAGATAGTCAAGCCCTATGTGATGCTGGAGTAGGATTAAATGTTATGCTATTGGTGATATACAAGTTCTTGGGGTAAGGTGAAATATAGCCTACCTCAGCAAGGTTTTATTAATGGCGGATTCATCGATAAAGGAGCTAGTAGGTATCTACGTTACATGGAAGTCAAGGTATTATATTGGGTAGACTTTTCTTAAATACTGGCAGGGTATTGATTGACATGGACTTGGAAGAGATCACTATTAAGTGAAACAATGAGCAAATTGTTTTGAATATATACATGACAGTACAACAATAAGATGATATGTGAGTTGTGGCAGTGATTGATATGGTGTATGATGACATGATCACAGTTGATGTGCCTATTAAGAAAAGATTAGGGGTAGAAGCCTTAGCCACAGTATCCATAAACTTTGAGGATGATGGAATAGCTGACTATGATGAGATGGTTCATGCTCTACATGGCATGGGCTCTTACAGGTATCCCCCTAAGAAGCTCGATCTTGACATAAAAAATAGAACCACACCTTCTGCGAGACCATTGATTAAAGAATCACCGATATTGGAATTGAAGGCCCCCCCTCCTCACTTGCATTATGCATTCCTAGGGTCCAACAATACCTTACCAGTGATCATTGTTGCAGATTTAAAAGACGCACAAGTGGAGGCTTTGATATCGATATTATGAAAATTTAAGAAGGCTATTGCGTAGACCATTACTAACATTGTGGGGATCCCACTAGGTATATGCACACATAAGATAAAGCTTGAGCTAGACAACATTCCCAGTATTTAGCATTAGAGATGACTAAAACCTCTGATGTAAGAAGTGGTGAAAAGAAGATAATTAAATAGTTAGACGCTGTGGTGGTTTTCCCTATTATAGATAGTTGGTGGGTTAACCCGGTTCAATACATACCAAAGAAAGGGGTGATCACAGTGGTTTCAAATAAAAGGAATGAGTAAGTACCAATGAGGCCAGTGACTGGATGAAAAGTATGCATGGATTATAGAAAGCTAAATAAATGGACTTAAAAAGACCATTTTTCGATGCAATTGGATACTGGACAGACTTGCCAGTAGGGGTTGGTATTGTTTTCTTAACGGGTACTCGGGATACAATTAAATCATGATTGCTCTCGAGGATCAAGAAAAGACTATCTTTACTTACCCCTATGGGACCTTTGCATTCAGGAGGATGCCGTTCAGACTTTGCAATGCACCTGCCACTTTTCAGAGATGTATGATGTTTATATTTTCTGATATTATGGAAGATACGATCAAGGTACTCATGGATGACTTCTCAGTATTTGGAGATTCTTGTAAAGATTGCCTAGCACATCTAGCTAGTGCACTGCAGAGATGTGAAGAATGTAATTTAGTACTAAATTGGGAGAAATATCACTTTATGGTAAGAAAAGGTATAGTGCTAGGGCACAAGATCTCTAAACATGGCATTGAGGTAGACAAAGCGATGATAAAAATGATTGAGAAATTGCCTCCGCCAGTATTAGTTAAAGGTATACAAATTTTTTTAGGTCATACCGATTTCTGTAGAAATTTTATCAAGAACTTCGCTAAAATTGCAACCCCACTATGCAAAATTTTAGAGAAAGAGGTAAAATTTGTGTTAGATAATGAGTATCTCAAGGCTTTCAAATACCTGAAGAAAAGGTTGATTTTAGCGCCTATTATTGTGTCACCAGACTAGTCTGCACTTTTTAAGGTAATATGTGATGCAAGCGGAGTGACCTTAGATGTTGTCCTTGGCCAAAGAAGAGAGAAGATATTACATCCCATTTATTATATAAGCAAAGCCCTAAACCCCGCACAAAAAAATTACACGGTTCAGAAAAGGAGCTACTTGTGGTGGTTTTTGCTTTTGAAAAACTTAGGTCCTACACCAAGGTGATAGTTCACACTGACCATGCAATATTGACGTACTTGATAATGAAGAAAGGTGCTAAACCGTAGTTAATTCGTTAGGTACTTTTGTTGCAAGAGTTTGATTTTGAGGTCAAGGACCAAAAAGGAAAAGAGAATCAAGTCGTAGACCACTTATCCAGACTTGAAGAAGAAACAATCCAGAAACTAAGGAATGATCTTGAGATAGATGATTATTTTCCAGACGAGTGTGTGCTCGTAACATCTCATAATGTGATTTCCTGGTTTGCTGATTTTGCCAACTACTTAGCAAGTGATCTCATTCCAGAAGATTTATCCTTCTAGCAGCAACAAAGATTTATGCATGAGGTAAGGAAATTCTTTTGGGATGAGCCATATCTATTCAGGGTTTATGCCAATGGAGTGATTTGAAGATGTATACTAGAGGTGGAGATACTGAGTATTGTAGAGGCTTATCATTCATCACCAGTTGGGGGTCATCATAGTGGTACACGGATAACCCATAAGATTCTGCAATATGGGTTCTATTAGCCTACAATCTACAAGGATGCTCATGATTTGAACAACCCTGTGACCAATGCCAGTGTCAAGGCAATATTTTGCGACGACATGAACTCCCTATGATACCTATCTTGAAGTTGGAGTTATTTGATGTATTGGGGATTAATTTCATGGGTCTATTTATGAGCTCCTATGGTATAAGGTACATTCTGGTAGCAATTGACTATGTATCAAAATGGGTGGAGGCAGTTGCACTTCCAGATAATGAAGGCAGAAGTGTCACTATTTTTCTAAAGAGAAATATCTCCTCTAGATTTCGCACCCCACAAGTAATTATTAGATATGGTGGTTCTCACTTCTATAATTGGTTGTTTAAGTCCTTGCTTGATAGATATGGTGTGAGTCATGGGTGGTAAGACCCTACCATCCACAAACTAGCAAGCAAGCGGAAGTCTCCAACAGAGAAATAAAGTCCAAATTGGCAAAGACTGTGAATGACAATAGGATCGACTTGTCTAGAAAGCTAGATGATGTATTGTGGGCATAGTTGACAGCTTATAAAACTCCCATAGGTGCATCTCCATATCAGCTTGTTTATGGCAAAACATGTCACTTAGCGGTAGAGCTGGAGCATAAAGTACTTTGGGCATTAAAAAGTTAAATTTTGAATGGCGTGAGGCAACAAATTTGAGGCTAAGCAAGGTAAATGAGTTAGACGAATTCCAGATCTGGGCTTATGAGAGTTCAGCGATATACAAAGAGAGAATCAAGTTGTACCATGATAAGAAAATAGTGAAGGGAATGTTCAAACTCGGTGATTTGGTCTTGCTATACAATTCAAGACTACCTTTGTTTCCTGGTAAGCTAAGTTCATGATGGATTAGACCATCCACTGTGGTTAAGATGTTCCCATATGGTGCTATTGAGGTAAAGCATGATGGTGACGTCCTATTTAAAGTAAACAGGCAGCGTGTAAAACATTACATGGAAAACCTGGAAGAAGTTAAGAGTTTGTGAAGAGACGGACCTTGATGAAGTTTGAGTAGTCAAGGGATCTAAATCGTGTCGCGACAGTAAATTGGATGTTTTTTGGAGGCAACCCAAGGTATGCTGTTTGTATTCGTATTACGTGATTAATGTCAGATCTTCACACCTATGGTAGTGCAGGTATGTTCCTAACTCTCTCATTTTAGTTTGATGCATCGGAGACAATGCATGATTTTCAGGTTGGGGTGGGGCTGCTTGTGGGTCTTGATATCCACTTGGGGGTTTTGTCGTCGTGCCTCTTTTCCCTGGAGGTTTGTTCCTAGTAGAGCCAACATATTTAGGCGTGTTGTGTTTTGTTTGATGATATTTTGTGTAATTAGGAGATTTTGAGTTCTTAGAGCAGTAGTCAGATTTTGACTGATTTTTGATACCCCTCTAAAATATGATATTTTAGAACTATGATTGATGTACATATATGTAAACTCCCCGGATCTTGTTATGGTATTAATATTAGGGACATGATAATTATTTGCTGATAATTATATGAATCGAATAGGTAGTAGTTGGTGATATTGAATCTATGCTATGTGAGTGTGAGATGCTACCTAGTTCCCTTTGTATGTTAAATTCAGAACTTGCCTGGTTAGTCTTTCTTAGGTTGAAGGATATTTGATTAGGAAAGGATAACAGGCCGTTTTTATTCTAGTCCACCTTTAGCCTAAATGACCTGCCATGTGCTTATTGTAATCCTTGATCCATATTTTAAGCCTTATAGCCTATTTTCCTTGTTACACCTCTCACCTTCCCATTTGTGTTACAATTTACCTATTTTGGCCTTGTTCCTTCTTAGACAGTATGCACCTCAACACAAGCAAAAAGTTTAAGTTGAGGGTGGCTATCACAGGGGTATGTAGAATAAAGTGGGTATGAAGAAGGGTCAAATAAGAGAAAAAGTTAGTAGGGATTGGTATGGTAGAAAAAAAAAGAAAAAAATGATAAAGAACTATTCTGAAAAAGTGAAAAAGAAAGAATAAAAGACCACATTCCACCTGAATGTGCAATAAAAGAATAAATGGGAGAAATGAAGGTGGAATAAAAAAGAAATTGGCTAGTAAGTGAGACCCCAAAAGTTAGTGTAGTGCCAAGGAGGCTTAGTCACTTTAAATGTCCATATCTATCATACCAGCCCCAAGCCTATATTACAAGACGAGAAAAATCCTATAGTGATCCTGACATGACTATCTGAATGCTAAGGTAAAGAAAATAAGAGCAAGTCTATGGTATTTGACAAGCATTAACTGGAACTTCTTAGTTGATTATGAGTGTCTCTTGACCGTCCCTGTATTGTCACACATTACTTCATATGAGTGAGTGGGACATCTTTGTTATGAGGACACTTGAGTCATGTTGCTAGCTATTTGCTCGTTTTGGGTAGTGCAATTTGTACATATGAGTGAATTTTTGTTGCTAATGTAATTGCCATAACTTGATTCTTTTATGTCACATTATTGTGCTTCACATGCATACACAATTGGTTTTGAAAAAGAGATGTAGGAGGGGATGTTATGCTTTGAACTAAATGTGATGACAAACTGTGTTGAATATCTTAGATTCTCCTAGTTAAGCGTCGTTTTTGTTTATTGGATTTTTGTTGCTTGAGGACATGCAAACATTTTAACTTAAGGGTGTTGATGTGCTATAGAAATATAGCACTTTCGATGCTTAACGAGGAAAATATGCAAATTTCTGAGGGTTTTTGTTAGATTTGATCTATTTTGGGGTATGTTTTACGGAAAACCATGATTTGGATGATAAATTCGTGAAAATAGTGAAAAGAGGAATTTTTGGTTACTTTTAGAGCGATTATGGATAATTGGGATGTTTTCCAGCTTCATCATGATTAATGCATGTTTGAGATTTAAAGAAGAGCTGAAAACCAAGTCAACATGTGGCAGCAAGAAGGACCTACGGACCGCATGTACATAAAACAGGTTCTAGAAAGTCAAAATCTCGAGATTTAAACATTGCCGGATTTTTGCTCCTACTACCTATGCCCTGTGCCTGGGCTGCAAGTAGTATCTACACTCTGCCAGACCACAGGTGCAGAAAATGGGTGGTCACCGACTCAATTTTCTCCTATTTCATTCTGGCTTAGTTTTTAGGGTTTTCTCTTGTACTATAAATACCATTTATGTACTTTTTAGTCAAATATATATGAGAGATAGAGATTACACACTTTGACACTTAGAAACATATTTTGATTTCAAGATCTATCTCTGATCTTGGGATTCCATTGTATTGACTTTGCTTGATTATTCAGTTTACAGTTGTGAGTTTTCTTTCATTTTATCATTGTGATTTCATTTTTACTTTCAAAATGAATGTTATTGATTTCTTCACAATCATGAGCGGCTAAAATCCATAGCTAGAGTTGTGGAAATCTTGACAGATTGACGAAGTAGAGAAGTGTGATTATTGACGAGAAATCAATACCCATGACATGCATTGCTTTATCTTCATTATAATAGTTGTCTTAGCGGTTGCAAATGTTAGGATCCCTCCTAGATATTACTACTTGCCCTAACAAAGGGGTAGTAACTAGGAAAAGATAAACACAACAGTAATTTTGGGAGTTAATAGTCGATCCATTACAGTACAATGGCATATGCAAATGACTATTAGTCTTCATCTAATAACTTGAGACTCAAAATGTGATGGTCAACTAGGACCAGGGTAAGGGTTAGTAATGTAACACTCTGAGACTTAATAGGTAAAGGGTAAAATCTTCCTACTTGTCCAAAAGACTGTATGAGGTACATAACTTATCGGTTCTGCATGTAATATATTAAGTTGGTTCAATAACGCACGATAAACCTATGGAGTTGAGATGCTAGGGGGAATACAAACCTAGTTTTCACCCATAACTGATTTCAACCAGAGTTAATATTATTACTTTCTCGAGATTACTACAAACAAAACCCCTCATCTACTTTCCAGTACTGCTTGTGGACTACAACTACGGATGACTATAAACCATGTGTTCCCTTAGGATTCGACCCCAACCTTAATTGGATTACTATATCTTAACAACGACCGTATCATCATCTAAAACAAGGTGTTGCTTGGAAGTCATTATACGGTTGTACACCAAAGTAACCCATTGCCTTAGCTCCGGGTTACGGTGTTGGCTGACCTACTGGTAGGTTTTAGTAGGTGTCATCATGACTCGTAAATCGGGCCGTGACATTAATTCAGGTTAATATTGGAGTTGTACAGCAAAATATGTAAGATTACTCTGTCTCGTACTCTTTAGCATAAAATCGGATACGTCTCACAAAGTAAGCTTTCGAAGTTCTCCTATAGCAAATGATACACAATGGTAGCGTATGATCTCCTATATAGCTAACAACATTGTTCCCACTCTCTAATGTTACACCTTAATACATGCTTATTACTTCTTCACGCCTACCTTCACTAGAAAGTTTCAGTAGTTCTCTGTTTAGTCAAATAAGACCCATGTGTTATTTTCAACTCCTAAACATTTCATTCGTATACAAACCGCTCCCTACCTCATTGTTATTGTTTTAAATATTTATTCACATGTCTCTTATTGGTAGATTATTGTTCCAAAGTACAATAATGTTATGACCACCAGAGGAACAATATGATCACCAGAGTAACAATCTCAAAGGTTAAATAAACTAACACAAATCTAAATTGAAGGGGTGGCAGCTCAGGGGCGTAAGCCTAGCATGGGCTGATATCGATACCTTATATGCGGGTGGCAGCTTAGGGGCAAAAGCGTAGCATGGACCAATCTTAATTTGTTTATTTATGGGTGGCAGCGTAGGGGCGTAAGCCTATCATGGGCCGATCTCAAATTGTGTATTTCTTTTCTTTTAGTTGTATGATTTTTGTTATTCTAATTTTTTTTTCTTCTCTTACCATTTTAGTTAATTTTAAACTATTAAATATAAAAAAAATAATAAAGAGATAATTTTATAAAACTTTTAATAAAAAACAAAAAATTCAAATTATTTTTCCTTCACACTTTTAAACTAGGCACGAGGATCATCCCTTTTCGCCTCTAATTGGTCTGCGTTAAGCAAATACTCAGAAATTTCGTACAGCAACAGCATACATTAACAGGATTTTTCATTACTCCCCGTACAAACAAAACCCTTAAGCCCCCTCCCCCCTCTCCTCCTCCCTTCGATAACCCTAAATTTTTCTCTTTCTCTTTTCTTCCACTATTATTCACCCAGGTACTTTCTTCAGAGTACTCTATTTTTTCATGTTTTGTTTTTATATATTTGTTTCTTATTTGTTGTCTGCTGTATGTGTTTGCTTCCAGATCTGTTACTGTTCTTTCCATGTGGTGGACTTGTGGTTCGTGTTCGTTGATTTGTTTTTGTGAAATTTTGTTGAATCTTAATTGTTTCTCTTTTCTGGGTACTATATCTATTTTTGCATCTATTACTTGTTCCTTAATGCTTTGCATCTATTACTTGGTCCTTAATGCTCTTTTGAGGTGTTCTGCCTGTTACGAGGTAATTCTAGACGTTGCTGGGTATCGTTGGTTTGTTTTCTTGCTGAATAAGGGAAATGTGAAGATCTAGGACACCAATAATTTCCAAATGTTCATTGTGTGAATTCCTTTTTGGTGTGAATGATTTTAGTATTTCTTGTTGGAATAGCTGATTTTTCCATCAGCACCATATCAGTATGGCAGGTTCTATCTTGAACACTTAATGCATGTGCTGATTTACTAAAGGTTGCAGACACCTCTGTGTTATTGAGAGGATTTTCTGTGGTTACTATAGCTTTAATTTTCTTACTTGTTGTTTTATTAATAAAAGCAAGCAGGAGGGAGCTGTGTGAGGCAGGAGAAAGTGCCGTTACTTTAACCATGACTAGAATAATATCATTAGATGTGAGGGCTAAAAAACTTGACAAAGGAATGGTGACTAAGGGAGGTCACAAAAGGAGGATTTTGCTCCGTGCTTTCTAAAAAAGCATTAAGGGACCAAGTAATAGATGCAAAAGTTTAAAGTGTGTGAAGTAACAAATGGGTGGGGTGGACCAATCTTAAATCCAAAAAGGGTAGCAAGGGAGATCTTGGTTGTTTGGGAAATTGAGGTTTAAATAGGTAAGTATACATATTTTTAGAAAGGAAAGAGGATCAAAATACATAATTATAGGAGTAAATCAAGCTATACTATGTTTACAAGATCCTAGGATAATCTATAATATCTATGAGATTCTAATAATCCTTTTAATGCTATTTAATATTCTCGTTGTTTAGTTTATGTGTTTTAGTTTGACTAGACACAAAGTTTAAAAATGTAATTTGACTTGAATTTTGTAGTTTTAAACTAGGATGTGTGTAACATACCAAAAATATTATGTCATGTCATTCGTTTAAGGATGTTTCATTAAGGGTAAAATAGGAATATTGGAATTAAAAACTCACTAAACATATAATGTGCCATTCTTTTTAGACAAACAAAGGACGAGACTTAAAACAAAAATAAGGCATAAATGGAAGGAATAAGTTTTCGTCTTTGGTATGGTTTCTGTGAATGACTATGTAGCATCATGTGTGTTTGTGTTTCTATTGAATTTTTTTTTTTTTGAAACTGAGTGTTTCTATTGAATTTTGAATCTGGGTAACTTTAATGGTTCTTCAAAATTTTGATTTTGGAATTTGAATTGCCTGTTCCTAAGATGCTGAGATACAAGGGTAATCAATATTTTAAGAAACTGTTTATCTCTCATTTTAGAGACCTAAGCTGCAGAGAGTATCACTTATGCAGCTTGACATCTTATTGTCACAGGGAGGGGTTGCTGCGGCTACATCCGTATTTGGCTATCATTGATGGATTTATAAAGGTGAGAATTTCCTTTTAATCTCATGGCCTGGGAGTTATCTACCTTAAACCACCTTAGCAAAAGAAATTGCATTAGCATAAAGTTGTATTTTGTCTTGGGATCTGTAGATTGCTTGTTAAAATCCTCTCCAGACGTCCATGGTATTTTAGTATAAAATAATAGTCACAGTGATTCTTGTATGTTCCATGGTATCTTAGTATAAAATAATAGTCACAATGATTCTTGTATATATATATACCAATTCTTGGTCCTAGGCTCGCTATTTTAGCCATGGGAAGGTAGGATGGTAAGTCTTCTGGCCTCCATCCAATTTAACTGCCCTTTTTACTCATTTCGCTGTGGTTAATTATCTAGGTCAGCGTGAATGTTTTAATCTTATGGTGTTAATTATGATTAAACTATTACTTATCAGCTCTATAAGACTAAATTGAGGATGAAGCTCCTAAAATCCATGTATATTGTAGTTGTTTTCTCTGATATCTGAGACTACTGTCCTTTGTAAAAAAGTGAAAACCATGGTGCAGAAAATTAAGAAATGATTCTCAATAAATTAAGGGATTTGTTAGGGCGTATAAAGAGAAGTTTATATTAGTTGAATACATATGTTTTGTTTTTTATGAAGTAAGTACATTTCATGGATGGCCTCAAGAAGATGCAGAAGTTATAAAAAGGGAGATATAAAAAGGTTAAGTCAGCTCTAATGCAAAACAGGTAAGAGCAGAACTAGGGAGCGGACAAAATCCAAAATACTAATCAGAGCTATTTACAGGGGTCAGATTGAACCAACTAAACAAATCAAGTAAACATCTAGTCTTCAGGGAGTGGTTACATTTGCCATTCCTTTACACACCATAAATACTAGCAGGTAATTTAGATTTTCTTGATGGCTTTACGGACTTTCCATGTTCTCAAGATTTCATAGGCAACTTTTAAACTGAATGGCATGACCTGAATTAGTCCAAAAATTGAAAGGAACATGCTACAGAATCTGTTTTTATTGAACATTTTAGAACAAATGATTGGAGTTTTCTGTTCTTTTGACACACATAACACCTATTTTCTAGCTGCATATGGAGATTGTCTTGAGTCAAAGCCCTATTAAGACTGTCCAGCTGAAACAGAACTTTTATGGGTAGTTTGTTCTCCAATTTAGTTTTCAAGGCTGTGATTTAATCATTTCATTGTGGGAGTTGGAATTGATTTATCTACTAAAAGCCACGTGGGAGGTCTATCGCTGGCCTCCATGGTAGAATCAGTCGGTGGACCTGAGTGGTGGTGGTTTACCCTTATAACGTGGTCTCAAAATATAAGTAATTTCTGCTGGGCCTTTATCCTTTTTTTTAGGTTAAGCGTTGGTACAGAAGTGGGCAGATGTTGCTTTGACTGAAAATGTTCCATCTCTTGTATTGCCCCCTTTTAGTTTGTTGATCCTCTGTAGTGTTCACCGTGCAACTGCCCAGTTTTGTTGCTAGCTCTAGTAAACCATTCATCTCCCAGTCATGAATATTCAGTCTTAAGTGTAGATCCATGTGTTGCCTTTATTCTTGGAATGGTTGAATCTGGACGCAAGCTATCTGGAAGATGTTTGGAAACTCATCTTTTAATATGTCGTGCTGCTCAACCACTTGCCCTTCCTAATAATGTTATATACTTATAGGATTTGCGCAATTGTTAGCAAAGTTTGATTGTAAACATTTTTTCCCTTCCTTGGAATTTCCACGTTCCTGTAAGGGCATCGTGTTTCTGCTGGATGACCTATAAACTAGGTGTCCGTCATGATAAACACGTAGAGAATGCAATTTTTTTTTCTTTTTTGGATTCACGTCAAAATCTTAATGGAACATTGAAGTCCCACTTAATGTCAAAGAGGCTCTTTACAATTGCCTTTTTGTCTGAAACACTTATGGGGTGTGATGCTATTATAAATCCGATGTTTAATTACAAGAACTTGATTTCCTTCAAGTTTCGATTAGCATGTTATTATTAACTTGAACAACAACTATTGCATAGTTGTTAACATCTGGATGAAGAAAATACTATAAAGAACACATTAGATCTAATTGGGTCATGACTGTGAAAGCAAGTCCTGCATGGATTAGAAGATTGATAAAGTGGTAGTGAGAGTGTTATGTTATCGCACATTGGTTGTGGGATGTGGAATTGGCCTATTTATATGGTTTTAGGCAATTCTCACCTTGTGAGCTAGCTTTTGGGTTTGACTTCCACTCAAGTTCCATTTTAAAAAGATTTTTATTATGATTGAAGAAGATAGCATTTTATGTTGTTGCTGAGAAAGAACATTTCTTCTTGACTGTTTCCTCTTGATGATCTTAGGTGAAAAAGTTTTAACTAGATTATCCCACAAATGGTAAGGAGTACCTCATCATAGGTAAAATTCTAAGAAATACATTTAAGATTGCAATAATCAAGATTTAGGTCCCTTATGGGCCTTATTAAGCCTACCTCTCTTCTGAAAAATGCTCCTAAGCACATTTCCTAGGGTCTCTAACTAAGGTCCCTTAAGGGCTGGCCTTAGTAACCCTTTCTGCAGTGGACTTTCTCCATTGTAGTTCCTGTTAAATTGATTTCTTTAGTCATATCCCTTTTCTTATTCATGGATAATAGGATCTACGTTCACCTAGGGGGTGAACGTATGCTATTATTGTTTCTAGATCTAAAGCATAGATTTGGAATGATTGAGTATAAAGAAAATGAGCTCTACTATGGATTTGCAAGAGGCTCAAGGAGGTGTCTAAAAACAGAGGAAAGTCTTTCATGTTTTGGTGATGTAGGAATTTCTCAATAAACTTTTTTTGCCTTAGAAATCTAATTAACATGGGAGATTATTTCTATCATATCTGTCAAGTGCCAAGAAATAGTAGTAATACCCCCTACGGCGGCAGGAACTCAATGACCGCCTCGCCTTCTATTTAGGGGCAGAAAACGTTCCTTTATCAAAAAACGATTCGATTTTAGGGAAATTTCATAATGTAATTGTTTCTAGGGAGAATGCCGCTGGAGTCTATTGGGGGAGATCCATCCAGAAAGACTTATTGGATTGGTTATTCGCCCTCGAAAACAAGAAGTTTTGGTCCGGCTCATCATTTTATCCCAGGCTTCTTTCTTTTTCTCAATATGATTCTTCAAAGATGCTAAAATTGACTATCTCATGGAAGGGAGTGAGGTGTGAGAGAAAGTCTTACGATCCAACTATCTCTTGTACCTCCTAATTGGCGTTGAGGAGTCTTCATCTTGGAGTCTATCTATTTGTTTTTATAGTGTGTGAAGTCTAACTAATGGAAATTGCCTATGAATTAGTTCCAAGAAAGCGGTCGTTCATGTCAGGAATAGAGGCCGTTAAGGATGTACTTGCTTATCTTTTTTTTGTCGAGATTGGGTTAGTGTGAAGTGTACCGTTTGTCTAGCCTATGCTTTGCAAGCCACACTTGGAGACGGGGACAGAGGCATGCCTGACTCTTTAGAAAGTATTCAAGTGTTGAAAGAGTGAAGTCTGGGGACAACGGTAAACATGAGGAATGGCTTCCAGGTTCATCACAAGGAAAACAAAAACCAAGATTTGCCTTATTCGGTATCAAACGAGAACTGCAAGCAAATAGAACACCTTTCAAGATTATCAATACCGTTACATAAATCGTAAATGCATGAATGTGATGTGATCCGATCGAGTCGAAGCGGATTGATAAGCAGAACCAAAGTCATACCCAGGTTGAAAATAGAAATGTGGTCAACCATATCGAGATAAAGAGCAAGGGTAGGACCCTCAGGATTCCTGATGAAGTAAATCGGATAGAGAGTTCTCTCATGGACTCAGTGAAGATTGCGAGGTCAATAAAATTCTCCAGAGAGTGAGATTTCCAGTTGTAGTATTTAGTTTGGGGTGCCAATAGGAACCTTCTTTTTTTCGCTTGATAGAAATATCATATCATACATAAGAGAAGAAAGCTGCTAGCCGAGGGTGGAGAAGTGCCACACCTTCGTGGGTTGCTAAGGAGAGAATAAACCGAGAGGAGAGTCCTTGACTTAATATATGTCTTTAGGCCCTCGCTAGGCAAGTAAAGCTCTTTTGCTGCTCTCTTAATAGCGTCTTCTTTCCTTCTTTTGGAGTCGATGAAATGGACAGTTCGCACAGAGCTAGTTAGCGGGTAAGATCAAATAGATCTCTTAGCCGGAAGCTATCCCTTTTATAGTGTCATGCCATTCTTCCAATGCCTTTATTCTACCTGAAAATACATTTATTGAGGGATGGATACATTTTGTGACAAAAATAGAAAGCTTTATTAGTAGTGACCTTCCGATACAAAGATAAAGTTTCAAGGGGTACAAATATCACCTCGTCTTAAGGAAGGGGAACTATAAAAGAGCATAACAGAAAAGCAAATGGGCACATAAGGAGCAATTGATAGGGGATGAGGGAGTATCTCTAAATATTTCTGTGTAGTTCGATGACAAGGATATCTTGGGCAATTGCTTAGTTGGAAAATTTTCGAGTGAGGAGGATCCTCCAACTATAAATGATGTAAGAAGATGGCCTATTAATTCTGGAACGATGCACAAAGGGTACAAGTGTAGGATATTAATGTGTTATGGCCTAGTCCCGTGGTGGTATTGTCCACTTTAGGCCTAGGCCTGTCTTACTTTAAAACACGTCACTAGGGTTTAAGGCCCACTTATAAACCTTGTATCTTTCTTATGTTTTGCCGATGTATGGCTCTTATCCTACGTGAGAGTGTCACATACACCTCCTTTTATAGACTTAGGGTCCTCGTTGAGGTTTGCCCTACTACATGGATTCGCCTAGACTCGGCTGAGGCTTGCTCTGCCCTTTCGAGATTTACCTAAGCTCAGTTTAACTCTGATCCACCATCGACAAGGCTGACACAAGTAACCCGGGTACAATCTGCAATGGGCCAACCCACTAGTGATATTGGCTACCTTAGGACTATGCCCGCACGACTTTAAAATGCATCTCTTCGGTGTAAGTTTGCGTACGTATATACCCAATATCTCTTTTGTGTTTTGCTGATATGGGACTTTTATCCTAAGCTAGGGTGTGGTAGAATGAATTTTAATTTTTGTTTGAATTCTACCTAGGGTTGTTGAAGAACATATACTGACGAGAGAATGGTGGAGGCAAAGAGGCAACTAAAATTGCAATAGGGACACCAATAACTGGTCAAATCATAATACGTTTGACTGGTTTTAGATTCTAATAATAGGCTTCCACTTCATCTTTGGTCAAGCTCTCTATTAAAAAAGTCAGTGAAAGATGCGGTGGTTGGTTGGAAATGAAGGAAGAAATTGAATTGAAGAATCATTAGAGATGGGCTTGTGTTTGAGTTAAGGTCCACTTGAAGATAATTTCGACAATGATTGACATCTGCGACGTGAATCTTGTTTTCTCGCTATCCATATGGGTTGAATCTCCATGAGATATTGAAAAATAGAAAAAGGTCAGCTTTGTATGGGTAGATAGAGAACATGTATGGAGTTTCGAGGTGGAGGGGTTGTGTCTACGTCTGTAGAAGCGAAGAGGAAATGGATCCTGCTTGAAAATTTTGTAGGTCGGTGAAAGTACCTTTATTGGCTCTAAGGGTGTTGATGAAAGGCATTTGATTGAGGGTGTTCTTTTAAATAAGTTGGCCCTAGCAGATGATGGCCCCGTTATAGTAAAAGAATATAGTAGTAAATTGGGCCATTTAATTGAGAAAGATCGAAAAATGGGCTTTTTAAATAAAGAAGAAATAAAGCCCATATTCAGGTTATCAAGGACATGAGATTAGATAGGAGGATGTGAGGGACACAAATTAGAATAGAATGTTAATTGGGTAGGAGTGTGGTCGTGCACTAGCCATAAATGGTAGCTTAGAGTTGCCGTAGATGTTGAACTGGAGCCAATCCCTGCTTATGATATACACATTGCTGTTGTTTATTATGTTTCGATTATCGCATTGTTTTGTTGTTGATTTATTATTTTTCTTGTAGATTTTAAACTGTTCTCTTGTTGCTATATTTTCTTCACTGTTTTCCTTCTCTTTATATCTAGATTTGCTACACTTTGAGTCTCGGGTCTTTTGGAAACAGCCTCTCCGAGGTAGTGGTAAGGTCTGCGTACACTTTAGAGCCTCCCCATACCTCAGTTGTGGGGTGATATTGGGTATGTTGTAACAAATAAAGCCTATCGAAAAATTAGCAGCTGAACCCTTTGTTCCAAAAATAAACTTGGATGTGATTTTTAAGGCCTCAACTCGGGTTTATTCAGCGAAAGAAGTAGAAAGTTGTTTGGCAAGGGAGAACAACAAAGTTGATAAAAACAAGGTGCAACTAAGAGTGTGTCAAAATTCAGATAATGAGATGGATGCAAGAATCAACTAATGAACTTTCGATAAAGGAGAAAGAAACTAAAGAAATCGAGGATCGAACAGAGGATCAATTGACAATTGATAGTACATGGTTACTTAGTTCCCCTACAATCTGTCTTGCTAGTATCTGAGGAGTTTATTTCAATAAGCGATCGAGTTATTAAAGATAAGCACCATGAGGTCTCAGGTTTAATTCCCAGCAGCGACATCCACTAAGTGAATTTTTTTCATTGTTCTAGCCTTGGTGGACACAGTTATCTGGTACCTGTTGTTGGTGGGAGGTGGCAGGTATCTCGTGGATTTCGTCGAGGTGCGCGCACGTTGGCCCTGACACCACGATTATCTTAAAAAAAGCTATTAAAGATAATACGACTCTGTGTGCATAATAATATAATCATGATGAGCTAAGAATTTGGGGCTGCGTTCAAAGGTTGTGAAAAAATAAGCTTTTGCTTATTGATGTAAGTATATTAAAACAAAGGGTGGAAAAGGAGATAACTTTGGTGGCAGAGACATTGATTGATAAGCAATTGGTCTCAAAAGAGTTCAGAAATTATGAATTTGTCATGAAAGTTGAGGGAGAGCCACAAAGTGATTCAAGAAGCAGGGTGGAGAAACACAAAAACTGGTACATAATGATGGTAAATTTTTTATCTTGGAATGCGAGGGGGCTAGGGCTGAACAAGGAGATTAAAAGGAAACCGGAAAGATCATTAGTACATCAGTGGGGAGTAGGTATTTATGTACTTATAGAGATAAAAACAGGGGGAGGGGAGCCTTGAAGTAACTAGTAAAGTTGCTGCCATTTGACCAGGAGGTCACAAGTTCATGCCTTGGAAACAGCCTTTGGTAGAATACAAGGTAAAACTGCGTACAATACATTTTTGTGGCGGAGCATTTCCCCAGACCTTGCGCATAGCGGGAGCTTTAGTGCATGAGGTTGCCTTTTTAAAAATGGGGGGAGGGGGACAGTGGAAAATTATTTTCAACAATTATGAGGAAATAGATGGGTAGGGGGAACATGGTTGGATTATACATGGCTGATGGATGCGTGTCGGATCCTTCCAAAGTAGTGCATTTTTAAAGGATTCGACATGGGTGGCGAAATTTTTGGAGAGTCTGAGCAATATATACGGTATATAAGGATTGTGGGAAATGAAGAGAAGGGAGTTAGGGTGGAAAACAACGACTATCAGGGGGAGGAGGGTCATGGGTCCTTGGGTGGTTTGGGAAACTTTAATGTGGCCAGATTTCCATTGGAGATAATTGACTAAAATGGAATTATTGGAGCCGTGGCTGTATTCTCGGATTGCACCAACGATTGGAGTTAATATTCCTTCTTTATTTGGGGAATCCTTTATATGGAGGAGGGGTGTGAATCACATGTGTGCTTCTAGGATTGACAAATTCCTTTTTTCATCACTATGGCATAAAAGGTTTCTTTTTTTTTTGGACACTGGTAACATTATGGCATGAAAGGTCTTTGCAGATTAACCAAAGTCTGCTTTAAAAAATGGGATCGGATCACAATCCAATTATGCTAACTTGTAGACATTTGAATTTCAAGAAGACATTTTAAGTTTGAAAATTAGTAGCTCAATGTGGAGGGGTTAAGAGGTAAAGTGCAAGATTGGTGGAAATCTTTCAATGTGAGAGGAACGACAGATTTTGTGCTAGCTTCCAAACTTAATCTTCTTAAAGGCAGGCTTGAGGGATGAAGAAGAATTATATTTTGACCTAAATTAATAACTTGGAAGTCATCCAAAATCAAAGGCCTTTGACTGATGATGAACATGTACATAAGATTGTCCTTGGAGTTTGAGAATTAGCAAGGAATGAGGAAATTGCTTGGACATAAAGATCAAGAGTCTAATGGATTAAACATGGAGACAAAAACAAAATGACCACTTCACTTAAAATACTCAACACAGTTGAGACCCTGAAGCTTGATGTAGAAGATGTTACTGACTTGTAGGCCATTACAAATTCCATCATGAAATTCTACAAGCAGTTTATTATATAACATGAAGTAGTTGTTTGTCTAGGTATACCATTAGGATGAAAACACTGTTTTGGAGATATGGAATGCAATCATTGGAAAAACAGAGAAGTTAACTTTGTGGAAGTCTCAGTATCTTAGTAGACTCATTTGTTGGAGGCTCTACCAACAAATGTAATGTCTCCATTTCCTATGCCAATCAGGGCAATTGACGTCCTTGACAAGTTGAGGATTTCTTATGGATTGGCAATAAAGAGGGCAAGAGTCTTCACTTGGTAAAGTGGGAGATAGCTCAACAAAACAGAGATCAAAGAGGTACATGTTAAGAATTTGAAGCTTGCAAATAAATTACCCACTTATGAAATGGTTATGGAGATAAAATGTGGAGCATCAAGCTCTTTGGAAGGAAGTAGTTCAGCAAAAGTTTGGCTAAGGACACTGGTGTTCAAAACATGTTATAGACACATATGGTGTAGGTGCGTGAAGATTGTGTGGAGATCTATTAGATCTCTATGACCTGATTTTAGGAGTACATGTTATAAGATAGGAAATGGCATCACGATTTTATTATGGGAAGATATTTGGACTAGGAATGGAACACTACAAGAACTTTTCCCTAGGTTTTCTCTATTAGTAGCAAACCTGACTGCACAATTGAAGAATTGTAGACACCTCAAAGTTGGGACATATCATTCAGAAGGCTGCTACTAAATGATGGGAAGTGATAAGTGTGGCTAAACTACTGACTCAGGTGAGGACTTTTTAGGCACAAATGTTGAAGCTGATATAATTAGATGGAAGCATCATTTCTTGGATGTTGACAGTGAGAGGTTTTACATATGGGGGATATTCGAATTGTCAGTTGTTTCATCCTATGTTGCTCGGACTCTTCAAACATGCTGGCGGGTGTGTGTTGGATCCTTCAAAAATAGTGTATTTTTGAAGGATCCGACACGAGTGCGGAAACTTTTTTGGAGAGTCCGAGCAACTTTGGTTTTAACTGGCCTATGGAAGCTTGTGTGGAAGAACATCACATCAACAACGGTGAAATGTTTATCCTGAAGCTCTACAGAAAAAGAAGAATACAATCAACATCTAGATGTTCTCTGTGTCAAGAGGCATGAAATAGTGGATTTTGTAGGAGTTTGGTAAGTAATATTCACTCAGTAGCTCATTTTTTTTTTTGGAGGTTGCCAGCATATCCCTTAAAGCTGATGAATACAAAGTTACCGTTTTTTTTTGTTTTGTTTTTGTTTTTGTTTTTTCCTAATAAAAAGAGCATTCTTTTTGTTGGTAGATGCTATCTCTGTAGCTTTTGAAAACTTCAGGAGAAAGATGGTTTATGTGTCTCTATTTAAGAAATAAATAAATATTGACATGCTAATGGACAATGAACACTGTCGTTTTCTTCGAGAAAAGACATTAAGACACCATCAGGATTGTCCTGAATTTTCAACAAGACACCTAAAGTTTGCGGGAGTTCTATTACCCCACAAAACTAGTTTCAACCATAATAAATAGACTAATTTGACCTATTTTCAGTGCAAGTGCAATGTCACGGATGAGTGGACGCGTGAATGAGTTAAAGTTCACCTCTAAGCCAATATAAAACTGCCATGTGGCATTACCAACTTGTCTTCTCCAAATAAGGCATCTTCTCCAAACATGAAAGAGGATCTACATAGAGTTCTTCCATCAATGTTAAAAAAGAAAAAAAATGGTGTCTACTCCATCCATTCACTTTAATCAAAACCCCACTCATGCTTACAATTTCTCGCTCTTCGATTTCATATTTCATCTCCCATCATATATCAAAATTTCAATATGCCATAATTTTGGTCATAACGTATATTTAGAGAAATTGGAAATCTTTGACTTGAAGTGGGCAAGAATTAGAATGATGGTCACAATTGCCCTAATCAGGTAGCAATTGAACGAAAGTTTTTTTATCCCCATCTGGGTGGAGAAGAGAGTTCGATATCAAAAGGCGTCGTCAGAGATCGAGGAAAACAGTGAAGGAACCAGAGGTTCGAATTGTGCTATGGACTATAGGGTAAAAGATTTGTTTCTAACAGAGAAAGGACAAGCTCTTATACCTACAACTGACGAATCTCAGAAAGAGCATGCGAGTGTTTAGTGACACCACCAAGAAAGTCGTGGAATTTGCCTGAGAAAGAAAAGAGAGAAGAGAAGGATTTTGCTGCTGGAAAAAAAATAGATATGGAAGAGTGAAATGGGTAGAAATGTTAATGGGTTGGAGTTTTATCCGACCCTATATTAAAAGGATAGAAAAAAATAATATTATATTATTTAATTAGGGAGTGAGATGCACGTTGTGAGGCTGAGAACACAATTGGTGTAAAAGTGTGTATTTATTATGGTTAGGACTAGTTTCGTGGGGTAATAGGACATCCCACAAATTTTAGGTGTCTTTTTTAAAATTCGAGACAACTTTAATGATGTATTTATGTCTATTCTCTTTTGCTTCATTACTTTTTTGGGTGGAATGAAGAGATTGACGAGGATGACATTCAGAGTTACAACAACTATAGGATTTAGGTTGAGCAGGACCAAGAAGGAATACTTGGAGTACAAGTTCAGTGATTTAACACATGAGACTGACGTGGTAGTGAAGTTGGATTCCCAGGCCATCGGAAGAGAGATAGTTTTAAGTATCTTGGGTTTATTATCTAGGGTAATGGAGAGATTGATGAGGATATCACACACCATATTGGTGCAGGGTGGAAGAAATAGAGGCTCACCTTTGGAGTTTTTTGTGATAAAAAGGTGTCTCCTAAACTTAAAGGTAAGTTTCACAAAGTGATAGTCCGACCGACAATGTTGTATGGAACGGAGTGTTGGTCAGTCAAGAACTCCTACATCCAAAAGTTGAAGTTGGTGGAGATGAGGATGTTGCATTGGGTGTGTGGACTTACTAGGAGATATAGGGTTAGAAATACGATTATTTGAGAGAAGGTGGGTGTGGCTTTGGTGGAAGGCAAGATGCGAGAAGTGAGGTTGAAATGGTTCAAGCATGGGAAGAGGATGTGCATGGATGTCCCATTACGAAGATGTGCGAGGTTAGCTATGGATGACTTCAGGTGGGGTAGAAGTAGGCCGAAGAAGTATAGAAAGGAGGTGATTAAACATAACATGGAGGAGTTACAGCTTACTGAGGACATGATCCTAGATGAGAAGGTGTGGAGGACGCAAATTAGGGTAGAAGGTTAGTAGGTGGGAGTGTGTCCTTGCTAGTTGGAAGGGATGCTTTGTTTGTCGTCGTGCCAGTAGTTATAGTGCTATGCGTGTGTCTTGTAGTTTCTTGTTTGTGGTGCTTTGGTGATGTTTGTGATTTCGGATAGATAGTTTATAGTACTACTATGTGGATGTCTTGTTTCTGTTATTCTCTATTAGTGTGTTATTCCATTTTGTCTTTTTATTTTAATTACATCTTTTATAGTGCTTTGTCCTGAGCCGAGGGTCTATCAGAAACAATTTCATCTGAGGCAATGGTATGGACTTGCCACAATTTACCCTTCTTAGATCACACTTTGTAGGAATACACCAGGTATGTTGTTGTTGTACTTTTTTAGGGGGTTGGGGTTGGGGGTCGATCCCGGGGGAAGTGGCTAAAAATTAACATGACCAAAGATTTGAGGGGTCTTTTGTTAACTTGTTTGGACGTGAGTTGTGTAGGTATTAAATGCCACACAAGTAATACCATGTTTTGATGTTGGTTAGGAGGTAAGTTATTCATGTATTAAATTAGTGCTGTGTTTGGTTTGCTTGAAACTTGCATAACTAATGTGTTAGAATTGGAGTAGGAACAGTAGTATATAAAATCCTACTTGAAAAAGGATTGCATTGTGGTGTCCTAATTGGAAAAGTATTATTGTGTAGTCTCTTAGTTGGAAAAAGATTATAGTGTAGTGTCTATAAATAGGGTCTTAATGTAACAAGGTAGATGCATCAATTCAATAATATTTTTTTCTCTTATATTTCTCTAATGGTATCATATCCTTTACAATCTTGGTAGAGAATCAAAGAGTTTCCGCTATCGTCGGACGGCTATAACCCATCTGTGCCGCCCTGTTTGGCAATGATCATGTTAGCAAATGATTGGGTCATCGTGCTTCTTTCTAGTGACGATTTCCTCATATCTAATTTGCGTAGCACTGTGCATCTTTTAGCTGACTACAGTTTGAATAGAACTGTTCATCTCTTAAGACTACTAATATTTAATTTGCGTACTACTATGCATTTTTTCGGACTACTTTCTCATATTTGAGTTGCATAGCACCGTGCATCTTTTTTGGTGACTCCTCAGATATAATTTGCGTTGGGTCATGCTGTCATTCTGACCCTACCCATATAATTTTTATTTTCCAGTAGGGTTGTGCCTTCATTTTGACCTTACCTATATAATTTCTCTTTTTTAGTAGTGTTGTGCTATCATTCCGACCCTACCCATATAATTTTTTCTCAGATTGTGATCACTTTTCAATCATCAAATTTAATAATTCGGTGTGTGAGCATGTTCCGACCAATTTTTTGATGACTTTCTTTTCAAGATCTACTCATCTTTTGATTTCGAGATGACCTATATATTTATACCAGTTTTCGGCAATTTTCTTGCGACAGATCGACTTTCCGGCGATGTTTACTACTTTTCCGACCACTTTTTCAGTTTGTTCCTTTTCAACTCTGGTCTCCCAGATGTCCAGAGCGGTCCTTACTAGTTTTCTTGCAGATATCTTCGCCAAGTCTAGTTTTCTTGCAGATATCTTTGACAAGTCTCTCACCGGTCCTCATATTAATTACATCTGTAACAAGCTAGGTACATATGACTTGTCTGCGCTAGTTTGAGGGGGAGTGTTAGAATTAGAGTAGAAACAGGAGTAATATATAGAATCGTACTTGGACAAGGATTTCATTGTGGTGTCCTAATTCGAAAAGGATTATAGTGTAGTCTCCTAGTTGGAAAAGGATTATAGTGTCCTAAGTTGCTCGGACTCTCCAAAAATGTTGCCGCACCCATGTCGGATCCTTCAAAAATACACTATTTTTGGAGGATCAGACACGCACCCGTAGACATTTTTGAAGAGTCCAAGCAACTTAGATAGTGTCTATAAATAGAGTCTCAATGCAATAATGTAGATACAATAATTCAATAGTATTTTTTTCTCCTATATTTTTCACATAATGCATGTACAAGTAGAGGGAATTTATTTAATGTTTTATGCAAGTAAGAGGGAATTTATTTAGTGTTTTATGCCAGATGAAGGTGGAATAATTAGTACATGAATAACTAAACGCTGCTTTATAATACCTGGATAAAATAATACTCAGATTCTCTCATAACTAAGTTATCTCCGCATGACTAATACCTGACATAACTATAACCAACTATCAAACTACCCCTGAGCGCTACAGGAGTCTTCTCTGATGTCCATTGAGAACCTTGATATAATGATCCTAAAGGCTTAACAGTTTGATGGTAGGAATTATTGTTCACAGAAGTTGAGAAATTTACATTTGAAAGACAATGATAATATCGAGTAATAATATTATTTTAAACCTTTTTATAGATCTTCTTGGTTCTCTTTTCTTTCGACAATTGTAATAACTTCTGCCATCTTTAAATATATTCTGCTTTTTACTCTTCTTATTTCATTAAATTCACTTTGAAAATTTATGCTGGATTATCGTTTTTGGTATCATTAAATAAATGCTAAAATAGACTTCGACTCCCTTTTAAGCTTCCCTATTTCAAATGTCATAGAGTTTTGACTTCACCTTGAAAAGGGGATGAAATGTCAGTTATTGGCACTCAAAACCCACTGTAAGCAATTATATATAAGTTTCTTGCTCAAAAGACGGGTTAAATCATATTTACTTTCGCGGATACAAATCCTTATTTCATTTCTTTTGATGAGATCCACTCAATTTTTTCAGTTTGCCACACCTGTAGATTCTTTGTATTCTAACTCATGTGTTTTTTATATCCAGTTTTGGTGTTCTTTGTTTTCATCAAGTGTGAAAAGCATTACAAAGAAATTCAAGAATTTTAAGGACTCCAAAAATTCTTGAAATTTGGTCCAAGGAAAGATCTTTTGGAGTTTATCAGGACAAGGAAAAGAAGCAATTGATTTTATTCAAGTGCAAAATGTCTGAGCAACTCCCAAAGTTGAGTAAAAAGCAATTGAAGACTCAGGATCAAAGACGAATATCTTCAAGTCCCAAGGATCATTCTTCTAGAAAGCAGCTCAGGAAAGGGGAAAACCCTCTCCGAATTCTACCAGAGCTGTGTGCAGATGTGAAATGTTCAAATTCATGGATCTGCAAAAATTCTGCATGCAGGGCAACTATTTCTATAGATGACACTTTTTGCAAGAGGTGCTCTTGTTGCATTTGTCACTTATTTGATGACAACAAGGATCCTAGTCTTTGGTTGGAGTGCACATCTGAATCTGGTCCGGGGGACTCATGTGGCCTGACTTGCCACGTTGAGTGTGCCCTCCAACGTGGGAAGGTGGGCGTTGTTGATCTGGGACAACTGATGCAGCTAGATGGGAGCTATTGTTGTGCTTCTTGTGGTAAAGTCTCAGGAATTCTTGGGTAAGTTTCTTTTAGATAAATATAATAATTCTCCTCACTTTCCAATGCTGATATGTTCATTCAGTGCCAATATAAACTAAAGCTACACCAAAGTGGAAGGGCCAGTATATCTCTGTTCCCTTCTTTCCTGGAACATCCTTTTATTTGGATTGGACTTCTGTCTGAAATCCCTTGACCTAACCCGTACTTGATTCACCACTGCCAAGTCTT
This sequence comes from Capsicum baccatum var. pendulum, assembly GCA_030864225.1. Lineage (NCBI taxonomy): Eukaryota > Viridiplantae > Streptophyta > Magnoliopsida > Solanales > Solanaceae > Capsicum > Capsicum baccatum. The sequence continues at coordinate 103,666,326 of CM061554.1, read as the reverse complement.
CCCCAACCTCTTCTGATGCGCCTCGAGGAAGCTTAAGAACCATGAAATGAACTACCCTACGCATGATTTGGAGCTGGCAGTAATTGTATTTTCTCTCGAGATTTATGTGTGTGTGTGTGTTGAGGGTAAAAATATGTGACCCAGGAATCTACTCTGCATGCTGTTGACCTACAAAAGGAAGGTTGAAAGAGGACTTATTCCCTTGGCACAAATGTGCAGAGGGAGAAGTCTTGAAGCCATCTCCCTCTGAATTCTTTTATTAGCTTCCTGCCTTCAAGTGTCACATCGCAGAGGTGATGTGAAGATGTTAATTGCTTATCTCTATTCAAATCTTGAATAGTTATTTTAAGTACTAAAGTTAGTTCTTACTTCTTTTGGTTGATTGGAATAATCAATAGCTCTTTCTTAAATAACATGTAAACCTATAGAAAAAGTCCCAACCTAGTGATAGGCAGTAGTTTCCAGAATTAACTATCATTTCGAGTGAATTTTAGAGTGGCAAGCTGTGGCATTTTTTACAAAGCTAGACCTTATAAATCCTCTTCATTGCAGTGATTCTGCAATTTTACCTATCCATTTAGCCCTCCTGCATGAAGGGAAGCATTTGTTATTTTCTTGTGAGTAATGCTTGTTAATATTGTCGTGTTTCATTCTCCATTATTGTATCTGTAGTGGTCCTAGAATCGCATAAATTGGTTCTCTTTTGTAATCCACCAGTAGACTTGTTGCAGAAGTTGAACGTTTTTTCTCTTCACCTGTTGATCTTGGTAGGTTTTGGAAGAAACAGCTTTGTGTAGCTAAGGATGCTCGCCGTGTTGATGTCCTCTGCTACAGAATATACCTGAGTTACAGGCTCCTGGACGTGACATCCAGATTTAAAGAACTCCATGAAATTATTAAAGAAGCCAAGGCTAAATTGGAGACGGAAGTTGGCCCAGTGAATGGATCGTCATCGAAGATGGCGCGAGGTATTGTTAGCAGACTTTCTGTTGCCACTGATGTTCAGTCATTGTGCTCGATTGCCATTGAGAAAGCTGATGAATGGCTGCTAACAAAGACTAGCAAACTTCCTAATTCCTCAGGTACCATTTCTTATTTTACTCTTCAAGGTGGCATTATCTTGCGGCAAATTGAAGTTAGAGTACTTTATTTGTAATACTTTCTCGGTGCTACTTCTTGCCAGAGGGTTCATTTCCTGCAGCGTGCAAATTCCTTTTTGAGGAAGTGACATCATCTTCAGTTGTGATTGTATTGATAGAAGTATCCACTGCATCCTCTGAAGATGTTAAGGGCTACAAGCTCTGGTACTGCAAGGCCAGAGAAGACACTTATACAAAAGAACCTGTCTCTGTCTTTCCAAGAACTCAGAGAAGGATTTTGATATCGAATTTGCAGCCTTGCACAGAGTATTCGTTTCGGATAGTTTCTTATACAGAGGCCAGCGATGTGGGGCACTCTGAGGCGAAGTGTTTTACAAAGAGTGTTGAGATAATTCACAGGAAGTCTAATTCAGTAGCAGGACACAAAAGAAAGGTCAATCAGGATACTGGAGGAGCCTCTGGTTCCAAGGAAAGCTACTACACTGGAAAAGACATTGAATTCGATTCTGGCTTCAAGGTCCGTGACCTTGGCAAAATTCTAAGACTTGCATGGGCTCAACAGCAAGGCTGTTTAAAAGGATTCTCTGGACCTGCATCTGCAAAATGCTGTGAGTCTTGTACTGTTAAGCCTGAACCTGTACAGGAAGAGAGGAAGCCATCTACTTCTCGCCAGCTCGACTTAAATGTTTCTTCAGTACCTGATTTAAATGAAGAGTTAACCCCTTCATCCAGAGATGAAGATAACTGCTGCACTTTAGAGCAGACTGTTGAAGCAGATGATGATGCCACTTCCCATGGCATTGAGAGGAATGGTCTTTCCAGATCACATGGTAGTGGAGATTCCCAAAACTGGAACCAGGGGAAGAATGGAGATGCGTCAGTTGTTGATTCTCAGATGGAGGATTGTCGGAAGAGAGGATCTAGCAATAATGGTGACACACACGACTCCGACAGCACCCTAATCAATGGTTCACCTATCCGAATTCGAACAGGAGGCTTGGATGAGAACTTTGAATATTGTGTCAAGATCATCCGCTGGCTGGAATGTCAGGGTCTGATTGAGAAGGAGTTCAGGTTAAAGTTGCTTACTTGGTTTAGCTTGAGATCAACAGTGCAGGAGCGTAGGGTGGTAAATACCTTCATTCAAACGCTAATAGATGATCCAAGTAGCTTGGCTGGTCAATTGGTTGACACCTTTTCAGAAATAGCATCCAGCAAGAGGCCGCAGAATGGTTTTTGTTGCAAGCTTTGGCATTAGCTTATCAAGTGCACAAAGGATCAAAAACTTCTACCTAGATGATAGTAGTCTTACAGACCATCTTGCCGCTGTCTTAACACAATTTTTTCTCTGTAGTCTGTAGAGAATGATTCATTTGTGTAGTGGACAAGCCTGTCCAGCTACAAGATTTGGGTTGTTATTCATGTAGACAGTTCTTGACTTTCTCCGTGGGAGAGAATTAGATTGAAGGAAATTCACATTTGTAGGAAACAATGTCTCTCATTTCTCAGCCTTGATTGCATGAGAAATTCTATTAACGACTTTTTGTACTTGAAAGAAAAGATGAATGGCTGATAAGCATCACAAGGCTTTTTAAGAAGAAAATTTAAACTATGTTTTCCCCCTTACCTTATGTATTTTCTTTAGAACTTATAAATAAAAGTACGACTTACTAGCTGAAAGCTTATAGTTAAATGGCTCGCAAACTCTAATGAGCTATTTAGTGAATGATTGGTGGCAGTCATGTAAAAGAAGTTGCTTCCATGGAGAATGATGTCTTTAATCTTGTTATGTGAGTTTAACTTCTTTGCCTTATTTTCTTTTAAAGATTGAATTATTAGAGACCGACAATATTTGTGATACCACTGTAACATATCCGTATCTATGCTAATATACTAGATGGAAGAGCCCGCGCTGGTGAAAATGTTCTCATATTGTATGGAAAAAATTATATATATCACAAACAAACACAAGTATGCCACTATTGATTCTCTGTCACCCATTGCAACATTCAACTTAGTTTACTAATAAGACACAATTCTTCAATTTTCATGCGTGCATGTATAAACCGAGTATAGTTATTACTTTAATCCTTCAATCCATCAAGGAAATGGCTCCTTGTAAGTGCTCAATATAATTGTTGGCCGTAGGATGATGAGAATCGGGTACCTTTGAATAACTAGAACTGTCATAACTACAATTGTTTCATTTTCAGTGGCATTCCTATCTTGAAGGCCCTTTAGTGTCTCCTCTGCGAATTTTTTCTCTGTGACTATCTAAGCGAGCACCTCCATTAAGTATCTCGCCATATTTCAACGTCTTCTGTAGTATCAGTTCTGCCTTTTCCCACAAACATAGGCTGAAAAAATCAATAGTTACAATGAAGTTGATGTATATGTCAAAGAGGTCACATGATAACGAAATTTGGTTAAGCACACATATGATGGAGCTGATCCGTGCTTACGTGGAGAAACATCTTTAGTTTAGAACACTGCTTGGAAAATTTAACAACATGCATGGGACCCAATACATTTGACACCGATAGCAGTATCGTATCTGTACTAATATGGAATAAACTTTTTTGTTCTAATTTAGAAAAAAGAATTTAATTCTATATTTACCTTTCATCAAATTTAGTTGTTGCCGCGGAGTTTACAATTATGTCAATTTCTCTGCACCTCATCTTTCTGCTCATAATTATCCCCAAACTATATGACTTCATAATTATCCCCAAACTATATGACTTCAAAAGTGTAGAGTCACCTTTAGTAGAGAACTGGTAAAGAAAGCTTTATTTAAGTGGAATTTTTAGATTGACTAAAGGGTTTGAGTTTGAGAGTTGAACAGGGTTCTCTCTTTCAGAGATGACGCTTGGTTTAAGGCATGTTCTCTTCCTTCATTGTTAGTTTCAACTAAAAGGCATGGTTTTATACAATTTTTTTATGATTTGAATGTTGTATGATTTTAGTTTTTCAAAAATGATTTGGGAGGTTTTAGTTATAAATGCTTAGTTATGGTGTTTCCATGTCTTAATTATGCTTTTATATGCATTAATGGTAGTTTTGGATAATTGTTGCATGGGAATGGTTCTTTGGTAATGGACTTTGATTTTGGAAATACTATACCCCAAATGTGTTTGATAAAATGCCTATAACTATGTTTTCACTATAATATTGGTTTTTCAATGGAACTTATACATGGTTTAAACTTGGTAATGGAACCCTAAATGATATGAATGATTTAAATGGTTTTAAATGGATTGGAAAGGCCTTGGTGGCCATGGTTTTGGTTAATTGGAAATCATATGGGATACATGGGAATCTCCTAAGGTTTGGCTAAGGATAATACTTGAAAGTTATTATTGGTATGACGATACCACTACTAATAGCCTTGATTAATAAAAAATAGAATAATGGTTTGGTTGGAAAATGATTTTAATTGGGCTTAAAGGAGTGATGTGTAGCAAAACCATGGAAGGTAGAGGTCCCAGAGGGATCTAAACTGGAAACTCATATTTGTTAATATGAGGTTTGGTCCTAGTGACCATGTTCATGATGTCACACTCTATATTTGGGGGATATACTAGTCATCCCAAGTTTTCTTCCTGGTCGTGTGGCTTCACGCACTGGGGCCCTTTTAGTAGGGAGAGCTGTACCCATATATCCCGTGGATGGTTTAGGACGGCAAAGCTACACAACGCAGGTAAAGGTTTTAATGGCATGTTAAACCCCGTTCTCTTTCCCGACCTGGTTATATATATATATATATATATATATATATATGTTATATGCATATAAATGGTTTTTACTTGGTTTTATAAAGACATTATTTTATCCTTATCGTAAGTTCATGCTAGCATTCACCCGCTAACCTATCTTCGGGCGTTGTATCCCCACGTGATGCAGGAACCAACCATTTTACTCTTCCTGCTTAGCGATTCGAACTTCGAGGTCAGCATTTGGATTGAAGTGGTGAGATTCTATCTATTTGGAAGGTTCCATTTCATGGATGTTATTTCATACTTTGACTTGTTTATGGATATTGGTTTTGGCTATGGTTGGGGGCATCTCCCAACAAGATTTTGGTATTCTTTTAGTTAGAGGCATTGTGGTACTTCTACAGGTAGAAGCAGTATTGGTGTCGACCTTAATATTTCATTGGTATTGGGGCTGACATTATTGGATATAATTTCTCACTGTTCCATCATATTTCATTTTAGGATTAATCATATTGTGTTTTGGATCTCATTTGGTTATGTCCTGGTTTATGGCCTTTGGTTTGGCTTGGTGGTTTGGTTGGTATGGTTTGGTGTGATGGGATGACTTGGTATGGCTGGTCTCGGAATAGAACTATCCCAAAGTCAGTCCTTGTCCGATTATGCTATCTTGTTATATGTTTGAAATTCAGCTAACTCAAGGTAGACAACTGGAGGTTGGGTTGGGTAACGGGGGTGGTATCTAGTACCGGTTGGACTTGGGACACCTATTACGACAAGGCCCCCGGTCAGGTTGATAACGCTCAACTAACTTCCATGTTTGAAGGGTGAGGTAGTCGTTGTCATTAACCCAACTAGAGTTGGGGTCGAATCCACAGGGAGCGAATTTTAAATTTTGAGTCTTATGGATGCTCTAATCACTAGAAGGGTACCTGGAGTGTCAATAAAAACGACATATAATAAAATTAGGGGAAGTAATCTTGAGGTTGGTTTGAAACATGTTTTGACTACAATACACCAAGGTAATACTATTGATTTGAAATTAAAATTTGAAGAGATCTTGGGATCATGTCTACCTAAAAGTAAAACATGTGGGTTGTTGATGGTTTAACATGAAACTTAGTTGTTAAGTAAAGGATAGGCTAGATCTATAGTCATTATGGCCAATCTTCCAATAAAACCACAACGATTTCACCCATGGACTTTTTCGAGCACCTAACAAGTGTAAAAGTTATAATCACCTAAAACCTCAATCAAGCATCCCTATTTCTAGGATGATGCTCTTGACATGACTTACACTCCAATCACACTTATTTCTAAGATTGCAAAAGGTAGTTAACCATATACTTAATTGTCCACCATTACCTTGTTTCCCTATAACCCTCATTCAAGGATGTTATGGGTTACCGTATATTCACCTCCATCCCCTTTTCAAGGATGATAAAGGGTTTCTAGAGTTTTTTGGGGTTTTCACCCATCAAACCCATTTGGAGATTTTAGGTTTTCACCCATCAAATTCCAACTCATTAACCCAAGCAATGGGGGAATCCGTACTCAACAACTAAAATCATGCAAACACAACAACACCCTCATAGAATTACACTTTAGTTCAACATAATCCCAAGACTAAAAAAGTTAGCTACTCATGAGATAAGAGAAAAGGATTTTACTAGATATTTCATCCATGGTGCTCATGATAATAGGGGGTAAAAATAATCTTCAATTCCATACTCCAATGTCAGTAATTTCCTCTTGGAATAATAATTTCAATAACTATGAACAATTAATTTGTCACTCAAAAATTCTAGGGTTTTACTGCCTCTTCCCTCTCTCCTTCTAAAGTGTTTTGAATCCTCTATTTAAGTCTTTGATTCAGCTATCTGAATTGAATACAATGCCCTTTACTCATTTATCCCGCTGTGCCGCGGTCACGGATCTTCGACTGTAATTGCACAACCACAGTTGCGGCTATGATCGAGCAATCATGGTATGTTGGCAGATTTGACAGACAGTGACCACTTTCTTCTGATCGCAATTGCGTTAACCAAGGATGGATATGCTCCCTGCTTAACTGGTTATGATTGCGGTGTTCAGACCACGACTGCATTAATCGAGGCCCCTTCTACTCTGAGTTATTAGCAGCATTTTCTTGATTTATTTTAACATTTCAAGCCCCAATCCACATCTTCTCATCTCATTAACTCTATGCCTTCAAGGAGTGGAGATTTAGTGAAAATAATCATAGTTATGTCTCGTTGATTTCATCAAAACAAGATAATATGTACACATAATGAGTGAGAATGAATGGTAAAATCACCACTCATCATAAGTCGTGTAAATAGGACACCTGGTTCAATGATATTTTTCCCTAATCATCACTTCTCTATAAAAGGAAAAATATTCTTCTTCATCAAATGGATTTTTTGCAAATTCAAAGAGTAAAGAGAGGAAAAAGGCAAAAACCCAAGTTTAGCTCAAGTTTTTATTTTTGTGCGCTGAATTAGAGAGTGTCTTGAGTGAGTTTTGATTCGTAAATGAATTACTCAGTTTATAAGAGTGATGAACTTTTCTTCTTGATTGAGAGTGCTTAGGCAGAGTTGCCTAAGTCCAAAGTAGGTTAGAGTTAACCAGTGGTGAGGGTGTCTTTGGTAGAGTTGCCAAGGTTAAGATGTAGTAGAGTTACTACAAGCAGGACATGCCTAGAGTTTGGATGAAATCAAGTCTGTAATCAATAGGTTGATTATAGTGGATTTTGAGGTGCTTGTGAGGCCAAGCCATGATTTTCCTTCCTTGAATGACACGACTCCACTCGAGGCCTTGTCGTAATGGGCGTCCCAAGTCCGACCGGGATCAGAGACCACCCCCGCTACCCAACCCAACCTCCAACCACTTGCCCTGAGTTGGATGGATGTCGAGAATATAAAAAAATAGTGTAACATCTCTTATAAAGACTCTAGGATAGGATCACGACTGTGACCAACCCAACTGAGTCCAACCATCCCATACCAACCGTCCAACCATACCAAACCAAACCAAAACCAACTGATCCATAATTCAAACTATGACCACACGAGTCCATAATAATTATATATAATCCCCAAATGAAAGTAGATGGAAAAACCAATAATATCGTCAATAGGTATCAACCCCAATACTAGTACAATGCTAAGGCTGAGACCAATATCGATCACGCCCATTCCAACCCATAGTAGTTCCACAAAAGCCTCTAACCAAAATAATACAAATATTCGGTTGAGACATGCCCCTAACCATAGCCAAAACCAATATCCATAAATAATCTAGGGTAAGAAATAATATCCATGAAATGGAGCCTTTCGAATAGATGGAAACTCACCACTTTAATCCAAAACTGACCCTCGAGTGTCCGAATGCTAAGCAGGAAGAGTAGAATAGCCGATTCCTGCATCGCATGGGGATACAACCGTCCAAAGATTGGTTAGCGGGTGAATGCTAGCATGAACTCATGATAAGGATAAAATAATGCCAATTATAAAACCATCCATATGCATACAAACCATATATATATATGTATATAAATATATATCTAACTATGTCGGGAAAGGGAATCGGGTTTAGCATGCCATTAAAACCTTTACCTGCGCTGTGTAAATTTACCATCCTAAAACTATCCACAGGCTATATGGGTTCATCTTCCCCTGCTGAAAGGGCACCACTGCGTGAAGCCACACAACTAGAGAAAAGAACCTAGGATGACTAGTACATCGCCCGAAATATAACGTGTGACATCATGCATATGATTACTAGGACCAAACCTCACATCAGAAAATATGCGTTTCTAGTTTCAATTCCCTCAAGACCTTCACCTTCTACGACTTTTATACATTAATACCCCAAACTTTCTTTAAAGTCTAATTTAGTCTCCAAAAGATTTAGGGATGACTTCCTAAGTGAGTAATTTGTAAATCAGATATAATTTCCCCAATTTTGACTATTTATCATGTGGAAAATTGAGTTAGCTTTCCAGCGATACTAATTTCACAAAATCCAATATCAGGATAAAAGTTATGGACGTTTTACAGAAAGCAGTCTGAACTACCTAGGTACGACAGAGAGGTCCGACGGACTGTTGAGCTAGCGACAGACCGTTAAATAGACTGTCATAGCTGAGGTAGTAAGTCCGCTCTCTGGCTAAGTACGATGGAGAGGTTTGACGGACCGTCGAGCTAGTGATGGACCGTCGCTCGAGCCGTCGTAGATGATACTGTGAAACCAGTTCTGGCCCAGATGCGATGGTCAGGATCGACGAACCATCGGTCCCTCCATGGACCATCACATATCCCGTTTAGTGATTTTTAGTCATTTTAGAAAGGGCTTTTTAGACTTTTCCACCCTTTTTTAACACGTATTTAAATCAGATCAAGTCTTATAACTCCATATTCATCTATAACACCAAATTCTAGGGTTTCTTTCAAGATAAAAAACCTAAGAACAAGATCAAAACCCTTCTTCAAGAAAATTCAAGAAACCAAGAATCTCTCTAAGAACCTTCAAGAAAGAGTCTCCTAAGGTATGTTAGATGTTGATTCTTGGGTTTCTTCCACCCAAGAAGTCCAAGAATCCTTTTTAAAATTACAAAGTTTATGTATTTATGAGATTTCATGATTTATGTTTACTGAAGTTCATGATTATGTGTTGTTGAGTTTTAATTCAAGATTTAGACTGTAGGTATTAAGAATTGATTCTAGCATGTGATTAATTATGTGATATTCATGATAAACCCTCTTCAAGTTGCATGTTGATTGATGAAATCATGATACTTAGGTGTAGTATTTGTTGTATAACCAAAGCATGCTCCCCATATATTTGATCAAATGCTTGTGTAAAGGAAATAGGGTCATTATAGAATGTTGATAAGAAATCCCCAAATTGTGTATAAATTCATGTATGCCAAGTATTTGTTGAAATGACTTAGTGAGTGAATTATGATGTGTTGCATGCATTATTATGCTTGTGCATTCCTTATTGAATGAATTATGAGAAATTAGCATGCATCCCTATACTTTTACACGTTTTAAGATTCCCAAGTGCATGAAGAAATGCTTTAGTGATTGTAATGGTGAATGATAGTCCATTGTCATGGTTATTCAAGAATGGTTATGTTTAACTTTTATGTTATCGAGTCGTGGGGGTATTTATAACAGACAAATTAGCCGCAAGTCTAGAGCCAGTTTCAATTTTAAGATACTCTCAATAAAGCCATGATCAGTAGAATTTAGACCGTTACAGAACGTAAGAAAATTTAGTAATCTCAGTATTAGTGCAATTTAGTCTCAGTATCAATCAAATCCAACTCAGTATCCAAATTTGGTTCAATAGTATTCAGTAATATTCAATATTCAGTTTAGGCTTCAGTAAAACTCAGTAAGCTAACAAGAATTCAGTAGTATTCAGTCAGATAGTTTAATCCAAGCAATATTCCATCAAATAACGGAACCAAGCAAACTTAGTCAGATCAGTCAAGTAATATAGTTAACAACAGATTCAGCTCCATCTAAGTTCAGTTAAGAATCAATTTAGAGTCTTTCAGTTGGGAGTAAGAACTAGCACCGAGCGAGTGCAGGGATGACGACTTCCCCGTTAAAGAGACAGAGTTGTTAGAAGCAATCTCTGTACTCCAGAACTGTATAGCCAGTGCAGGATCAGGAGTCACCCGCTAGATTAAGGTTTGACTACCTTCTAGGAGTCACCAGTTGCCTTAGGCTTGACTTTCTATTCAGGGTCACCCGTTAGAGAGGTTTGACCATTGTAGTGTCTATACCCGTGGCATAGTACTGACACTCTTTCAGTGGGGATTATAGGTTGGACTCCATTAGTTCAGATTTGGGGCATGTCTATTAAGTAAGAACTCCCACAGTTACAGTTCAGTCTCAGTCATCACAATAGCGCACAAAAATTAGGACTGTCAGATACGGTCATTCAGCTTAGTGAGGAGCTTAGATAGTTCCATAGATTCATAGACCACCCGCTAGAAAGGCCTGGTCTTACATGAAGTTAACCAGTATCAGTATTAATCGATTCAGAGATCGCCCCTAGATAGTCCTGATCTCAAACTCAGATTCAATCATTCCTTTTCATTATTACTAGATTTAAAGATCATCCGCTAGATGGGTTTGATCTTAATTTCAATCAGTCGATATTAGTAAGCTCAGATTTTAGTTATTAGTAGACTCTATTATTCATATTCTCAGTGTTAGTAAATGCAGATATCAGTATTAGTAAACTCAGTTGTTAGAAGTTCAAGTATTCAGAAGTTAGTATTCAGTCTATACATATATCCTTATTCAGTACTCTTATGTTATTCAGTTAAGTTATGTTCATGCATAAGCCTTTCATTTAGCCTTACCTCATATAGCATACCAGTACATTCAAAGTACTGATGCATACTTTTCTCTTGCTCTATGGTGTCGTATACCATAGGTTCAGAAGAGCGAGAGCTAGGGCACCCTTAGCAGTCCAGACTCAGTCTACAACAGTTGACTTAGCAGTCCAGACTCAGTCTACAACAGTTGACTTAGCAGTGAGTCCTCATCATTCGAATATGATCCTTATTTTATTATAGCATTAGACTCAGTTTATTTTCAGTAGACGAAGTTAGTTAGGGACATGTCCCATCAACTCCATAGTTCAGATAGTTTAAAGGCTTTTCGAACAAATGTATAAGTATTTAGTTTTCAATTTGGAGTATTTTATATGTTTTGAACCTTACGGAAAGATTTTCCCAGTTTTTCGTATTTATTTCAGTATATTATGCAGTGCTCAGGTACAAATATCAGAAATGGGTAAGCTTGTGGTCCTTTGAGATCATGAGCATCGTGTGGCATTTCAGTTTCAAAAAATTGGGGTGTTACAAACTTGGTATCAAAGCCTAAGGTTTAACAGTGTCCTAGGAAGTCTGAAAGCCGCATCTAGTATTGTCTTATGCATGGGTGTATTGTGCACCACATTTATGTACAGAAGGCTATAAGATATCTTAGGAACGGTTTCCCTTCTTTTAGTGTTTATGTCGTGCGAGTATGCATAAGTCCCAGTTGATCCTCAGTCTAATCCATTCTTTCTTTCATTTACAGAGTATGCCTTCTCGCAAAGCCAATGGCTGTAGGGATGATAACCATCCACCTCAGCCAGTAGATCCTGAGAATGAGAATGTGTCACATGTAGAGTTTCAGGCAGTTTTTTAGGTGCTAGCCCAAGCTGTGACCACTAGGTTTCAGGGCAACCATCAGGCTGCAGTCCCACCTCAGCAAGATGGGGGTTTAGCTGTAGCCAGAATCAGAGATTTCATGAAAGTAAACCTGCCAAAGTTCTTTGGGTCATTAACAGGTGAGGACCCACAACTTTATCTAGAGGAGGTAAAGAAGATCACCCAGATTATGCATGTATCTGAGGAGGAGAGTGTAGAATTAGCATCCTATAGGTTGAAGAATGTTACTCATGAATTAGTAGTGATATGGAAGAATAGTAGAGGGGAGAATTCTACTCCCATGACTTGGCAAGTATTTCAGGATACTTTTTTAGATAAGTTTTTCCCATTAGATATGAGGGAAGCTAAGGTAGAAGAGTTCATGTACCTGAGGCAAGGCTCCATGATAGTAAAGGAGTATTGTCTTAAGTTCAATCAATTAGCTAAGTATGATCCTGACTTGATAGCTGACCCTAGATCTAGAATGAGTAAGTTTGTGACTGGTGTATCCAGGTTGGTGTTGAAGGAGTGTAGAACTACGATGCTCAATAGAGACATGGATCTTTCTAGGTTAATGATGAATGCTCAGCAAATAGAGAAAGATAAATCTAAGGAGAAAGAGAGATCTAGTAAGAGATCCAGAGCAGGTAGTTACAACTTTTCTCAAGCCAGATCACAGGGTGGGAGTCGTTTTCAGCATAGCCATAAATTTTCAGTTCCAGCTCCATCCTCAGCTAATACACCCACACCAAAGTTTGGGGATGTCAGTCAGGATGGAGCGCCAGGCTCCAAAACCTAGGGTAGTGCAAGTAGTCTTCGTACCTGTCCACTTTGTTAAGAGTGTGGCAAGAATTACCTAGGTGTGTGTAGAGCAAACAGTCAGGTATGTTTTGGATGTGGTAAGCCAGGCCACAAAATATAGGAGTGTAGAGTGATAGCTCAGAAGGGTAGAGATTCGCGTCAGCAGGGCGCCACTCCTAGTACCACTAGTGGTGAATGTCAGAACCGACTCTATGCACTTCAGACTCGCTATGAACAGAAAAGTTTCCCTGACATAGATTCGGGTACGTTATGAGTCTTTTTCTTCATGATATGCATAGTTAGATCCTTTGCTCCCATGTAAGTTTAAGTTTTCAGTATGAGTTAGTTTGAACAGCTGGTAATTCTTTATAGCAGATAGATGCTTATTTTCCTATCTCTTCATCTAATTATACTATCAGAAATCTCAGAATGTAACTATTCCAAGATAGGATATTCTAGCAGTCGCGAATATAACGCAGTTAATGAATCATCCATTAGTCTAGATCCCGGATGCCTAGTTTCGATTTGGTTCGTAGATACCTTGTGCATCACCTCAGTGTATCAGTAAAGTAAGCATTCCTAGAGGGACATAGTGTCCCAAGGGGGAGATACCCTATAACTCCTTGAAGTTTTCAATTTCTTAAACCCATTTAGTTTCATGCTCAGATTCTCATTACGAGTTTTGCATCAGTTATCATTGCATCGTCAGTCATGCTTTCAAGAGTCAGTTCAGTCAGATATTCATGCATTAGATATGCATGCTCAGTAGAAAAAGTTTAGCTTATCAGCATATTTAGTCATACATTCATGAGAACAACTCAGTCATGCATCCATGCATCAGATATGTATGTCCATCATGAGAATTTAGCCTATCAATAACTTCAGTCGTGTACTCCATGCATCAGATATGCATGCCCAGTATAAGAACTCAGTCAGTTAGTAGTTTCAGTCACATAGTCATGATTCAGATTTTCACATCCCTTAAGTAAGTTTAGTTGATCAATACTCTTAGCCTAACAAGCGCCATTCGAGGACAAATGTTCCCAAGGGGGAGATATTACCATGTGGGGAATTGAATTAGCTTTCCAATGATACCAATTTCGTGAAAATATGATATTGGGGTAAAAAGTTATGGATGTTTTATAGAAAGCAGTCTAAACTACCCAGGTGTGATGGAGAGGTTCGACGGACCATCGACCAGACCGTCGCAGTTGAGATAGTAAGTCTACTCTCTGGATAAGTGTGATGGAGAGGTCCGGTAGACCGTCATGCTAGCGATGTAACATCGCCCGAGCCATCACAGACGAGATAGTGAACCCAGTTCTAAGCCCAGATGCGACGGTCAGGACTGACAAACCGTCGGGCCCTCAACGAACCATCGCTCCCACTGTCGCATATCTCGTTCATTGATTTTTAGTTATTTTAGAAAGGGCTTTTTGGACTTTTTCCACCCCTTTTTAACACCTATTTAAATTAGATCAAGGCTTGTAACTCCATATTAATCTATAACACCAAAAGCTACGGTTTCTTTCAAGATCAAAAGCCTAAGAACAAGATCAAAACCCTTCATCAAGAAAACTCAAAAAACCAAGAATCTCTCCAAGAACCTTCAAGAAAGAGTCTCCTAAGGTATGTTAGATGTTGATTCTTGGGTTCCTGTAACATCCCGTAATTTGCTTGTACTTATTCTAATTATATGGAACCTGGTATGGTCATATGGTATAGGTAACGAATGAGATTTGTTATGCAATTATTAATGGTGTAGATGGAATTATAGAAACAGCCTGTATAGTGTAGTGTGATGCGACTAAGCTAACGTTAAGTTAACTATTTAAACTTGGAAACGCAAGCTAGTATTGGAATCTAAAGTTTAAAGTGACCAAGTGTGCATAAGTTGAAGGTTAGACTAAAGGGGTTAGAAGCTGAAAATGGAGCAAAATATTGAGGTGCTTGCTTGACTTATTTAAGCTAGTAGGTGAGTAACCTACTTAAGTTGTTTGAATCAAATTAATGGACCCATGGCTATGGATCAGATTTGGGTCTATGCTAATATTCTCATTTGGGCCAAATTGAATAAACAAAAACAAAGAAAATGGATAAGTGACCCAACACACTAATCTGCCAAGGCCCAAATATAATTGAGCCCAACAAGAAATTATGCAAGTAGGTGCATCATCTACTTTGAAGTTTTAGCAGCTTAGACCCTTAAGTAGGTGCATCACCTACTTGGACCAATTTGACCAATTTTGTGGTCCAAAATGCAGCTAAGGAGGTGGACAAGATAGGGCCTTTAAAAGGCCAAGTTGCTGGTCACTTTACTTCATTTTTAAGTCACAAAAAAAGAGCATATTTCAGTAATTCTCTCTACTCTCTTATAAACAACAAGAGCAGCAGCCCTATGTTTCCTTCTAGGGTTCTTGAAGAAACCCTCCCCTTTGCAGCCCAAGGTAAGTGAAAAACACTTAAGATTTTGTTTAATTATCTCATGGGAGATTAGGGAAACAAGTTATAAGTGTTTGGCTGTAAGTATATGGCTGATTATAGAACAAGCTGGTTGTTCATGTTTCCTTGTTATTGAGGAACTTTTTTCTTCTTCTTTGGTTTAAGTGTGAAGGAAAGTTCAAGCTTTTGAAGAGTTCAATTAAAAGGATAAGTTGCTGAATTGAGGTACGGTGACTGCCCCATTTTATTTTTCTTATATATGAATTTGAGAGGGGATTATGGATGTCTTGTTATTGAGAACTCAAGAGATGATGAGATCAATTATTGATTACTACAATAAAAGGGGTTTGGGACTATTTTGTGGACTGTTTTGTATGTATATGTTATGGGCTGCCAGGTTGAAGTTGGATAAAGGGGTGATGAGTTTGTAATGAATTATAGAAGAAAGATGTGGTGATACACCACCGAACTGCTGTCCAATCTATTTTGCGTATTGTTTGGAATGTGTAATGAAGTCGAGGTGGTTTTGGTGAACCTTATAAGAACTTATCTGGTATGTGGGTGTAATTGGAGGAACAAAAGGGTTAAAATAACACCCTTGTTTGATAGAGTAATAGTTGCTGCCCGGTTACTGTTTTGGGTGAAATTAAGTGCCTTAAATGTGTTGATTGGTTACTAATACTAGTTTACCATATATTATATTGTAGATAAGTAATCTAAAAGGCGAGAAGTCAAGTTGGGTTAGTTTCGGAATCAAATAACCAGGTATGTAAGGCATACTCTATTTCACACTCTTTGGCATGAAATCGTACAATTGTTCCATCAAGCAATTTTCTGAGGTTATCCTATAACAAAGTGATACATAATGGCAGCACATTACCCTCCATGTATCCAATGACCTTGTTCCCACTCTCTAACGCATTAGAACATCTCAATACGTGCTTATTATTAAATCTGCGCGTCTATCTTCACTAGAAAATTTCAGGAGTTCTCCGTTTGTTCAAATAAGACCCATGTGTTATTTCAGCTCCTAAACACTTTATTTGTGTGCCAACAGCTCCCTAGCTCATTGTTGTTGCGTTAAGTGTCTATTTATATGTCTCTTATTAGTGTATTACTGGTTCAAGGTATCATAATGTGATGACCACCAAGGTAACAATCTCAAAGGCTAATAAACTAAGTATTGCAATCTGTAAAATGACGAGTGGCAGCTCAGGGGCACTTGCCTAGCATGGGCCAATCTCGATACCTTTATTTGTGGGTGGCAGCTCAGGGGCATAAGCCTAGCATGGGCCGATCCCAATCTTTTTATAGGTGGCAGCTCAGGGGCGTAAGCCTAGCATGGGCCGATCCTAATTTATATTTTTTTTACCACTGATCAGCTGTTCATTTGCGTTATATGGATTACAAAGATTATGAAGTAAGAAGGTAAAATGAAGAAAGAATGTAATGTACATTGTCCCACAAGTATTTATAAAGGTGGTCTACTAGTACTCCTTATACACTTGTATCGGATTTCTATTGAGCTTTTGTATCAAGTGTGTTGCTACTTTCCGCCTTACATATTCAGTACATATTTTCGTACTGATGTCCCTCACGGGGGACCTGCATTTCATGCTGCAGGCAGAGGCACTTCAGCTCATACAACTCACTAGTAGGAGTGCAGGTTATTCAGGGACTATTGGTGAGCTCCAGGTTGATTCAGGGCTTTCCGAGTCTGCTCTACATATTTTGGTATTGTACAATAAGTCTAGAGTAGGGCGGGGGTTTGTCCCGACCCTGACTAAGTCTATGTATCTTTTAGAGGCTTTGTAGACTAATGTAAAGTTATGGTAGTGTCCTGATTTTAGACATGGTGGCCCCACCGGCCAAGTGTTGTACATATCAGTTTTGGGAGTGCATGTGTACTCAATTTCATCGATGCATAATATTATGTCGTCAGAACATTTTGTTGTTACAGTTACATGCATGGGAAGTATAAGTGATACAAAATCAAACCAACAACACCAAGAGTTTCAAGTAGGCTCGGATTTCAATCCAACAACACAAGAACAACAAGTTTAAGTTTCGGTTTTTCAGCCCACAACACAAGAGCAACAAGATAGATAACAATGCTAGTGAATCGAAAAGAGCCCCACACGGCTTCACTAGACTTTAAGATAACAAAATCAACAACAACAACAAGATAAAGAAAGATAGATAACTTGACATATAACATTCAAAAAACTAAGAACCCTAACATCAAGAGAGGACCCTAAGTCTAATGAATATAAAAACCAAGTTCTTACGAGGACCAAGAGGCACTCAACGACCTCAAAACCCTTGTTTCTAGCCAAAGAGACAACACAAGTATCCCTCTACTTGTGATATAATAGGGGCGGCTTCTATGAGTGGAAGAGAGAGGAAAGGTTTAGTGTTTTAGGTTACAAAAATCAGCATTCAAAAACTAAGGGATGACTCTCTAACATGTTCTATTTATACTACAAACAAAAGGGGTAAAATGACCCATCCGCCCTTGCTTCTTGTGCCAACCTTGGAGAGTAGTTTATTACACATTAGGACCTCTCTTCACACATAAAAACATTTA
This sequence comes from Capsicum baccatum var. pendulum, assembly GCA_030864225.1. Taxonomy (NCBI): domain Eukaryota; kingdom Viridiplantae; phylum Streptophyta; class Magnoliopsida; order Solanales; family Solanaceae; genus Capsicum; species Capsicum baccatum. Next base: position 103,648,461 of record CM061554.1, on the reverse strand, counting down.
GGTCCTTGGTTGGTTCAATCACCAACTCACACACGGCCATTTGCATGAACAAAGCTTGGAGTTTTTGTAATTCCCGAGCTTGGCTTCGTGTGAAAGGCCGTGTACCTGTGGAGGCTGCCCGAACCGTATCATCCTCTCCATCTTGAGAGGAATTTGACCTCAAATTCAGCATTTAGTCATCTTCAACCGCATCCACGAGGGAGAGATCACCACCGTTGAAAGTGTTGTGCACTTGATATTCCGGTGGAAGGTCAATCTTGTAGGCGTTGTCATTGATTCTCTCAAGTACTTTGAAAGGACCATCACCCCTTGGAGGCAATTTGGACTTCCTTTCAGCTGGAAACCGATCCTTTCGAAGATGCACCCACACCCAATCTCCGGGTTCAAGCACAAGCCTTCTTCTCCCTTTGTTTACCCTTTTTGCAATCTCTTGGTTCTTCTTTTCAAGCTTGATCCGCACCGTCTCATGCATTTTCTTCATTGCCTCGGCTCTTTTATTTCCATCTAAGCTGGTCATGAGATCACTAGACAAAGGAGTGAGATCTAAAGGGGTAAGGGGATTCAGGCCGTAAACACATTCAAAGGGAGTCATTCCCGTGCTCGAATGTATTACCCGGTTGTATGCAAATTCCACCAAGGGTAGGTGATCTTCCCATGAAGTCAGTTTACCTTTAACCATAGAACGTAGCATAGACCCCAAGGTTCTATTTACTACCTCCGTTTGGCCATCGGTTTGTGGGTGACAAGAAGTGGAGAAAAGTAACTTCGTTCCAAGCCTACCCCACATGGACTTCCAAAAGAGACTTAGGAACTTGGAGTCCCTATCGCTCACAATAGTCCTCGGTACCACGTGAAGCTTTACAACATGTGCAACAAATAATGAAGCTACACTACGAGCATCCTCGGTTTTAGCACATGGAATAAAATGAGCCATTTTAGAGAATCTATCAACAATAACAAAAATGCTATCTCGACCCTTTCTAGTCCTTGGCGGCCCCAAAACAAAATCCATCGAAATGTCCAACCAAGGACTAAGGGGAGTAGGGAGTGGGGTGTATAATCCTTGAGGTAGGAGACGAGATTTCGCACTCCGTCAGGACACGCATTGACTACAAATTTTAGTGACGTCTTTGCGCATTTTGGGGCAATAGAAGTTCTCCTCTAAGATTCCGAGGGTCTTGTCTACCCCAAAGTGACCTATGATGATACAAAATCAAACCAACAACACCAAGAGCTTCAAGTAGGCTCGGATTTCAGTCCAACAACACAAGCACAACAAGTTTTAGTTTCGGTTTTTCAGCCCACAACACAAGAACAACAAGATAGATAACAATGCTAGTGAATCGAAAAGAGCCCCACACGGCTTCACTAGACTTTAAGATAACAAAATCAACAACAACAACAAGATAAAGAAAGATAGATAACTTGACATATAACATTCAAGAAACTAAGAACCCTAACATCAAGAGAGGACCCTAAGTCTAATGAATATAAACACCTAGTTCTTACGAGGACCAAGAGGCACTCAACGACCTCAAAACCCTTGTTTTTAGCCAAAGAGACAACACAAGTATCCCTCTACTTGTGAGGTAATAGGGGCGGCTTCTATGAGTGGAAGAGAGAGGAAATGTTTTGGTGTTTTTAGGTTACAAAATCAGCATTCAAAAACTAAAGACTAACTCTCTAACATGTTCTATTTATACTACAACAAAAGGGGTAAAATGACCCATCCGCCCTTGCTTCTTGTGCCAACCTTGGAGAGTAGTTTATTACACATTAGGACCTCTCTTCACACATAAAAACGTTTAGGTCCTTGGTTGGTTCAATTACCAACTCACACACGGCCATGTGCATGAACAAAGCTTGGAGTTTTTGTAATTCCCGAGCTTGGCTTCGTGTGAAAGGCCGTGTACCTGTGGAGGCTGCCCTAACCATATCATCCTCTCCATCTTGAGAGGAATTTGGCCTCAAATTCAGCATTTGGTCATCTTCAACCGCATCCACGAGGGAGAGATCACCAACGTTGAAAGTGTTGTGCACTTGATATTCCGGTGGAAGATCAATCTTGTAGGCGTTGTCATTGATTCTCTCAAGTACTTGGAACGGACCATCACCCCTTGGCAGCGATTTGGACTTCCTTTGAGCTGGAAACCGATCCTTTCGAAGATGCACCCACACCCAATCTCCGGGTTCAAGCACAAGCCTTCTTCTTCCTTTGTTTACCCTTTTTGCAACCTCTTGGTTCTTCTTTTCAAGCTTGATCCGCACCGTCTCATGCATTTTCTTCATTGACTCGGCTCTTTTATGTCCATCTAAGCTGGTCATGAGATCACTAGACAAAGGAGTGAGATCTAAAGGGGTAAGGGGATTCAGGCCGTAAACACATTCAAAGGGAGTCATTCCCGTGCTCGAATGTATTACCCGGTTGTATGCAAATTCCACCAAGGGTAGGTGATCTTCCCATGAAGTCAGTTTACCTTTAACCATAGAACGTAGCATAGACCCCAAGGTTCTATTTACTACCTCCATTTGGCCATCGGTTTGTGGGTGACAAGAAGTGGAGAAAAGTAACTTCGTTCCAAGCCTACCCCACATGGACTTCCAAAAGAGACTTAGGAACTTGGAGTCCCTATCGCTCACAATAGTCCTCGGTACCCCGTGAAGCTTTACAACAGGTGCAACAAATAATGAAGCTACACTACGAGCATCCTCGGTTTTAGCACATGGAATAAAATGAGCCATTTTAGAGAATCTATCAACAATAACAAAAATGCTATCTCGGCCCTTTCTAGTCCTAGGCAGCCCCAAAACAAAATCCATCAAAATGTCCAACCAAGGCCTAAGGGGAGTAGGGAGTGGGGTGTATAATCCTTGAGGTAGGAGACGAGATTTCGCACTCCGGCAGGCCACGCATTGACTACAAATTTTAGTGACGTCTTTGCGCATTTTGGGCCAATAGAAGTTCTCCTCTAAGATTCCGAGGGTCTTGTCTACCCTAAAGTGACCCATGAGGCCTCCGTCATGGGCCTCCCTCACAAATAATTCCCTCCAAGAACTAGAAGGAACACACAACCTCCTCCCCTTGAACAAATACCCATCGAACCGAGAGTAGGAGGAATGGTCATTCTTCTTAAGCCAACGGTCCCTTCCCCACTCTTCGCATTCCCTAAAAATAGGAGAAAAGGTAGGATCCTCGGGATACAACAACCGCAAGCTCTCAAAACCCATCAATTTCGAAGACAAGGTAGCAACAAGCACATGCTTCCTAGACAAGGCATCGGCAACAACATTTTCCTTTCCCCTTTTGTAATGAATTACATAAGGGAAAGTCTCGATGAACTCAATCCACTTAGCATGACGCCTATTCAACTTGTCTTGGCTCTTAAGGTGTTTCAACGACTCATGATCCGTTCGTATCACAAACTCCTTAGGCCACAAATAATGTTGCCAATTTCCCAAGGCTCTAACAAGGGCGTACAACTCCAAATCATAAGTTGAGTAATTAAGAGTTGCCCCTTTGAGCTTTTCACTGAAATAAGCAACGGGCTTACCTTCTTGCATCAAAACAGCCCCGATGCCAACCTTACTAGCATCACACTCTACTTCAAACATCTTATCAAAATCGGGCAATTGCAATAAAGGCGCCGAGATGAGCGTAGCTTTCAAGGCCTCAAAAGCCCTAGCCTGCTCATCACCCCATTTAAAGGGTCCGTCCTTTCTAATTGCCTCGGTCAAGGGGGCTGCTATGGAACTATATCCTTTGACAAACGTCCTATAAAAGCTTGCCAACCCGTGGAAACTTCGGATTTCTCCAATAGTCTTAGGGGTCGGCCAACTTCGAATAGAGTCTATCTTGGAATCGTCCACTTCCACACCCCTTGAGCTCACGACAAAACCCAAGAATATAACTTTATCAACACCAAAAGAACACTTCTCCATGTTGGCATACAGCTTCTCCTTTCGGAGCACATCAAACACACATCTCAAATGCATTACATGATCATCAATAGATTTACTATACACCAACACATCATCAAAGTAAACCACCACAAACTTTCCAATATAAGGCTTCATTACATGATTCATTAGCCTAATAAATGTGCTAGGAGCATTGGTAAGGCCGAAGGGCATGACCAGCCACTCATATAGACCGAATTTGGTCTTGAATGCGGTCTTCCACTCATCACCGGGTTGCATGCGAATTTGGTGATAACCGCTCCTAAGGTCCACTTTAGAAAACAAACAAGATCCGTGGAGCTCATATAACATATCATCTAGTCTAGGGATTGGATGACGATACCTTATCGTGATTTTGTTGATGGCTCTACAATCGACGCACATGCGCCAAGTTCCGCCCTTCTTTGGTACCAAAAGCACCGGAACAGCACACGGACTCATGCTTTCCTTGATGTATCCCTTGTTGAGAAGCTCCTCAAATTTTCTTTCAAGCTCCTTAGTGTCCATGGGATTGCTCCTATAGGCCGGTTTGTTTGGAAGTTGTGAACCCGGCACCAAATCAATTTGGTGCTCAATTCCCCGAAGTGGGGGCAATCCTTGCGGAAGTTCTTGAGGAAATACATCTTCATACTCCTGCAACACACAAGAAATCAAAGGGGAAATGGAAGAATTAGTGGGGTTAGTATTAAAATAGTGGGCCAAAAGTAACATCGGCTTGTTTTCATCATGGTCCACGAAGAGTTCTTTCCTCCTAGCCAACATCACTACGTTTTCCATCTCCCTTGTCGTTGGTACAACCTCGGATGTACCTACTTCCTCACCTACGGCATCCCCCCCCTTTTCTCCCTTTACGGATTCCTTCCCCTTTCCCTTTAACTCTCTCATCTTTTGATGCCACTCATTTACTTGGGAGGGTGAAAGAGGGTGAAGTGTGACCTTTCGGCCATCCTTCTCAAGCGTATACCGGTTGGACCTCCCATCGTGCTTAGTAGACCTATCATATTGCCATGGCCTACCTAACAACAAGTGACATGCTTGCATTAGGATCACGTCACAAAGCACTTCATCGTGGTAGTTTCCCACCTTAAACCGAATCACACATTGCCTTGTGACCTTTAATTCACCACAATCGTTCAACCATTGTAGCTTGTAAGGACTAGTGTGTAGTGTAGTTGGTAGCTTCAAGAAATTTACCATAGCATGGCTCGCAACATTTGTACAACTACCACTATCAATCACCAAGGTGCACACACTCCCCTTTACAAGACACTTAGTATGGAATAGATTTTCCCTTTGACTCGGGTCATCCATCGCCTTACTAATCATGACACGTCTAACCACAAAGTTTGGAACCACACACTCCCCTTCTTGTGGATAGACATCCTCACTACCATCTAATTCATCATCATTCGGCCCATTTTCAGCTCCCTCTCCATCTTGAGGCTTGGCCTCATCCTCCCCCCTTTCGGAAACCACCTCCTCACCAAGGTAGTACACTTTCCCTTCTCGTAGGATCACATTGCGCCGGTTCGGACATTCATTGGCCTTATGCCCCCAACCTTGGCACTTGAAGCATTGGAACCCCTTTGGGTTGTGATATTTGTGAGCCTCCGGTTTCGGAGGGAACTTAGGGACTGTTTTGGACTCGGGCAGCTTCGTAGGGGTGGGTTGGTCCTTGTTTTTGGGCCAACCCGAGGGGGTTTGTACCCTTGCCTTGAAGGTTGATCTCTCCTTAAGTTCCCTTTCAATCTCTAGGGCCGCTTGGAATATACCATCAATGGTTTCAAACCGGTGAAGGGTCAAATGAGTGGCGATCTCTATGTTCAACCCACACTTGAACCAGATGATGTCGTGAATGATTTGCTCCCCACGATGATCAAGTTTCAACATGAGTTGTTGGAACTCGTCAAAATAGGCCATCACACTCTTGCCTCCTTGCCGCAAGCCATATAATATAGCGAGCAGCTCATGACGATATCTCTCGGGAAGGTATCGTTGTCTCATCAAATACCTCAACCGATACCAAGGTGGTGGCTGCCCATCCACTAATTCATTACCAAATCGTTTAACATACTCCCACCAAGTGTTAGCATAGCCCTCGAGGTGAGCTATAGCGTAGCAACTCTTCTTTTCTTCCGAGATGTCATTAACTTGGAAAACTTTGTCACAAGCCGATTCCCAAGTTAAGTAGGTCTCGGGGTCACTTTCACCCTTAAAGATGAGTAGGCTCAACTTGATGGTGTTGATGCCTACGTCTCTCTGTTGGTGTCGGTTTCCCCTATCTCCATACCCCCGGTATATCCTAGGTTCTCCTCGACCCCCTCTTAACTCCTCCTCCCTCATATAAGCATCATCAAAGGCTCCATCTCCTTCATACTCCTCTCTATCGTATCCTTCAAAGTGGGCTGGCCAGCCTTGGCCGTCTTGATTCGGAGGATTTGGAATTTGCGGTCTTTGGGTTAATGGAGCTTGGAATGGAGGGTTCGGATTTAGTGGAGGTACTTGGCGTCCAAATCCCTCTTGTGGCATTGGAGGGGCTTGGAAATGTAGTGGTCTAGTGGAGTCTCGGTTTGGAGGAAAATAGGTAGTTTGGCTTGCGGTATTAAGTGGAGCTTGAGGTGCATTTAGCATTTGGTGGACTGTTTCGGGGGTGATGGTTGCGGAGGAGGTCCTATCATGACCATTGGTAGATACATGTAGAGGAGTAGAAGGACGAGAGTTCCTTTGACTCTCCACTTGTTCTAATCTCCCACTAATAGTCGACACTTCCCCCCTTATTGCTGCCAAGTCCCCTCTCACGGCCCCAAATTCCAAATTCAACCTTTCAAGTGTCCGGGTAACGGCCTCAAGAGTGACCCTCATAGAATCAAGGGCATTAGTATCCACATTATGAGACGTAGCTCCTTCCATTGTCAAGGTATTATCCGCTTTAGTTCACCACAAGTTCGTCTTCCACAAGTGTTGTATAATTGGCTAGTAACCGTGAGATTTTTAAGGTATGAGTAAGCTCTTATCCGGAATGGATTCTTGTTTGAAGACTCAAAGAATTCTTGCCGTACTAGAGTCAAAAATCAGAAATTCGTTCAAACGAATAAAAGCACTCAAATAATCGTTGACACGAACAAACGGTTCAAGGAACTAGTTGACAACCTAGTAGGAAGGTACTAGTTTGTTAATTAGTTCTAGGACCAAGTAAGGGAAACCAAGGATCAACAATTAGCAACCAAAGAATATCCTAAGTTGAGCTTATAGCGACGTGGCAGCATGCAATGGTGCCATACGTTCTTCTTCTCTTTTTTTTTTTTTTTTTGTTTTGTGTTAATATTCACACAACTTGTTATAGTTTGTAAAGTGTTTTGGTGGGAAAAATAAAATCTTGTAGTATTTCACCCTTTTCAAACTCAAGAAAGTGGGGTTTGGTTGACTAATCCCACAAAACAAGGCTCCTTGAATTAGGGAAAAGTGATTGACAAGACTAAAAGGTGATGGGTGCAAGTCTTTCACAACAACTTTATAGCTTGTCTTACCACTTGAGCACACAACAAGATGAACAAGTTCAAAAGATGAACACCTCAACAAACTTCATCAACTTCTTTAGCACATAAACACACAACCACCGATTTTTTTTTTTGGTTATCAACAACATACAACTTTTGGCTACTTCAAGTCACTACACAATGTTCAAGTTTTCAAGCTCAACTTTTGGATCTAGACACTTTGGTGTTGGTGAGAAAGAAACCAACACTAGAAACTCACTAAACAAGCAAAATAACACCTAGATCTAAACATACAACATCATTCTTGGTTTCAACTTTTAATGGACAGATTTTCAGAATTTCTTTTTGGTGTAGTTTGTTTAAGCCGTGAACTAGCCCAAGATGGGTTATGTTGGAACACAACCGGTCTTGCTTTGATACCAAATGATACAAAATCAAACCAACAAAACCAAGAGCTTCAAGTAGGCTCGGATTTCAATCCAACAACATAAGAACAACAAGTTTAAGTTTCGATTTTTCAGCCCACAACACAAGAGCAACAAGATAGATAACAATGCTAGTGAATCGAAAAGAGCCCCACACGGCTTCACTAGACTTTAAGATAACAAAATCAACAACAACAACAAGATAAAGAAAGATAGATAACTTGACATATGATACGGGACAAATGGCCATCTTATCTTTTGATGACATCTTTGGAGGCCAATACATAGAGGCTCAAGACTTGGTCACCTCGAGAATACAAGAACATGCATGGAGGACCCGTTTTGAGCGTAACTTAAAGCAATCTCGCGTATGGAAGATTGCTTGGAGCATTTAAGAGTGAGGACTCACGGTTTTGGACCTTAATTAAGGGCATTTTGGACATTACACATGGTGTATTTACACACCATGGCCGCACCTATCATTAAGGGCAAAGTGGTCTTTTTGTATTCTTTTGTATTACACTATAAATAGGTCATTTTAGCTCATTTCTTGGCAGATTTTGAAGGATGAAGAATTGAAAGACATATTTTCTCTCTTTTGAGAGTGTAACACCTTAGTTGTAGGGCTTGGAAAAGCCATCCTTAGCATAGGGCTTGGAAAAGCCAATATTGATCTTTGCTTGGAAACGGTAGATCTTAAGGTTAGTTCATTCACTTGGTGGTCACCGTAAGAGTGTGGTTTTGATTGTTACATTCATTAGGGGTTAGTGTTGAAATACACTTGGTTCTTAATCTTGTAATAATCTTGGTCTCACTATCTATCTTTATTTTCTTGCAAATCGTGTATCTGTTGTGTAGTGGACTGTTTTGGGGTCTTCGTTGAATCCAAAACTTGTATTATTGTTGTTCATCTTGTTCATCACGTTTCATAGCTGTTTTGGTGTTAATATACACTCTTGTATCTTGTATTCTTGTTGTTAGTAGCGAATCCGAGTGTGGTCTCCATCTTGGTCCTCGAATCCTTAAGATTAGTGGACTGATTTGGTGTTTGTTTTGTGTTCCCTTCTCTTTTCCGTATCATTTGGTATCAGAGCATGGCTTGATCTTGTTCCTACAAGATCAATCTTGGGTTTGCTTGTTAGAAAATTAAAAAAAAAAAAAAAAAACTGAAAACTGAAATTTTCAGAAAAATAGCAATCTGTCCACTTTGTGTTCTTGGCCAAAAATTGTGTTCTTGTTGTATCTTGGCCGAGATTTTTACTTGTATTAAGTGTTTCTAGTGTTAGTATTGTTCTTCACTAACACTTTGAGTCTATATCTTGATTTGAGCCTTTGTTGTTGATGTTGTTATTGTGAACTTGGACTTGGCTGATAGTTGTTGGTATTGTTGGTGCGGGTTCAAGGCTTGAACGTGTGATGTGTTGATTGGTTCAAGTTTTGAACGTGTATTGTGGAGATTGTGTTGTGGAATTTAAGCTTGGAAAGTTGTTGTTGTTGTTTGGGGGGTCCAACTTGAACCTTAGAACTTCAAGACTCAAACTTTGTGTTCTGGGTGTTCTTCACCATCTCCATATATTGTTGAAAAAAAAAGTGGTTGTTGATTTTTGAAGTTGAAGAAAAAAGAGTGTGTATTGTGTTAGTCTTGCAAGACATAGATCCAAGTTTCAAGGTGTAGTACTTGGCCTTGTGTTCTTGTTGTTGACAATTGGTGGTATTGTGTTGTGTTCTTGAAGAAGTTGTTGTTGTGTTCTTGAAGAAGTTGTTGTTGTGTTCTTGAAGGTTGTTGTGGTGTTCATCTAGTGCTTCATATTTTCTTACAACTTAAGACAATCAAAAGGACAATATAGATTCAAAAGGTGATGATGAAAAGATGTAAAGCTTGTTGTGAGAAACCTTGAACCCAACACTTCCTAGACTAGACTTCTACTTTTTCAGCTTTTCCTTATTTCAAAGACCTTGTTTTGTGGGACTACTTTTTCTTGTTTCAAGAACTTTATTTTGTGGGACAAACCACTTTTTTTCTTATTTCAAGAACCTTGTGTTGTGGGACAAAATACTTTTTCCTTATTTCAAGACTTATGTTTTCCCTACCAAAAAACCAATTGTCACCTTTTCCAAATAGTGTGAAGATTTAAATTTCAGAATTTGTGATTATAATGGGTGGGACCAAAACCAATTGCATGCTGCCACGTCATCCATTTGCTACTGTTCACGTCATTAATAAGCTCAAATTTCAGATTTTAGTAGTTTCCTTTTGTTGTTCCTTAGTTTCAATTTTATTGCTTCCAATTAATTAACAACTAGTAATCACCTACTTAGTTGTAGATTAATTGTTGAATCCGTTTCTTTCGTGTCTTCGTTATTTGTGAGCTTTTCTCATTTTTAATTCGTTGTAACTTCTTTATTTCAAGTTCGTAAGGAAATTTTATTTTGTGTCTTGAGTCGATCAAACAAGAATCTATTCCGGCCACCAAGTAGAATTGACATCCTATTGACTACCGGAGTATAAGCAGCTTTCAATATTCGCCGCTACAATTGTGAGAATCACAAAGGTGAGTGTATACGAGTGTTGGTGAGGAACTTTACTACTAATCTTGTTTGTTCATTTTGTAGGTTTAAAGGGTGATATAAGAGGAACATGAATTTGATAGCCGGGGATTATTGTGACTACAATATGGGAGACTATGATTGTAGTGAGGGTTTTTATGGCTACGAAGTTGAGGAAGATTGTGGAGGCTATGAAAATAGCCATGGTCAAAACATAGGCAGATTTGAAAATTACTGTTTTGAGGGAGAAAATGAGGTGAATGAAGTGCCTAGTGCTTATGGTGACTTTGGAGATGATGTAGGACCTCGTGATGGATCTTATGATGAAGTTGGGACATGTGAGGAGTCTTACACTCCCCACTCCGAACCTAGATTTGGTGTTAGGTATAACCCTGTCATTCGCAAACCTTATGAGAGCTATGATGAGAGTACACGTGAGGAGTGTGAAGATTCATATTCTCCACCTTGTAGTACTTCTTATCAAGGTCGATATAGTGTGAATGGTTATACTAGCTATAGTGTAGGTTGTCCAATGGGAAGAAGAGGGTATACATCTCCAAAATCGAGGGGTACTCATGTGCTTTACAATGTTGATCCGAGAAGGAGTGTACACTCCGGAAAGGTGACCATTTGTGGGATACCGGGCTGCCTCATTGTGTTAAATGATAGGTACTATAGAAACTACATTGTTCCATCCATGGTTGATTACTTGGGGTTATTTTGTGAGCCTTTACTTGTTCCATACTTCTTGGACAAGTTTAAGGTTACCGAGAGGGTAAAAGTTGTCTTCTCCCAATTTAATTACCATGAGAAGGTGTGGTGTGATGTTTTTCCCATAACCTATGGTCATGTGAGCTTAGGCGCCGATTGGTTTGCACAACATAAAGTTCCAAATATGCAAAATTGGCCTAATATTGTAAGAGACCGATGGGAAATTGCCTCGAGACGTACATTCTGTCCGGGCCGCAAAAAGAAGTTCCTACCTACTCCAATTCGAATTATTATGAGAGACAAAAGATTGAGAGGAGTAAGGGAGTGAAAGGTGGTAATCCGAGAGTGGAAAAAGGAGAGGTTGTGTGGAGCAAAGTAAGAGGATTACCACCAAACCATGCTAACATTGTTTGTCCTTATATTTCTAAGGACATTTGTGTAGGTAGCAGCATGGAAAGCGAAGAAGAACAATGCCAAAAGAAAGTTGCTGCCCAAACTTTTGGAGGACCTTCACACCATGACAAAGAAGAATCTACTCAAGGACTTCAAGGTAAAATGGCAAACTCTTACACTTTTGTACATGTGAATGATAATTATGTGGCTAGTAGCCCATTGAGTGTGAGTTGTAGCTTGCCTATATGTGAGTGTATTATTTCTTTCCCACTTGATGATGATGTACATGTTGTGAGTGTGGATACACTAGTTGATCCTATTGATGACCGAATAGACTCTTCTTGTAAGATCGATTTATGTCCACCTAGTGTTGAAACCATTATGTTGAATGAAAGTACATTATCTTCTGAAATTTGTGTTGATCAACTTATGTGTGAAAATTACCCACCACTTGAGGATGTGTATGATGTAATTAATGAACCTCAAGTGTGTGATGATGTTGAAAATGTTGATCAAAGTGAGAATGAACCCGAGAGCTCTTCTTGGGGTAATATTGTGTTTGAAACATCCTTGAAAATTGATATTGATCATTTAGAGAGTGAGGAACTTGCTTGTTCCAAATCTGTCCGTGAGGTAGATCACACTCTTTTTAAGTACAATGTCTTATTTGAAGATGATTTAAACACTCCTAATGAACCTAGTGGTGAAAATGATGGTATAGCTTGCCTTGGAAGCTATAGCCTATATGCTAATCCACTATGGTGTGGCAATATTCCTCCTAAAGAGGGAAATCTCTTCTTGGAAGATGAGAGTCCTCTTAAGGGTAAGGAATGTGTAGTTGCGAAAGCTACTTCTTCTTCTACTTTGTGTGATTTCATTGTTGAGAGTACTCATGGTGATTATTGGGAAACTAGTAGTGAGTACACACATGAGAGCACCTTAGTAGAAGTCGATTTGAGTGATACTTTTCTCTACTCTCTATTTGCTTTGGATCATATGTATGTTATTGTAGAGAGTATGTCATTTAGTTTGGGTGTAGACCACGGGAAAGGGAAGTGTTGTCGAGACCCGTGTCTATGGCCACTTTTCCCATTTGAACCCGGTGCCAAATTTAGAAATGGTGATGTTGGTGCACCAAACTTGTTTCTTGGTCTACATGACAAGCAAAGTGTCACTCTTGATGTATCCTATAACCAAATCCTTTGTACATCTTTTATTGAGTTTTTAATATTCCTTGCAAAGGATTCTTGGTTATATTTCAAATATGTGCAACCTTGGCATGTTGAGATGATTTGTTATGCTAACCCTAACCCTCATGCCATGAGGAGTTTGTATTTGTTTGTCCTCTCTTCGGTTTTGCAAGGTTTGGATTCGAGGTCGAATCCTTTTCAAGAAGGGGAGGATGATACGGGACAAATGGCCATCCTATCTTTTGATGACATCTTTGGAGGCCAATACATAGAGGCTCAAGACTTGGTCACCTCGAGAATACAAGAACATGCATGGAGGACCCGTTTTGAGCGTAACTTAAAGCAATCTCGCGTATGGAAGATTGCTTGGAGCATTTAAGAGTGAGGACTCACGGTTTTGGACCTTAATTAAGGGCATTTTGGACATTACACATGGTGTATTTACACACCATGGCCGCACCTATCATTAAGGGCAAAGTGGTCTTTTTGTATTCTTTTGTATTACACTATAAATAGGTCATTTTAGCTCATTTCTTGGCAGATTTTGAAGGATGAAGAATTGAAAGACATATTTTCTCTCTTTTGAGAGTGTAACACCTTAGTTGTAGGGCTTGGAAAAGCCATCCTTAGCATAGGGCTTGGAAAAGCCAATATTGATCTTTGCTTGGAAACGGTAGATCTTAAGGTTAGTTCATTCACTTGGTGGTCATCGTAAGAGTGTGGTTTTGATTGTTACATTCATTAGGGGTTAGTGTTGAAATACACTTGGTTCTTAATCTTGTAATAATCTTGGTCTCACTATCTATCTTTATTTTCTTGCAAATTGTGTATCTGTTGTGTAGTGGACTGTTTTGGGGTCTTCGTTGAATCCAAAACTTGTATTATTGTTGTTCATCTTGTTCATCACGTTTCATAGCTGTTTTGGTGTTAATATACACTCTTGTATCTTGTATTCTTGTTGTTAGTAGCGAATCCGAGTGTGGTCTCCATCTTGGTCCTCGAATCCTTAAGATTAGTGGACTGATTTGGTGTTTGTTTTGTGTTCCCTTCTCTTTTCCGTATCAACATATAACATTCAAAAAACTAAGAACCCTAACATCAAGAGAGGACCCTAAGTCTAATGAATATAAACACCAAGTTCTTACGAGGACCAAGAGGCACTCAACGACCTCAAAACCCTTGTTTCTAGCCAAAGAGACAACACAAGTATCCCTCTACTTGTGAGATAATAGGGGCGGCTTCTATGAGTGGAAGAGAGAGGAAAGGTTTAGTGTTTTAGGTTACAAAAATCAGCATTCAAAAAATAAGGGATGACTCTCTAACATGTTCTATTTATACTACAAACAAAAGGGGTAAAATGACCCATCCTCCCTTGCTTCTTGTGCCAACCTTGGAGAGTAGTTTATTACACATTAGGACCTCTCTTCACACATAAAAACGTTTAGGTCCTTGGTTGGTTCAATCACCAACTCACACACGGCCATTTGCATGAACAAAGCTTGGAGTTTTTGTAATTCCCGAGCTTGGCTTCGTGTGAAAGGCCGTGTACCTGTGGAGGCTGCCCTAACCGTATCAATAAGGCTATGAATTGGTTCTCTCGGGCCTTTACGGCTACGGGTGCCTGTCCGCCCCAATAGGATTTGAGGCGTGACAGTTCTTTCCACCCAAGAAGTCCAAGAATCCTTTTCAAAATTACAAAGTTTATGTATTTATGAGATTTCATGATTTATGTGTATTGAAGTTCATGATTATGTGTTGTTGAGTTTTAATTCATGATTTAGACTACAGGCATTAAGAATTGATTCTAACATGTGATTAATTATGTGATATTCATGATAAACCCTCTTCAAGTTGCATGTTGGTTGATGAAATCATGATACTTAGGTGTAGTATTTGTTGTATAACCAAAGCATGCTCCCCATATGTTTGATAAAATGCTTGTGTGAAGGAAATAGGGTCATTATAGTATGTTGACAAGAAATCCCCAAATTATGTATAAATTCATGTATGCCAAGTGTTTGTTGAAATGCCTTAGTGAGTGAATTATGATGTGTTGCATACATTCTTATGCTTGTGTATTCCTTATTGAATGAATTATGAGAAATTACTATGCATCCCTATACCTTTATATGTTTTAAGATTCCCAAGTGCTTGAAGAAATGCTTTAGTGATTGTAATGGTGAATAAAAGTCCATTGTCATGGTTATTCAAGAATGGTTATGTTTAACTTTTATGTTATCGAGTCCTGGGGGTATTTATACCCAAAATATTAGCTGCAAGTCTAGAGCTAGTGTCAGTTTCAAGATACTCTAAATCAAGAAATGATCAGTAGTATTCAGACAGTTACAAAACATAAGGAAATTTAGTAATCTCAGTATTAGTGCAATTCAGTCTCAGTATCAGTCAAATCCAACTCAGTATGCAGTTTCGGTTCAATAGTATTCAGTAGTATTTAGTATTTGGTTCAGGCTTCAGTGAAACTCAGTAAGCTAACAAGAATTAGGTAGCATTCGGTCAGCTAGCAGAATCTAAGTAGTATTCAGTCAGATAATGGAACCAAGCAAACTGTGTCAGATCAATCAAGTAATATAGTTAACAACAGATTCCACTCCGTCTAAGTTCAGTTAAGAATCAGTTTAGAATCTTTTAGTTGGGAGTAGGAACTAGCACCGAGCGAGTGCAGGGATGACGACTTCCTCGTTAGAGAGGTAGATTTGTTAGGAGTAATATCTATACTCCAGTACTACGTAGCCAGCGTAGGATCAGGAGTCACCTGCTAGATTAAGGCTTGACTACCTTCTTGGAGTCACCCGTTGCCTTAGGCTTGACTTCTTGTTCAGGTTCACCCATTAGAGAGGCTACACTATAGTAGTGTCTATAACCATGGCACGGTACTGACACCCTTATAGCTGGGCTTACAGGTTGGACCCTACTAGTTCAGGTTTAAGGCATGTCGATTAAGTAAGAACTCCCATAGTTACAGTTCAGTATCTGCCATCACAGTAGCACTCTAGATAGTCCTGATCTTAAACTCAGATTCAATCATTCCTTATCATTATTACTAGATTTGAAGATCATCTGCTAGATTGGTTTGATCTCAATTTCAATCAGTTGATATTAGTAAGCTCAGAGTTCAATTATCAGTTGACTCAGTGATTCAGACTCTCAGTGTTAATAAACACAGATATCAGTATTAATAAACTCAGTTGTCAGAAGTTTAAGTATTCAGAAGAAAGTTTCAGTCCATACATATATCCTCATTCAGTACTCTTATGTTATTCAGTTAAGTTATGTTCATACATAAGCCCTTGCATTTAGCCTTACCTTATCTAGCATACCAGTACATTCAAAGTACTGATGCATACTTTTCTCTTGTGCTATGGTGTCTTATACCATAGGTTCAGAAGAGCGAGAGCCAGGTCACCCTTAGCAGTCCACACTCAGCCAACAGTAGTTGACTTAGCATTGAGTCCTCATCATTTGAGGATGATCTTTATTTTATTATGGCATTTGACTCAGTTTATTTTTAGTACATGGAGTTAGTTAGGGACATGTTCCATCAACTCTACAGTTCAGATAGTTTAGAGGCTTTTCGAACAAATGTATCAGTATTCAGTTTTGAGTATTTTAGATGTTTTGAACCTTATGGCAAGATTCCGCTAGTTTTCTGCATTTATTTCAGTATATTATGCAGTGCTCAGGTACAAATATCAAAAAAAGATTAGCTTGTGGTCCTTCGATATCATGAGCACCGTGTGGCATTTTGGTTTCAAAAAATCCGGGCATTACAGATACACGCCCATTTAAGCCCAATTTAAACCATTACCAAACAACAATACTATTTTCTATTTATTATTAACCAAGTCCATTAGTAGTGGTATCGTCCTATCGACTATAACTTGCAAGTATTGTCATTAGCCAAACCTTTTTGAGATCAAGGGATTCCTATTTACCCATAGATCATATTATCCAATTAACCTGGGGGATTCCCATGTACCCCACAAGTATGTTTATAGATCCAAACCATTCCAAAACCATTTAAACCATTCATATTATTTAGGGTTCCATTACCAAGTATAAACCATACATAAGTTCCATTGAAAAACCAATATTATAGTGAAAGTATTGTTATAGGTATTTTATCAAACACTTTGGGGGCAAAGTATTTCCAAAACCAAAGTTCATTTTCAAATAACCATTACCATGCAACCAATTATCCAAAACCATAACCAAAACCCCCAAATTATATTTGAAAACCCAAAATCATAAAACATTGCATAAAACTATGCCTTTAGTTTAAACTAACAGTGAGGGAAGAGAAAATGCCTTAAATCAAGATGACGATGGAGATACATCACCAAGACAAGCCCTAATTTACTCCTTAAGATGAAACCCTAGCTTTTTTTGCCCAAGAACTTTAGAGAGGATTTAAGAGTGTTTTCTAACCGTTTAAGAATGAAATATTAGGGCAAATAACCTCTCAATTAGAATATTAGTCGTAGGACCTCATTAGGATAAATGGGGAAATGTATAGATTGCCATTACTTAAACTGTATATAATTCTGGTCATAGGGTACGACTGACCCTTACGAGTCGTACCCATACTATATGAGTGGTACTCATCTCTTGTACCCTAGGCTTTATCCCTTGAACCTAACACAGTCCAAGTTAGGGCATACCTAAGCCAAAGTCGTATCTAAGTGTATGACTAGTACCTATAAACCGTACCCCTGATAGAATAGAATTTGGGAGATTTGAACACTGACCACCATACGAGTCCTGGGTATGAATCATACCCTGGCTTACGACTCATGTTAAGCCACTCGTACTTAGATCCAACCTATGTTATCAAGTCTAAGGTTAAATAAAGAAACCAAAGAACCCGTATCCACCGATACGACTTGTACCACCTAAGTCGTACCTATTCTAGTGACTAAATCCATCCCACCAACCAATACTGGTCAGCATACGACTGGACCATACTACCCGTACCCAAGCGTACGACTCATTCCCTAAGTAGTATTATCCCAGAAACCAGAAATCAATGAAATTTTCTAAGTTTCAGAAACCAAGGTGTTTCAGTCGTCCCCACTAGGAACATTCGTCCTCGAATGATGGACAAGGTAGAGGTAACCATATGCATAAGTCATTTGCATTATCAAATATATTTCCAATCTTTAACAAAGTTTAAAAAAAATGCAAAGATATTAATCTTTCCTTTAACAAACTCAAACAAAATATGTGTTGAAGAACATATACCTTTCGCATGAATCCCATTAACAGAAAACAGATTCGGATACTTGGACTTCAGGTCCTCCTCTGCTTCTCATGTAGCTTCTTCCACCTTATGGTTCCACCAAATAACCTTAACCGAAGCCACATCCTTGGTTCGTAATCGATGAACCTGCCTATCGAAGATCTCAACCATGACCTTTTCATTAGAAAAAGAGTCTGAGACACCCAACCCCTCTAAAGGAACAATAGAAAAAGGATCATCAATGGATTTACTTAATATGGAAACATGAAATACAAATGAATGGAGCTCAAACTAGAAGGCAATTCCAATTCATAAGCCACATTACCAACTCTTCACAGAACCACATAAGGACCAATATATCAGGGACTGAGCTTTCTTTTTTTACCAACTGCATCACTTCCTTCATGGGAGATACCTTTAGGAACACCCTATCCCCAACCTCAAACTCTAAGTCTCTATGCCTTATATCTACATAGGACTTTTGGGGTTGGGCAGCCTTAAGCCTATCCCAGATCACCTCCACCTTCTCCATAGCCTGATAGACTAAATTCTTATCAAACATATCTGTCTCACCAAGCTTGAACCAACCCATAGGTGATCTACAACTTCTACCATACAATGCATTAAAAGGGGCCATACCAATATTAAAATGATAACTATTGTTGTAAGCAAACTCTACCAAAGGTAGATTCTCAACTCAACTGCACCATAATCAATCACATATGCCCGAAGTATATCCTCTAATGTCTAAATTGTCCTCTCTACTTGTCCATCTAACTACGAATGGAAATCAGTACTCAGAATAACCTTGGTACCCTATCTTTTCTGGAAAGACTACTAGAAATAAGATGAAAACTGTGTACCATGATCATATAAAATCGAAATAGTTACCCCATACAGCTTCACAATCTCCTAAAGGTACAACTTCACATAATACTCCACCGAAAAGGTAGTCCTTACTGGCAAAAAGTAAGCAGACCTGATCATTCTATCCATAATGACCCAAACCAAATCAAATTGGTTCTGTGATCGAGGAAGACCAGTAATGAAATCCATATTGATTACCTCCTATTTCTATTCTGGTAATTTAATTTATTGATACAACCCACCTGGCCTTATGTGCTCAACCTTAACTTTTTGAGACACCATGCACTTGGCCACAAAATAAGCCACATCCCTTTTTATACCATTCCACTAATATATCTCTTTGAGATCATGATACATCTTTGTCGATCCAAAATGTACAATGTGGCGTGATTCATGTTCCTCAACTATGATCCTTTACCGTAAGACATGAAGAACACACAAACCTCCATTGGTACCTTAATGTACGATCGCCACAGATCTCAAAGACTATTACCTTTTCCATACCCACACTTCTCTTGATTTTTATTAAGACAGGATCTAACACTTGTTTTTTCTTAACCTCTGCACGCAGAGATAATCAAACTACTTCCTGTACCATCACCTCACCATCCTTGAAGTCCAAAAAATAAACTCCAAGATTAGCCAAACAGTGAATATCCTTCACCAATTCCTGCTTTCCTTTCTCTACATGAGCCAAACTCCCCATGGACAACCTGCTTAGAGCATTAGTAACCATGTTAGCTTTACTTAGGTGATAGTGAAGACTCATATCAAGTCATTGAGAAGCTCCAACCATCTTATCTGCTTAAGATTTAGCTTCTTCTGAGTGAACACATACTGTATACTCTTATGATAAAAAAATATGTCCACATTCATTCCATACAAGTAATACCACCAGATTTTTAAAGCAAAAACCACTACCAACAACTCCAAATCATGAGTAGGATAATTCCTCTTATGCACTTTCAACCATATAGAAGCATAGGCAGTCACCTTCCCATGTTGTATCAAGACACAACTAAGTCCACCCTAGATGCATCACAATAAACCACTAACCCCTCAGTTCCCTCAGGCAATGTCAAAATTAGAGTCGAGGTTAGCTTATCTTTCAACTTATTAAAACTCCCCTTACTAGCATCCGATTAAGAAAAAAATACCTTTTTTTTAGTCAACTTAGTCAAAGGAGCAACCTCAAAGCTCCTCTTACAAGCATCCGACCAAGAAAACTTCACCTTTTTCTGAGTTAACTTAGTCAAAGGAGTAGCAATCGTCAAAACATTTTCCATAAACCACCGATAATACCCAACCAAACCCAAGAAACTTTGAATGTCAATTGGAGTCATGGGTCTAGGACACCTTTTAACTATCGCCACTTTTTGATGATCCACCATGATCCCCTCACTAGAAATAATATGACCAAGAAAATTCACAATTTTTAACCAAAACTCATATTTAGAGAACTTGGCATACAACTATTGTACCTTCAAGGACTGCAATACCACAAGGAGGTGATTATCATAATCCACCTTATTCTTAGAATAAACCAGAATGTCATAAATAAACACAATGACAAAGAGATCTAAAAACTACTTAAAAAACCTGTTCATCAAATCTATAAATACCGCCGGGGCATAGTCAAACCAAATGACATTACCAAGAATTTAAAGTGCCCATACCAAGTACGAAAAGCCTTCTTAGGGATATCCTCATCCCATTCTATAGCCAGTTCACCAGGGAACCTAAAAACAACCTTACGGGTCTAATAATCCAAGGACACGTAATAAGAGTTAAACTAATCCATCCCTAGAATACGTCAAAATCCACTATATCCAGCTCAAATAGATCTACCAAGATTAGCTTGCTACCAACAGATACCACACAATACCTATATACTCTCTCAGCAATAACTGAGTCACTTATTAGGGTAGAAATAGAAAAAAGATCCAAACAACCTCAGGATCAAAACCAATGCATATAGCTATGAATAAGGTCATATAAGAAAGAGTGGACCCCCAATCAAGCAAACAATACATGTCACAAGAAAAGAGTTGTAACATACTAGTAACGATATCAGGTGATGCCTCGGATTACTGTCGAGATATAAGAGCATGCAACCTATTCTGGCTTGTATCAATACTAAAAGTAGGAGAAGACACCAAAGCTGCACCACTAGGCGTAGGAGTAGAAGGTGAAGTAATCAGATCTTTAAAAAACTTGTCCTTACCTTTGTCATAATAGCCTTGATGAAGATAACCATAAAACCGGCAAAAATGGCATGAAGAAGCTGATAGACCTCCACTCACCTGAGATTGGGCACCCTGTTCCTAGAAATTATCACCATCTTGTAGACACCTATCACCCAACTGCCTCGTGTAAGTAGCGCTAGCAGTAGAGAAGGAACCAGAACTTCTCCATTTCTTCTTTGACCTTTTACCTCCATCCCGACCACCCTGCTATTGAGCACCATTCTACTCACAGAACTTACTCCTCTTACCCCATTCTTTCACCAAACTTCACTTGTTTTCTCTTTTCATTCTCCACCCACTGTATATGGATAACCAACCTTAAAATATCCATAACCTTAATTAGTAAATCAGTATTACTTTTACGGATTTGATCTCGAGATAGACTAAAAGTGAACTTTCTCATCCTTGCCCTTATGCCCGCCACCAAATTAGGAGCATACCTTGACAGCTGATGAAACTTCAAGGCATATTTATTGACAGACATTTTACCTTGCTTGAGATCACAAACTCCTCCATCTTCGATTTCCTTAGCTCTTGATGAAATATATTATCCAAAAAAGCATTAGAAAAAGCATCCCATAAGGACAACTTATCCATATTACCTTTATTTCTATCCCACTCCTTGTACCATTAGTACACAACATCCTTGAGCTGATAAGCTCCAAAGTTTACACCTTTCATATTAATATCAAACATCACCCTGAAGATCCTCTTCTGCCTTTACACTAGTAAAAGTAGGAGGGTTTAGCTTAAAAAACTGGACAACCCTTGTGGCCTTAGCAAATAACCTACCAGACGTATCCTGCTCAGCATGAGAAACAACCAACTTAGCAATAGTATGAATAGATTGGAGAAATTCTATAGTATTTACCTCACCCTAAGAACGACTAGTAGCAACTAGAGAAACTCCAGAACAATCAGGGATAGGACCCTTAGAACAAGTGCGAACTCCAGGTGTAGGATGTACCCCATCAATATCATCCCTAGATAGGATAGAAAAATTTTCTTATGTTCCAGATCATCGAGGCATGATCTAAAAAGTGAACAAACAAGGATTAGAGAATATTCTAGGACTTAGACTTCAACTTGAAAATAGAATACCAAGAAAGTAAAACATTCCTAAATGCCCTGTAGCTTCTCTCTTATAAGTGTGGCATGCTACACACCCCTAAAAGAGACTCTACCAGACACGGTTTTGTGGACTCCTAATTGACCACAAACCTAAAGTTCTGATATCGTAATGGGCGTTCTAAGTCCAACCAGGATCGGAGACCACCCTCGTTACCCATACCCATCACTAGCTGCCTGCCCTAAGTTAGCTAGATTTTGAGAATATAAAAAGATAGTGTAATAGCTCATATAAGGACTCTAGGATAGGATCATAATTATGACTGTCCCAACCGAGTCCAACTGTCCTAAATCAACCGTTCAACCATACTAAACCTGATACACTACTAACTTGGAGCGTATCAAATCTGCCACAAAATCAGTCCAAACATACTACAATTCCGAGAGCTTGAAGATAACAACTCCAATATGTGAAGACAACAACAATCACGAAATTTTGAAGGAATACCAACACCAAAACAGTAGCTACAGAAGGAGAACAAGAAGATAACAATAACATTAAACAATGGTTCAACAACACAAGATGATAGATTACAAAGAGTACAATGTTAACAACAAGAACAACAAATGGCAGTAACTATAGTGAATCAAAAATCAGCCCCACACGGCTTCACTAAGTTACTGCAAAGTTTCAAGAGTACAAAATGAAAGATAGTAACTTGACACAAAGATATCTTAGAATCTATGAACCCTAACTTAAAGAAAGGACCCTAAGACCAAAATATTTCAGTACCAAGTTCTTACTTAGACCAAGAGGAACTCATGAGCCTCAAGATCTCAAGTTTTTAGCCAAGAAACAACACAAGTGTAACTACACTTGTTGGACAGATTTTAGGTTCTACTCTCAATAACAAGAGAGAGAGAGAGAGAAATATTCAATGTTACAAGACTTGTTGTTATCAAATATGAAGAATGAACTAAGTGCTGAAAATAACCCTAATAGCATCTATTTATATTACACACAAAATGAAGGACAAATGACCTTCCTACCCTTCAGTCATGGGGTGCCCTTAGAGTGTAATTTATTACACTTCAAGGCTCATTTTCACACTTAAAAACGTTGAAGCTCTTTGGCGGATCAAGTACCAACTCACACGCAGCCATTTGCATGAACATGGCTTGTAGTTTTTGTAACTCCCGAGCTTGACTTCGTGTGAATGGTCGAGAACGTATTGGACAGCTTTGTACACCCATATCATCCTCTCCATCTTGAGAGGAATTTGACCTCAAATTCAGCATTTGGTCATCCTCAACCGCATCCACTAGAGAAAGATCACACACGTTGAAAGTGTTGTGTACTTGGTATTCCGGGGGAAGGTCAATCTTGTAGGCATTATCATTGATCCGTTCAAGTACTTGGAATGGACCATCGCCTCTTGGCATCAATTTGGATTTTCTTTGAGATGGAAACCTATCCTTTATAAGGTAAACCCACACCCAATCTCCCGGTTCAAGAATGAGTTTCTTTCTTCCCTTGTTGACTCTTCTTGCAATGTCTTGATTTTTCTTCTCAAGTCGAAGCCGCACCTTCTCATGTAACTTCTTCATCGAATCTGCCCGCTTGCTTCCATCTAAGCTAATCATAACATCACGTAATCTTATTGATGGCTTGGTAGTCCACACACATACGCCATGTTTCGTCTTTCTTAGGCACCAGTAGCACCGGAACCGCGCACGGACTCATGCTCTCCTTGATATACCCTTTGTTGAGGAGTTCCTCAACTTGACGCTGCAATTCTTTGGTGTCCGTAGGGTTGCTTCTGTAAGCCGGCTTATTTGGCAATTGTGAGCCCGGCACAAAGTCAATTTGATGCTCAATTCCCCGAAGTGGGGGCAATCCTTGCGGAAGTTCTTTAGGAAATACATCTTCATAATCCTGCAACACACAAGAAATCAAAGGAGAAATACAAGAATTAGTGGGGTTAGTATTAAAACAATGAGCCAAAAGAAGCATAGGCATGTCCACATCATAATCTAAGAAGAGTTCCTTCGTTCTAGCCAACATCACTATGTTTTCTTGCCCATTTGACGTTGAGGCAGTCCCGGAAATCCCTACTGCCCCACCCACGGTTTTCCCCTCCTTTTCACCATTTTTGGGTTTCTTTCCCTTCTCCTTCAACTCCCTCATCTTTTGATGTAATTCATTCACTTGTGATGGCAAAAAAGGATAAAGAGTGACCTTTCGACCATCCTTCTCAAGTGAATATCGGTTGGTCCTCCCATCATGTTTGGTAGACCTATCATATTGCCAAGGTCTACCTAAAAATAAATGACATGCTTGCATTGGTATCACATCACAAAGCACTTCGTCTTGGTAGTTCCCTACCTTAAACCGTATCACACATTGACTCATGACCTTCAATTCACCGCATTCGTTCAACCATTGCAACTTGTAAGGGCTAGTATGAAGTGTAGTTGGTAATTTCAAAAAGTTCACCATAGCGACACTAACGACATTCGCACAACTACCACTATCAATCACCAAAGTGCACACATTCCCCTTTACAAGGCATTTAGTATGGAATAGATTTTCCCTTTGGCTAGGGTCGTCTATTGCCTTACTAATCATAGCGCGCCTAACTACAAAGTTTGGAACAACACACTCCCCTTCTTGTGGGTAAATAACTTCACCATCATCATCATCATCATCATCATCAAGTGGCCTATTTCCAGTTTCCTCTCCATCTTGAGGCTCAGCCTCATCCTCCTCTTTTTCAAGACCCACCTCCTTACCAAGGTAATACAATCTCCCTTCCCGCAGTATCACGTTTCGTCGATTTGGACATTCATTGGATTTATGTCCCCAACCTTGGCACTTGAAACATTGGAATCCTTTTGGATTTGGATACTTGTGAACTTCTTATTTTAGAGGAATTTTATGGACTGTTTTGGGCTCGGGCAGCCTTGTAGTGGAGGGTTGGTCCTTGTTTTTGGGCCAACCCAAAGAGGATTGAACCACGTCCTTGCTTCTAGGCCAACCCGAGATGGATTGTCCCCTTGCCTTGAGCGACGACCTCTCTTTAAGCTCCCCTTCAATCTCAAGAGCCGCTTGGAAAATACCTTCAACGATATCAAATTTGTGAAGTGTCAAATGAGTGGAAATCTCTTTGTTCAACCCACACTTGAACCGGATGATGTCATGACTGATTTGTTCCCCACGATGATCAAGCTTCAACATGAGTTGTTGAAACTCATCATAATATGCCATTACACTTTTATTGCCTTGACGCTAGTTGTACAATCTAGCAAGTAATTCATGGTGATAACTCTCGGGAAGGTACCGTTGCCTCATCAAGTACCTTAACCGAAACCAAGGTGGTGGCTGCCCATCAACTAATTCATCACTAAAATGCTTGACGTACTCCCACCAAGTGTTGGCATAACCCTCAAAATGAGCTATGGCATAACAAGTTTTCTTTTCTTTCGAGATATCATTAACTTGAAAAACTTTGTCACAAGCTGATTCCCAAACTAAGTAGGCCTCGGGGTCACTTTCACCCTTAAAGATAGGTAAGCTCAATTTGATGGTATTGATGCCTACGTCTCTTTCTTGGTGTCGATTTCCCCGTTCTCCATACCCTCGGTACCTCCTTGGATCAACACGGCCCCTTCTTAGCTCCTCTTCTTTCATGTAAGCATCATCAAAGGCTCCATATCTATCATACTCCTCTCTACCATGTTCCTCAAAGTAAGCGGGTTGGTTTTGGTGATTTGGAATCTGATTTGGAGGCATTGGGATTTGTGGAGGTGGTGGTCTTTGATTTGGTGGAGTTTGGTACGGTACGTTCAGATTTATTGGAGGTAATGGACGGCTACATACTTCTTGTGGAATTGGAGGAGTTTGGAAATGGCGTGGTCTATTTGCTTCTTGGTTTGGAGGGAAAGTAATGGTATGATTTGGGGCATTTAGTGGGGTTAGAGGTGGATTCATTATTTGGTGCAATGTTTCTAGTGAGATTGTTGTGGATGAAGTTCTTTTATGCCCAATTGAAGGAATATGATGAGGAGTGGATGGACGAGAGTTCCTTTGACTCTCCACTTTCTCCAATCTCCCACTTATCGTAGTCAAATCTCCCCTCATTGCCCCAACTTCCGTGTTCAACCTCTCTAAACTTCTGGTAATGGCCTCAAGTGTGGCCTTCATAGTGTCTTGTTCAGTAGTACCCCCACTTTGGGACGTGCTTCCTTCCGTGTCAAAGGTGTTACCTACACAATCAGCGAACAAGTTAGCGTTAAACCTCTCCTCTCTCACTCTCTCAGTTCACTCACACTTGAGCTCCACAAATGTTGTAGATTGGCTAGTAACCGTGAATCCTTAAGATATGAGTAAAGCTCTTGTCCAGAGTGGATTCTTGTTTGAAACTCAAAGAATTCTCGACAGACTGGAGTTAAGAAGTTACAATGTATTCAAACGAATAAAAGCACCCAACTAAACGTGGACACGAACAAGGGAATTCAAAAGGACTAATTGACAACCTAGTAGGAGTGTACTAGCATGTTAATTAGCTCTAGAACCAAGTAATGAAACTAAGAATCAGCAATTGGAAACTAGAAAACCTAAATTTGAGCTTATTAATGATGTGAACAGTAGACAATGGGTGACGTGAACAGTAGTAAATGGGTGATGTGGCAGCATGCAATTGGTCTTGGTCCCACACAATTTAAGCACCAATTCTGAAATTTAAATCTTTACACAATTTGGAAAGGATAACAATTTGTCTTGGAGGGAAAACATAAATCTTGAAATAAGAAAAATACCTTGTCCCACAGCACTAGGTTCTTGAAATAAGAAAAGTACTTGTCCCACAACACAAGGTTCTTGAAATAAGAAAAAAAAAGGTATCTTGTCACACAACACTAGGTTCTTGAAATAAGAAAAAGGTATCTTGTCACACAACAGTAGGTTCTCGAAATAATAAAAAGCTGCTGAAAAGTAGAAGCTTAGTCTAAGAAATGATGGGTTCAAGGCTTCTCACAACATGCTTTACAATTTTCAGCTTCAACTCTTGAATTTATATCACACTTTTTGGTTGTCTAAAGTTGTAAGAAAAGATGAAGAACTTGATGAACACCACAATAACCTTCAAGAACTCAACAACTTCTTCAAAAACACAACAAAACACCACCAATTGTAAACACCGAGTAACAACAAACAGCCTGCCACAAGGCACCACAACTATGGTCAATATTATAAGCTCAATCTTTAGATCTTGACACCTTTAGTGTTGGTGAGAAAGAAACCAACACTAGAAACACTCTATACAAGCAAAATACTACAAGATCTAGCCAAAAAAAACAATAAAATCTCGGCCCATACAGCAACACATCACAATTTTAGGCCAAGAACACGAAGGTAGCAGATTTGACTATTTCTGGAATTTCCAGGTTTCAGTTTTTTTTTTTTTGTAGTTTTCAAGTCTCAAGCCCAAGATTGATCTTGTTAGAACAATGTCAAAGATGGCTTTGATACCAAATGATACACTACTAACTTGGAGCGTATCAAATATGCCACAAAATCAGTCCAAACACACTACAATTTCGAGAGCTTGAAGATAACAACTCCAATATGTGAAGACAACAACAATCACGAAATTTTGAAGGAATACCAATACCGAAACAGTAGCCACACAAGGAGAACAAGAAGATAACAATAACATTAAACAATGGTTCAAGAACATAAGATGATAGATTACAAAGACTACAATGTTAACAACAAGAACAACAAATGGCAGTAACTATAGTGAATCGAAAATTAGCCCCACACGGCTTCACTAAGTTACTGCAAAGTTTCAAGAGTACAAAATGAAAGATAGTAACTTGACACAAAGATATCTTAGAATCTATGAACCCTAACTTAAAGAAAGGACCCTAAGACCAAAATATTTCAGTACCAAGTTCTTACTTAGACCAAGAGGAACTCATGAGCCTCAAGATCTCAAGTTTCTAGCCAAGAAACAACACAAGTGTAACTACACTTGTTGGACAGATTTCAGGTTCTACTCTCAAGAACAAGAGAGAGAGAGAAATATTCAATGTTACAAGACTTGTTGTTATCAAATATGAAGAATGAACTAAGTGCTGAAAATAACCCTAATAGCATCTATTTATATTACACACAAAATGAAGGACAAATGACCTTCCTACCCTTCAGTCATGGGGTGCCCTTAGAGTGTAATTTATTACACTTCAAGGATCATTTTCACACTTAAAAATGTTGAAGCTCTTTGGCGGATCAAGTACCAACTCACACGCAGCCATTTGCATGAACATGGCTTGTAGTTTTTGTAACTCCCGAGCTTGACTTCGTGTGAATGGTCGAGAACGTATTGGACAACTTTGTACACCCATATCAAAACCAAACCAAAACCAACCAATCCATAATCTAATTCATGACCACACAAGTTTCATAATAACTATATATAATCCCCAAATGAAAGAGGATGGAACAACCATTATATTGTCATTCGATATCAGCCCCCAATACCAATACCAATGCTAAGGCTGACACCAATATAGATCCGGCTATTTTAACCTATAGTAGTTCAATAAAATTCTCTTACCAAAAGAATACAAATATTTGATTGGGACATATCCCCAACCATCGCCAAAACCAATATCCATAAATAATCGAGAGTATGAAATAACATCCATGAAATAGAGGCTTTCTGATACGGGTGTACAAAGTTGTCCAATATGTTCTCGGCTATTCACATGAAGTCAAGCTCGGGAGTTACAAAAACTTTAAGCCATGTTCATGCAAATGGCTGCGTGTGAGTTGGTACTTGATCCGCCAAAGAGCTTCAAGATATCTTTGTGTCAAGTTACTATCCTTCATTTTGTACTCTTGAAACTTTTCAGTAACTTAGTGAAGCTGTGTGGGGCTAATTTTTGATTCACTATAGTTATTGCCATTTGTTGTTCTTGTTGTTAACATTGTAGTCTTTGTAATCTATCATCTTGTGTTGTTGAACCATTGTTTAATGTTATTGTTATCTTCTTGTTCTCTTTGTGTAGCTACTATTTTGGTATTGGTATTCCTTCAAAATTTTATGATTTTTGTTGTCTTCACATATTGGAGTTGTTATCTTCAAGCTCTCGGAATTGTAGTGTGTTTGGACTAATTTTGTGGCAGATTTGCTACGCTCCAAGTTAGTAGTGTATCATTTTATATCAAAGCCATCTTTGATTTTGTTCTAACAAGATCAATCTTAGGCTTGAGACTTGAAAACTACAAAAAAAAAAAAACTGAAACCTGGAAATTCCAGAAATAGTCAAATCTGCTACCTTCGTGTTCTTGGCCTAAAATTGTGATGTGTTGCTGTATGGGCCGAGATTTTATTGTTTTTTTTGGCTAGATCTTGTAGTATTTTGCTTGTATAGAGTGTTTCTAGTGTTGGTTTCTTTCTCACCAACACTAAAGGTGTCAAGATCTAAAGATTGAGCTTATAATATTGACAATAGTTGTGGTGCCTTGTGGTTGGCTGTTTGTTGTTCCTTGTTGTTGACAATTGGTGGTGTTGTGTTGTGTTTTTGAAGAAGTTTTTGTTGAGTTCTTGAAGGTTGTTGTGGTGTTCATCAAGTTCTTCATCTGTTCTTTCAACTTTAGACAACCAAAAAGTGTGATATAAATTCAAGAGTTGAAGCTGAAAATTGTAAAGCATGTTGTGAGAAGCCTTGAACCCATCATTTCTTAGACTAAGCTTCTACTTTTCAGCAACTTTTTTTCTTATTTCAAGAACCTAGTTGAAGCTGAAAATTGTAAAGAATGTTGTGAGAAGCCTTGAACCCATCATTTCTTAGACTAAGTTCTACTTTTCAGCAACTTTTTTTTGTTATTTCAAGAACCTAGTGTTCTGTGACAAGATACCTTTTTCTTATTTCAGGAACCTAGTGTTGTGTGACAAGGTACCTTTTCTTATTTCAAGAACCTCGTGTTGTGGGACAAGTACTTTTTCTTTTTTCAAGAACCTAGTGTTGTGGGTCAAGGTACTTTTCTTATTTCAAGATCTATGTTTTTCCTCCAAGACCAATTATCATCCTTTCCAAATTGTGTAAATATTTAAATTTCAGAATTGGTGCTTAAATTGTGTGGGACCAAGACCAATTGCATGCTGCCATGTCACCTATTTATGGCACCCATTGTCTACTATTCACATCATTAATAAGCTCAAATTTAGGTGTTCTAGTTTCTAATTGTTGATTCTTAGTTTCATTACTTGGTTCTAGAACTAATTAACATGCTAGTACACTCCTACTAGGTTGTCAATTGGTCCTTTTGAATTCCCTTGTTCGTGTCCACGTTTAGTTGGGTGCTTTTATTCATTTGTATACGTTGTAACTTCTTAACTCCAGTCTGTCGAGAATTCTTTGAGTTTCAAAAAAGAATCCACTCCGGACAAGAGCTTTACTCATATCTTAAGGATTCACTGTTACTAGCCAATCTACAACATTTGTGGAGCTCAAGTGTGAGTGAACCGAGAGAGTGTGAGTGAGGAGAGGTTTAACGCTAACTTGTTTGCTGATTGTGTAGGTAACACCTTGACATGGAAGGAAGCACATCCCAAAGTGGGGGTACTATTGAACAAGACACTATGAAGGCCACACTTGAGGCCATTACCAGAAGTTTAGAGAGGTTGAACACGGAAGTTGGGGCAATGAGGGGAGATTTGACTACGATAAGTGGGAGATTGGAGCAAGTGGAGAGTCAAAGGAACTCTCGTCCATCCACTCCTCATCATATTCCTTCAATTGGGCATAAAAGAACTTCATCCACAACAATCTCACTAGAAACATTGCACCAAATAATGAATCCACCTCTAGCCCCACTAAATGCCCCAAATCATACCATTACTTTCCCTCCAAACCAAGAAGCAAATAGACCACGCCATTTCCAAACTCCTCCAATTCCACAAGAAGTATGTAGCCGTCCATTACCTCTAATAAATCTGAACGTACCGTACCAAACTCCACCAAATCAAAGACCACCACCTCCATAAATCCCAATGCCTCCAAATCAGATTCCAAATCACCAAAACCGACCAGCTCACTTTGAGGAACATGGTAGAGAGGAGTATGATAGATATGGAGCCTTTGATGATGCTTACATGAGCAAGAAGGAGCTAAGAAGGGGCTCTGTTGATCCAAGGAGGTACCAAGGGAATGGAGAAAGGGGAAATTGACACCAAGAAAGAGACGTAGGCATCAATACCATTAAATTGAGCTTACCTATATTTAAGGGTGAAAGTGACCCCGAGGCCTACTTAGCTTGGGAATCAGCTTGTGACAAAGTTTTTCAAGTTAATGATATCTTGAAAGAAAAGAAAAGTTGTTATGCCATAGCTCATTTTGAGGGTTATCCAGCACTTGGTGGGAGTACGTCAAGTGTTTTGGTGATGAATTAGTTGATGGGCAGCCACCACCTTGGTTTCGGTTAAGGTACTTGATGAGGCAACGGTACTTTCCCGAGAGTTATCGCCATGAATTGCTTTCTAGATTGTACAACTTGCGTCAAGGAAATAAAAGTGTGATGGCATATTATGATGATTTTCAACAACTCATGTTGAAGATTGATCATCGTGGGGAACAAATCAGTCATGACATCATCCGGTTCAAGTGTGGATTGAACAAATAGATCTCCACTCATTTGACACTTCACAAATTTGATACCGTTGAAGGTATTTTCCAAGTGGCTCTTGAGATTGAAAGGGAGAAAGAGAGGTCGTCGTTCAAGGCAAGGGGACAATCCATCTCGGGTTGGCCTAGAAGCAAGGACGTGGTTCAATCCTCTTTGGGTTGGCCCAAAAACAAGGACCAACCCGCCACTACAAGGCTGCCCGAGCCCAAAACAGTCCATAAAATTCCTCTAAAATAAGAAGTTCACAAGTATCCAAACCCAAAAGGATTCCAATGTTTCAAGTGCCAAGGTTGGGGACATAAATCCAATTAATGTCCAAATCGATGCAACATGATACTGTGGGAAGGCAGATTGTATTACCTTGGTGAGGAGGTAGGTCTTGAAAAGAGGAGGATGGGGCCAAGCCTCAAGATGGAGAGGAAACTGGAAATAGGCCACTTGATGATGATGATGATGATGATGGTGAAGTTATTTACCCACAAGAAGGGGAGTGTGTTATTCCAAACTTTGTAGTTAGACGCGCTATAAATAGTAAGGCAATAGACGACCCTAGCCAAAGGGAAAATCTATTCCATACTAAATGCCTTGTAAAGGGGAATGTGTGCACTTTGGTAATTGATAGTGGTAGTTGTGCGAATGTCGTTAGTGTCGCTATGGTGACCTTTCTGAAATTACCAACTACACTTTATACTAGCCCTTACAAGTTGCAATGGTTGAATGAATGTGGTGAATTGAAGGTCATAAGGCAAAGTATGATACGGTTTAAGGTAGGGAACTACCAAGACGAAGTGCTTTGTGATGTGATACCAATGCAAGCATGTCATTTGTTGTAAGGTAGACCTTGGAAATATGATAGGTCTACCAAACATAATGGCAGGACCAATCGATATTTACTTGAGAAGGATGGTCGAAAGGTTACTCTTTATCCTCTTTTGCCATCACAAGTGAATGACTTACATCAAAGGATGAGGGAGTTGAAGGAGAAGGGAAAAAAACCCAAAAATGGTGAAAAGGAGGGGAAAACTGTGGGTGGGGCAGTAGGGATTTCCGGGACTGCCTCAACGTCAAATGGGTAAGAAAACATGGTGATGTTGGCTAGAAAGAAGGAACTCTTCTTGGATTATGATGTGGACATGCCTATGCTTCTTTTGGCTCATTGTTTTTATACTAACCCCACTAATTCTTCTATTTCCCCTTTGATTTCATGTGTGTTGCAGGATTATGAAGATGTATTTCCCAAACCACTTCCGCAAGGATTGCCCCCACTTCGGGGAATTGAGCGTCAAATTGACTTTGTGCCGGGCTCACAATTACCAAATAAGTCGACTTACAGAAGCAACCCTACGGACATCAAAGAATTGAAGCGTCAAGTTGAAGAACTCCTCAACAAAGGGTATATCAAGGAGAGCATGAGTCCGTGCGTGGTTTTGGTGCTACTGGTGCCTAAGAAAGACGGAACATGGCGTATGTGTGTGGACTGCTGAGCCATCAATAAGATTACGGTAAAATATCATCACCCTATCCCTAGGTTAGATTATATGCTTGATGAATTGAATGGTTTGTGTTTATTTTCCAAGATTGATTTAAGGAGTGGCTATCACCAAATAAGAATGCAACCCGGTGATGAATGAAAAACCGCCTTCAAGACTAAATTTGGTCTCTATGAATGGATGGTTATGCCATTCGGCCTAACAAATGCCCCAAGTACTTTCATGAGGCTAATGAATCATGTGATGAAGCCATTTATTGGAAAGTTTGTTGTTGTTTACTTTTGATGATGTCTTGGTCTATAGTAAGTCAATTGATGAGCATGTGATGAATTTACAATATGTTTTTGATGTCCTTAAAAAGGAAAGGTTATATGCAAATCTGGAGAAGTGCTCTTTTTGTGTTAATGAAGTTGTTTTCTTGGGTTTTGTTGTTAGTTCAAGAGGGGTATAAGTGGATGAATCCAAGATAAATGCTATCAAAAATTGGCCAACCCCGCAAACCATTAGCGAAGTAAAAAGCTTCCACGGGTTAGCTAGTTTTTATAGAAGGTTTGCCAAAGGATTCAGCACCATAGACGCTCCTTTGACCGCGGTCATTCGAAAAGACCAACCCTTCAAGTGGGGTGAAGAGAAAGCTAAGGCTTTTGAAACCTTGAAAGTTATGCTCATTTCCACGCCTTTATTACAATTGCCCAACTTTGATAAGACATTTGAAGTTGAGTGCGATGCTAGTAAAGTGGGCATAGGGGCTGTTTTGATGCAAGATTTAAAACCCATTGCTTATTTTAGTGAAAATCTCAAAGGAGCAACTCTAAACTACTCCACGTACGATCTAGAGTTTTATGCCTTGATTCGAGCTTTGCTCACTTGGCAGCACTATTTGTGGCCCAAGGAGTTCGTGATTCGAACGGACCATGAATCCTTGAAGCATCTTCGGGCACAGGACAAGCTTAACAAGCGGCATGCAAAATGGATTGAGTTTCTTGAAACCTTCCCTTATTTTATTCAATACAAAAAGGGTAAGGACAATGTATTAGCCGATGCTTTATCTAGAAAACATGTTCTTGTGTCAACATTATCTTCAAAATTAATGGGTTTTTAGAGTTTGAAAGAATTGTATCCCGAGGACCCCCACTTTGCTCCTATCTTTAGGGAATGTGAAGAAATAGGTAGGGACAAGTTTCGGCTAGGGGTTCAAATCCCTATGCCAAGTTTGATGGATACTTGTTTAAAGGTAGACGATTGTGTGTACCCTTCATTTCTTGGAGAGAGTCATTTGTGAGGAAAGTAAATAATGGTGGTCTAATGGGTCACTTTAGGATCAAAAAGACCCTTGGAATATTGAAGGAGCAATTCTATTGGCCAAAAATGCACAAGGATGTGGCCAAGATTTGTGGCCAATGCATAGATTATAAAGGAGCCAAATCGTGGCTCCTACCTCATGGGTTGTACAGCCCGCTTCCCACTCCTTTACACCCTTGGCTTGACATATCTATGGATTTTGTGTTAGGGTTGCCTAGGACTAGACGAGGTCGGGATAGTATCTTTGTTGTGGTCGATCGGTTTTTTAAGATGGCACACTTTATTCCATACTTTAAATTTGATGATGCACCTAGTGTGGCCTCTTTGTTTATTGATAATGTTGTCAAGTTGCATGGTGTTCCGAGGACCATTGTGAGTGATAGGGACTCTAAGTTCCTAAGTCACTTTTGAAAATCCATGTGGGGTAGGCTTGGAACCAAGTTGTTATTCTCTACATCTTGCCACCCACAAACTGATGGTCAAATGGAAGTGGTAAATAGGGCTTTGGGTGCTATGCTACATTCCATGGTAAAAGAAAAATTAACTTC
Organism: Capsicum baccatum var. pendulum; assembly: GCA_030864225.1. Classification (NCBI taxonomy): domain Eukaryota; kingdom Viridiplantae; phylum Streptophyta; class Magnoliopsida; order Solanales; family Solanaceae; genus Capsicum; species Capsicum baccatum. Next base: position 103,613,269 of record CM061554.1, on the reverse strand, counting down.
TTGGGAGGAACACCTACCATTGATTGAGTTTGCATATAACCGTATCATATACTCAAGTACAGGAATGACTCCCTTTGAGTGCAGATATGGCCTCAACCCCCTTACCCCTTTGGATTTAACTCCTTTTCCCAGTGATGTTATGATTAGCTTAGATGGAAGCAAGCTGGTAGATTCGATGAAGAAGTTATATGAGAAGGTTCGGCTTCGACTTGAGAAGAAAAATCAAGACATTGCAAGGAGAGTCAACAAGGGGAGAAAGAAACTCATTCATGGATGTTATTTCATACTCTCGATTATTTATGGATATTGGTTTTGGCGATGGTTGGGGATATGTCCCAATCAAATATTTGTATTCTTTTGGTAAGAGAATTTTATTGAACTACTATGGGTTAAAATAGCCGGATCTATATTGGTGTCAGCCTTAGCATTGGTATTGGTATTGGGGGCTGATATCGAATGACAATATAATGGTTGTTCCATCCTCTTTCATTTGGGGATTATATATAGTTATTATGAAACTTGTGTGGTCATGAATTAGATTATGGATTGGTTGGTTTTGGTTTGGTTTTGATATGGGTGTACAAAGTTGTCCAATACGTTCTCGACCATTCACACGAAGTCAAGCTCGGGAGTTACAAAAACTACAAGCCATGTTCATGCAAATGGCTGCGTGTGAGTTGGTACTTGATCCGCCAAAGAGCTTCAACGTTTTTAAGTGTGAAAATGATCCTTGAAGTGTAATAAATTACACTCTAAGGGCACCCCATGACTGAAGGGTAGGAAGGTCATTTGTCCTTCATTTTGTGTGTAATATAAATAGATGCTATTAGGGTTATTTTCAGCACTTAGTTCATTCTTCATATTTGATAACAACAAGTCTTGTAACATTGAATATTTCTCTCTCTCTCTTGTTCTTGAGAGTAGAACCTGAAATCTGTCCAACAAGTGTAGTTACACTTGTGTTGTTTCTTGGCTAGAAACTTGAGATCTTGAGGCTCATGAGTTCCTCTTGGTCTAAGTAAGAACTTGGTACTGAAATATTTTGGTCTTAGGGTCCTTTCTTTAAGTTAGGGTTCATAGATTCTAAGATATCTTTGTGTCAAGTTACTATCTTTCATTTTGTACTCTTGAAACTTTGCAGTAACTTAGTGAAGCCGTGTGGGGCTAATTTTCGATTCACTATAGTTACTGCCATTTGTTGTTCTTGTTGTTAACATTGTAATCTTTGTAATCTATCATCTTGTGTTCTTGAACCATTGTTTAATGTTATTGTTATCTTCTTGTTCTCCTTGTGTGGCTACTGTTTCGGTATTGGTATTCCTTCAAAATTTCATGATTGTTGTTGTCTTCACATATTGGAGTTGTTATCTTCAAGCTCTCAGAATTGAAGTGTGTTTGGACTGATTTTGTGGCAGATTTGCTACGCTCCAAGTTAGTGGTGTATCACTTTCAAATAGATGAAAGCTCACCACTTCAATCCAAAGCTATCCCCCAAGTTTTTAAATCCTAAGCAGAAGGAGTAAAATGATCGGTTCCTGCATTGCGTGGGGATACAGCTGCCCAAAGATGGGTTAACTGGTGAACGCTAGCATAAACTCAAGATAAGGATAAAAATAATGCCAATTATAAAACAAAGTAAAACCATCCATATGCACAAAAACCTTACATACATACAAAAATAAGTTTGGATGGTCCCAAGAACCAAAATGATAGTCTAAAAATAAAAGTCTGCAAAGTCAAAAATTTTTAAAAAAAGTTTTGAGCTAGAACTGAAGAAGAAGGTTACAACTCTATTTGATGAGCTTTTGAGCTTGAATAAAACAACAAAGTTGTTAATTCTAAATCCTGGCAGTTACACTATCATAAGATGATTTTACTTCTCCAAAATTTCTTCAAAAATCTTTTACCTTTTTAATTTCTCCAACTTCTCTGTTTTTTTCTATGGACATAAAATGTAAATTTTGCACTGCGATGATACATAATTTGTTGACTATGAATGAGTTATTGATTTTATGATCTTTATCTATTTCTACCTTAAAAAGGTTCTTCATGTTAGTGGTGCATAGTGTCCATGCGTTAACTAATTTGTGCTTATTTTACTCTTGATTCACTGTACTCACTTTTCAATGATGCTAAAAGGGTGAATGCTGGTTTATCATGTAGGAATAAATATAGTGTAACTGATGAATATGTTTATGAGGAGTTGAGTTGCAGATTTAAATAGTTGTGTGAGAAACATGTGTAGTGCAACTGATGAAGATGCTTATGATGAGTTGAGTTATAGATTTAAATGGCATGCTGATAGGAGGAAGTAAGTGATATGCTGAAAAGATGAATGAACAATTCATGATGACAGAGGAAATAATTTAAAGCTTGATAAGTAAATAAAAACAAGGGACCAGGTCCCTATGTTGCATGATGGTGGAAACATGATGATGAGGAGAACATTCATCTTCAGAGTGGTAATCACACTGATTAAATATGTTGAATGTTCATTGATGTTCAAAGCTTTGTGGTTGGCTTATCATTATCAAAAAAGGTAAAAATTTCTATATGTAGTTTTGATGATGATAAGATGACTACAAGGGACCAGGTCCCTGGATGTTCATGGCTACAATACAGCTGGCATGCGTGGCTGCACAATTTTGTCCTTTTGTGTAACAAATTGGTAGGTGTTGCTTATGCTGATTAGGTCACCTGGTCTAATGACATTTTAGCCCTAATCATTATTGCTCTATAAAAGAAAAAACATGCTTCTTCATCAAATGGTGTTTTTGCAAATTTAAAGAGTGAAGAGAGGAAAAAGCCAAAAACCCAAGTTTAGCTCAAGTTCTTATTTTTGTATGCTAAATTAGAGAGTGTCTTAAGTGAGTCCTGATTTGTATATGAATTACTTGGTTTATAAGAGTAATGAACTTCCATTCTTGTTTGAGAGTGTTTAGGTAGAGTTGACTAAGTCTAAAACTGGTTAGAGTTAACCAGTGGTTAGGGTGTCTTGGTAAAGGTTCTAAGGTTAAACTGTAGTAGAGTTACTACAAGCAGGATGTGCCTAGAGTTAGGCTGAAATCAAGTCTATAATCAAGAATTTAATTATAGTGGATTTCTGAGGTACTTGTAAGGGCAATCAATGGTTTTTCCTTCCTTGAGCAAGGGGGTTTCCACGTTAAGATCGCGTATTTGCACTCTTCCAGCACTGCCTTTTATTCCTATTTGCTTTACTGTGTTTTTGCTTGTGTTTGACTTTGAGGGACCTGGTCCCTCACTTTGTGGTGCAACCTCCAAGGGTTCTAACACATGCATCTTCCATCTTGGATAGATGTTTATTCACATCACCAACACAACCTTGAGAATAAAGTAAAACTCTCATCACAACAATACACTCGCCGACACGTGTCATGCCATGTCATTTTTCAATGACACACAGAAAATTAAATATTTAGAATGTATATAAAATATAAATAATATTTAAAAACTAAAATAAGCTCCCACCCCACCCCCATCCCCACTTCCCCATTCTTGTATTCTACCTTCAACACATACTATTCATCAGTTTTGGGTTCAAATTTTAGGACAATTTGAATTTAGATTTGTAGGTATCACTCCCACCACTACACTCATTAACCAAGGTTGGCACAAGAAGCAAGGGCGGATGGGTCATTTTACCCCTTTTCTTGTAGTATAAATAGAACATGTTAGAGAGTTAGTCTTTAGTTTTTAAATGCTGAATTTTGCAACCCTAAAACACAAAACATTTCCTCTCTCTTCCACTCAAAGAAGCCGCCCCTATCATCTCACAAGTAGAGGGATACTTGTGTTGTCTCTTTGGCTAGAAACAAGGGTTTTGAGGTCGTTGAGTGCCTCTTGGTCCTCGTAAGAACTTGGTGTTTATATTCATTAGACTTAGGGTCCTCTCTTGATGTTAGGGTTCTTAGTTTCTTGAATGTTATATGTCAAGTTATCTATCTTTCTATATCTTCTTGTTGTTGTTGATTTTGTTATCTTAAAGTCTAGTGAAGCCGTGTGGGGCTCTTTTCGATTCACTAGCATTGTCATCTATCTTGTTGTTCTTGTGTTGTGGGCTGAAAAACCGAAACTTTAAACTTGTTGTTCTTGTGTTGTTGGACTGAAATCCGAGCCTACTTGAAGCTCTTTGTGTTGTTGGTTTGATCTTGTATCACTTGGTTGGTTCAATCACCAACTCACACACGGCCATTTGCATGAACAAAGCTTGGAGTTTTTGTAATTCCCGAGCTTGGCTTCGTGTGAAAGGCCGTGTACCTGTGGAGGCTGCCCTATCCGTATCATCCTCTCCATCTTGAAGGGAATTTGACCTCAAATTCAGCATTTGGTCATCTTCAACCGCATCCACGAGGGAGAGATCACCAACGTTGAAAGTGTTGTGCACTTGATATTCCGGTGGAAGGTCAATCTTGTAGGCGTTGTCATTGATTCTCTCAAGTACTTGGAAAGGCCCATCACCCCTTGGCAGCAATTTGGACTTCCTTTGAGCTGGAAACCGATCCTTTCGAAGATGCACCCACACCCAATCTCCGGGTTCAAGCACAAGCCTTCTTCTCCCTTTGTTTACCCTTTTTGCAATCTCTTGGTTCTTCTTTTCAAGCTTGATCCACACCGTCTCATGCATTTTCTTCATTGCCTCGGCTCTTTTATTTCCATCTAAGCTGGTCATGAGATCACTAGACAAAGGAGTGATATCTAAAGGGGTAAGGGGATTCAGGCCGTAAACACATTCAAAGGGAGTCATTCCCGTGCTCGAATGTATTACCCGGTTGTATGCAAATTCCACCAAGGGTAGGTGATCTTCCCATGAAGTCAGTTTACCTTTAACCATAGAACGTAGCATACACCCCAAGGTTCTATTTACTACCTCCATTTGGCCATCGGTTTGTGGGTGACAAGAAGTGGAGAAAAGTAACTTCGTTCCAAGCCTACCCCACATGGACTTCCAAAAGAGACTTAGGAACTTGGAGTCCCTATCGCTCACAATAGTCCTTGGTACCCCGTGAAGCTTTACAACATGTGCAACAAATAATGAAGCTACACTACGAGCATCCTCGGTTTTAGCACATGGAATAAAATGAGCCATTTTAGAGAATCTATCAACAATAACAAAAATGCTATCTCGGCCCTTTCTAGTCCTTGGAAGCCCCAAAACAAAATCCATCAAAATTTCCAACCAAGGCCTAGGGGGAGTAGGGAGTGGGGTGTATAATCCTTGAGGTAGGAGACGAGATTTCGCACTCCGGCAGGCCACGCATTGACTACAAATTTTAGTGACGTCTTTGCGCATTTTGGGCCAATAGAAGTTCCCCTCTAAGATTCCGAGGGTCTTGTCTACCCCAAAGTGACCCATGAGGCCTCCGTCATGGGCCTCCCTCACAAATAATTCCCTCCAAGAACTAGAAGTAACACACAACCTCCTCCCCTTGAACAAATACCCATCGAACCGAGAGTAGGAGGAATGGTCATTCTCCTTAAGCCAACGGTCCCTTCCCCACTCTTCGCATTCCCTAAAAATAGGAGCAAAGGTAGGATCCTCGGGATACAACAACCGCAAGCTCTCAAAACCCATCAATTTCGAAGACAAGGTAGCAACAAGCACATGCTTCCTAGACAAGGCATCGGCAACAACATTTTCCTTTCCCCTTTTGTAATGAATTACATAAGGGAAAGTCTCGATGAACTCAATCCACTTAGCATGACGCCTATTCAACTTGTCTTGGCTCTTATGGTGTTTCAACGACTCATGATCCGTTCGTATCACAAACTCCTTAGACCACAAATAATGTTGCCAATTTCCCAAGGCTCTAACAAGGGCGTACAACTCCAAATCATAAGTTGAGTAATTAAGAGTTGCCCCTTTGAGCTTTTCACTGAAATAAGCAACGGGCTTACCTTCTTGCATCAAAACAGCCCCGATGCCAACCTTAATAGCATCACACTCTACTTCAAACATCTTATAAAAATCGGGCAATTGCAATAAAGGCGCCGAGATGAGCGTAGCTTTCAAGGCCTCAAAAGCCCTAGCCTGCTCATCACCCCATTTAAAGGGTCCGTCCTTTCTAATTACCTCGGTCAATGGGGCTGCTATGGAACTAAATCCTTTGACAAACCTCCTATAAAAGCTTGCCAACCCGTGGAAACTTCGGATTTCTCCAATAGTCTTAGGGGTCGGCCAACTTCGAATAGAGTCTATCTTGGAATCGTCCACTTCCACACCCCTTGAGCTCACGACAAAACCCAAGAATATAACTTTATCAACACCAAAAGAACACTTCTCCATGTTGGCATACAGCTTCTCCTTTCGGAGCACATCAAACACACATCTCAAATGCATTACATGATCATCAATAGATTTACTATACACCAACACATCATCAAAGTAAACCACCACAAACTTTCCAATATAAGGCTTCATTACATGATTCATTAGCCTCATAAATGTGCTAGGAGCATTGGTAAGGCCGAAGGGCATGACCAACCACTCATATAGACCGAATTTGGTCTTGAATGCGGTCTTCCACTCATCACCGGGTTGCATGCGAATTTGGTGATAGCCGCTCCTAAGGTCCACTTTAGAAAAGAAACAAGATCCGTGGAGCTCATCTAACATATCATCTAGTCTAGGGATTGGATGACGATACCTTATCGTGATTTTGTTAATGGCTCTACAATCGACGCACATGCGCCAAGTTCCGTCCTTCTTTGGTACCAAAAGCACCGGAACAGCACACAGACTCATGCTTTCCTTGATGTATCCCTTGTTAAGAAGCTCCTCAACTTGTCTTTCAAGCTCCTTAGTGTCCATTGGATTGCTCCTATAGGCCGGTTTGTTTGGAAGTTGTGAACCCGGCACCAAATCAATTTGGTGCTCAATTCCCCGAAGTGGGGGCAATCCTTGCGGAAGTTCTTGAGGAAATACATCTTCATACTCCTGCAACACACAAGAAATCAAAGGGGAAATGGAAGAATTAGTGGGGTTAGTATTAAAACAATGGGCCAAAAGTAACATCGGCTTGTTTTCATCATGGTCCACGAAGAGTTCTTTCCTCCTAGCCAACATCACTACGTTTTCCATCTCCCTTGGCGTTGGGACAGCCTCGGATGTCCCTACTTCCTCACCTACGGCATCCCCCCCTTTTTCTCCCTTTCCGGATTCCTTCCCCTTTCCCTTTAACTCTCTCATCTTTTGATGCCACTCATTTACTTGGGAGGGTGAAAGAGGGTGAAGTGTGACCTTTCGGCCATCCTTCTCAAGCGTATACCGGTTGGACCTCCTATCGTGCTTAGTAGACCTACCATATTGCCATGGCCTACCTAACAACAAGTGACATGCTTGCATTGGGATCACGTCACAAAGCACTTCATCGTGGTAGTTTCCCACCTTAAACCGAATCACACATTGCCTTGTGACCTTTAATTCACCACAATCGTTCAACCATTGTAGCTTGTAAGGACTAGTGTGTAGTGTAGTTGGTAGCTTCAAGAAATTTACCATAGCATGGCTCGCAACATTTGTACAACTACCACTATCAATCACCAAGGTGCACACACTCCCCTTTACAAGACACTTAGTATGGAATAGATTTTCCCTTTGACTCGGGTCATCCATCGCCTTACTAATCATGACACGTCTAACCACAAAGTTTGGAACCACACACTCCCCTTCTTGTGGATAGACATCCTCACTACCATCTAATTCATCATCATTCGGCCCATTTTCAGCTCCCTCTCCATCTTGAGTCTCGGCCTCATCCTCCCCCCTTTCGGAAACCACCTCCTCACCAAGGTAGTACACTTTCCCTTCTCGTAGGATCACATTGCGCCGGTTCGGACATTCATTGGCCTTATGTCCCCAACCTTGGCACTTGAAGCATTGGAACCCCTTTGGGTTGGGATATTTGTGAGCCTCCGGTTTCGGAGGAAACTTAGGGACTATTTTGGACTCGGGCAGCTTCGTAGGGGCGGGTTGGTCCTTGTTTTTGGGCCAACCCGAGGGGGTTTGTACCCTTGCCTTGAAGGTTGATCTCTCCTTAAGTTCCCTTTCAATCTCTAGGGCTGCTTGGAATATACCGTCAATGGTTTCAAACCGGTGAAGGGTCAAATGAGTGGAGATCTCTTTGTTCAACCCACACTTGAACCGGATGATGTCGTGACTGATTTGCTCCCCACGATGATCAAGTTTCAACATGAGTTGTTGGAACTCGCCAAAATAGGCCATCACACTCTTGCCTCCTTGCCGCAAGCCATATAATCTAGCGAGCAACTCATGACGATATCTCTCGGGAAGGTATCGTTGTCTCATCAAATACCTCAACCGATACCAAGGTGGTGGCTGCCCATCCACTAATTCATTACCAAATCGTTTAACATACTCCCACCAAGTGTTAGCATAGCCCTCGAGGTGAGCTATAGCGTAGCAACTCTTCTTTTCTTCCGAGATGTCATTAACTTGGAAAACTTTGTCACAAGCCGATTCCCAAGTTAAGTGGGTGTCGGGGTCACTTTCACCCTTAAGGATGGGTAGGCTCAACTTGATGGTGTTGATGCCTACGTCTCTCTCTTGGTGTCGGTTTCCCCTATCTCCATACCCCCGGTATATCCTAGGTTCTCCTCGACCCCCTCTTAACTCCTCCTCCCTCATATAAGCATCATCAAAGGCTCCATCTCCTTCATACTCCTCTCTACCGTATCCTTCAAAGTGGGCTGGCCGGCCTTGGCCGTTTTGCTTCGGAGGATTTGGAATTTGCGGTCTTTGGGTTAATGGAGCTTGGAATGGAGGGTTCGGATTTAGTGGAGGTACTTGGCGTCCAAATCCATCTTGTGGCATTGGAGGGGCTTGGAAATGTAGTGGTCTAGTGGGGTCTCGGTTTGGAGGAAAATAGGTAGTTTGGCTTGTGGTATTAAGTGGAGCTTGGGGTGCATTTAGAATTTGGTGGACTGTTTCGGGGGTGATGGTTGCGGACGAGGTCCTATCATGACAATTGGTAGATACATGTAGAGGAGTAGAAGGACGAGAGTTCCTTTGACTCTCCACTTGTTCTAATCTCCCACTAATAGTCGACACTTCCCCCCTTATTGCTGCCAAGTCCCCTCTCACGGCCCCAAATTCCGAATTCAACCTTTCAAGTGTCCGGGTAACGGTCTCAAGAGTGACCCTCATAGAATCAAGGGCATTAGTATCCACATTATGAGACGTAGCTCCTTCCATTGTCAAGGTATTATCCGCTTTAGTTCACCACAAGTTCGTGTTCCACAAGTGTTGTATAATTGGCTAGTAACCGTGAGATTTTTAAGGTATGAGTAAGCTCTTATCCGGAATGGATTCTTGTTTGAAGACTCAAAGAATTCTTGCCGTACTAGAGTCAAAAATCAGCAATTCGTTCAAACGAATAAAAGCACTCAAATAATCGTTGACAAGAACAAACGGTTCAAGGAACTAGTTGACAACCTAGTAGGAAGGTACTAGTTTGTTAATTAGTTCTAGGACCAAGTAAGGGAAACCAAGGATCAACAATTAGCAACCAAAGAATGTCCTAAGTTGAGCTTATAGGGACGTGGCAGCATGCAATGGTCCCACACGTTCTTCTTCTCTTTTTTTTTTTTTTTTGTTTTGTGTTAATATTCACACAACTTGTTTTAGTTTGCAAAGTGTTTTGGTGGGAAAAATAAAATCTTGTAGTATTTCACCCTTTTCAAACTAAAGAAAGTGGGGTTTGGTTGACTAATCCCACAAAACAAGGCTCCTTGAATTAGGGAAAAGTGATTGACAAGACTAAAAGGTGATGGGTGCAAGTCTTTCACAACAACTTTATAGCTTGTCTTCCACTTGAGCACACAACAAGATGAACAAGTTCAAAAGATGAACACCTCAACAAACTTCATCAACTTCTTTAGCACATAAACACAACCACCGATTTTTTTTTTTTGTCTATCACAACATACAACTTTCGGCCACTTCAAGTCACTACACAATGTTCAAGTTTTCAAGCTCAACTTTTGGATCTGGACACTTTAGTGTTGGTGAGAAAGAAACCAACACTAGAAACTCACTAAACAAGCAAAATAACACCTAGATCTAAACATACAACATCATTCTTGGTTTCAACTTTTAATGGACAGATTTTCAGAATTTCTTTTTGGTGTAGTTTGTTTAAGCCGTGAACTAGCCCAAGATGGGTTATGTTGGAACACAACCGGTCTTGCTTTGATACCAAATGATACAAAATCAAACCAACAACACCAAGAGCTTCAAGTAGGCTCGGATTTCAGTCCAACAACACAAGAACAACAAGTTTAAGTTTCGGTTTTTCAGCCCACAACACAAGAACAACAAGATAGATAACAATGCTAGTGAATCAAAAAGAGCCCCACACGGCTTCACTAGACTTTAAGATAACAAAATCAACAACAACAACAAGATAAAGAAAGATAGATAACTTGACATATAACATTCAAGAAACTAAGAACCCTAACATCAAGAGAGGACCCTAAGTCTAATGAATATAAACACCAAGTTCTTACGACTACCAAGAGGCACTCAACGACCTCAAAACCCTTGTTTCTAGCCAAAGAGACAACACAAGTATCCCTCTACTTATGAGATAATAGGGGCGGCTTCTATGAGTGGAAGAGAGAGGAAATGTTTTTGTGTTTTTAGGTTACAAAAATCAGCATTCAAAAAACTAAGGGATGCCTCTCTAACATGTTCTATTTATACTACAAACAAAAGGGGTAAAATGACCTATCCGCCCTTGCTTCTTGTGCCAACCTTAGAGAGTAGTTTATTAAACATTAGGACCTCTCTTCACACATAAAAACATTTAGGTCCTTGGTTGGTTCAATCACCAACTCACACACGGCCATTTGCATGAACAAAGCTTGGAGTTTTTGTAATTCCCGAGCTTGGCTTCGTGTGAAAGGCCGTGTACCTGTGGAGGCTGCCCTAACCGTATCATAATGAATACCCAAAACAACTGAATATAATACTGAATACTGAATATGATAGCCAAATCTAACTAAATCTGAAAGCCTCTAAGTACTGTCTAAATAAGAAGTTGAAGGAACATATCTCCAACTAACTCCATAAAACTGAACTAAAGTAATAAATGAATAAATCAAATCATACTATCCTTAGATGGATGAAGACTCATGCAACACTGCAACTGGAAGTCTACTGCTAGTTTGGAACTCGTGGCTCTGGACCTATGGTGTAACATAAAAAGAAAGCACCATAGCGCAAATACGTCAGTACAATTGGAGTACTGAGTATACGAGTGAGGTAGGATAATGCAAAGGGTTTACATGCATGAATAATGCTAACTGACTGAATGATATGAATATAAGAGTACAAATATACATACATAGTAACTGAGATCGTGACTACGTGGTAGCTAAATCTGTACGCTAATACATGACTGGAACTGTAGTTCTTATAACATGAGCGACTGTGTCTGACAGTCCTGAATCTGGTAGAACTCTCTGAGTCCTGTGCTATAACTGAATTTAACTGTATCTAACAGTCCTGGTATACTGATATCTGAAGAACTTTCTGAATTCTTTTACTGAGATTGATATTAAAACTGTGGGAGGTAGTTGTTTAATGACATGCCCTATGTATCATTACAGCAAAGCTGGGGTCCAATCTCTGCCCTAACTAGAGGGGTGTCAATACCGTGCGACTGGTAAGGACAGTTATGAGTGACCCTTATCTGACAGGTACTAAAAGTGAGAATGGTAGGACCCTAAACTGATAGGTTAACCCACCCCATCAACCCTAATCTGATAGGCTAAGATGTCTCAACCTATGCTGGCTACGTAGTTCTAGAACACAAGGATGACTGCTAAGAATCACACCCTGAACAGGCAAGTGAGTTCCCATCCTTGGGTTCACTCGGTGCTAACTTCTACATCTAAGGGACTGAACATGATTCAACTGGCTATACATTGATTGAATAACCTACATCCATTGACTGATGGAGTAGTACTGTTATCTAATAGTTAACTGAGATCATGAGATTTTTGATGTTTCCTGAGTCACATGACTGACTGAGTTCTATAGAGTATAGCTTGATTGAGATTTATCGTTGAACATGGCATGGCTCTAAGCACACAACTATATTTTTTGGGTACGAATACCCACAGGACACGATAGAAGGAAACTGGCACACATGACATGACTTGATCACAAGATTAGAGTTCACAATTCATAATATTATAAGTAGGGGATAATATACTTCATGTATTTATTCATATGTCAACATGGTAGGGAGAGCATGGATATATTTCATGTATATAATTCATATTTCCATTATCACACATGCTTCACGCCACAAAAACAACAACACATAAATAGCATGGAAATTCATATGGTAGTGTATAGCTAATATGGACTTGTCATTTAGATATCATTGAATCATGTAATTATGGGTTTCTAGCATCCTAGGCATTTTATCAAACACCTTGCATGCATTCTTTAAATCATAGGTGGATTTCATACTTGAATTAGATCAAACCACCTAAAGTTCATGTTTTTCAACTAACAACCACATATATTTCATGAAAACATCTTTAGATATTATTTTGAAACTTAAACAACAATCATCAACATGTACATGCTTATATCACCACAAAACATTTAAAAATATGGTTACTGAGCTCTATGAATGCATTGGATCCATAGATGAATACTACGCTTACCTTAGATTAAGAATTCGTGGAATCTACGGTTGAATTTGCTTGAAGCTTGAAACCCCAATGGAAATCCTAGACTTGTTCGTGACTGTTCTTGAGTGAATTTTGATAAAATTAATATAAAGGGATTCTTTGGGGCTTCAATCCCATGTTTAAAGAGCATATATAGGGTTTTGAGAAGTTACCATATTGCCCTTGAGGAGTTTAAAACGAAAACTAAAAACTAAGCAAAATTTATCCCGATTTAGGGCCCCGACGTGATGCGGAGCTTGGTAAAATGCCAATTATTGTGACCTAGAAGCTTGGCGTGAAGAGGGTCTATCACAGAGGCTTTTTGGAAATTGACGAGTTCCATTTTGGCCTCCGGCGCGATGCACCATGTACTGAAATGGCATTCGTCTTACAACAGAAACTTAAAATAGTCATAACTTCTTCACCGGGTGTCCGTTTTAGGTGAATTTGGTATCGCTGGAAAGCTTATTAAATTATATATCCGTTGGTAGGTCATGGGATAAAAAATTCATAGTATAATGAGAGATATTCTTATTTGAATTTGATAATACCAATATCCTTCTCAAGAATTCAATTGGTAAGGAATGTTTTGATTCTCACAATAGCTAGGACCTATTTGAGACCTTAATTCACATCAAACTTGATCATGAAACTACCAAGGAACCATAATGTACTATGCATGAGCTTGAAACTTAGGGCTAATATTGAGTTTGATTTTTTGGGGTACTACATTTATAGTGAGATGAACCTTTGGTTTTATGAGGTTCTATATTTAGAGTATGCCATTGATGCATAAGTATTGTCAATTTAAGGAAATTCTAAAATTCTATGCATACAAAAAAATAAACAAATGAACCTCTAGCATAATAGATGTTCCATTTGGATTGTGCTGTTTAGTGAGTGAAGCTGATGTTGAGCCTGATAGAGAGTTCTAATTAATACAACCAATTTCTCTTTTGAAAGAGTAAATATTAGAAGTATGTACATGTTACATAATAACTTTAAAAGTGAAAAACTAGCTAATTGAATCCTTCTCTTTGCCTGGTACAACTATAAAAGAGTTATTGCTAAAAGAACTGCCTAATAGAACAAGAAACATATTATATTTGGCATGAGTATATCAAGATTATGTGTAGGTAGAGACAAAGCACAATACATTTATTTCTTATATTCAGTAAACCTATTTCACAATAGGGTGATATCTCTGAGATAGTGATGCCTCTTTGCCCACTTAATTGAGGCTAGATAGTAGCTAATAGAGTAGGGGCACTAACTAAAAAAGTTTGATTGCTTGATTCTTGATATCTTGTACATCATTGTAGGTAAAGCTGTAACACCCCATACTTTTGACCTAGAATCTATACCGTCATTCCTACGCGTATAGACCCGAACTAGATAATTCCTTGTTAATATATGTGTGATTATCTATCCTATAGTGTGGGAATACCTTTGAATATGAATTGAGGTCACAAAAATTCCCTAACTCTAAGATGAATTGAAAACATTTCAAGCGATTAAGTTTCAGTGGATGTTTAAACTTAGGTAACCTTACATCAACCATAACTTCTTGTATATATCGAATTAGAGGGCCTACTATACATCAAATGAAAGGTCTTCGAAGTAGATTTCCAATGATACCAATTTCACCAAAATCCAATACCCGAACAAAAAGTTACAACTATTTTAGTGAGAGAGGCAGTAGCTGCACGCAATTAACGTACGATGCACGCTCCGTCGCACGCACCTAATTTTCAGGTCAAGATCTGGGTTCCATCTATCAAGATCTAGGTTCTATCTTTCAACTCTTATAGTCTAAGGTATGTGGGGTTTATCCTAAAAACTACATGGGCTTATAAACATTAGAGTATGATTTAAAGATTATTAAGCATGAATTTTAAAAGGAATTTGGAATCTATATTTAAATTATGTAGTCCGAATGTTTCAATGCTACTACTGCTTTGGCTTTGTGGTCTTTTCCACTATATTGATTTACGTGTATATATACATGTATGAAAATTGAGATTTGAGATTGTTTGAGAGCACAAATTATGAATTCCCTCTCGTGTATTGAATTAAAGTGTATGGTTTTGTTGGAAAAGAGTTGAAATGCATGTTTTACGATGTGAAAGTAGTTTTCAAATTGTCATAGTATTGAACATGATTTAGAGATGATATGAGGGTGTTTTTTGAGATATTTATGTTTTGTGTTAAAGAGAAAGAATTGCATGAAATTAAGAATTTTGACATAACCACCTTTGTTTATTAATTCATTGATAAAGAGAATTGCTTGTATAACTTCACATGAGTTTTAAAGAATGAGATTCTTGAAAAGAGTTGTTGATATAGTGGTCCTGAATTCCATGATTTGAGAATAGATACATAATTTTCTATAAATGGCTTAGAGAATGTGACTTGCAAGTTAATGATATGACGATACTATGTAAATATATACCATAACAGAACTAGATTCTTCAGGGTTTGATTTTCAAAGATTGCATGTTGTAAAGAATTAAAAATAGGCTTAAACAGGGTTAGGTGGTTACCCAAAGAGGGCACAAGTTAATTGACTCATGGCCTAAAATCATGTTTTGCCGATACGGGTATGTTACTTTTGTACACTGGCGATGGCCCTATGGCGTAGTAGAGATTCAGAGACTCCGACCCTTGTGACAAATTCGCGTTGGGGGTTTGGCTGCCGAGTTAAGGGCAAATTCTATATAGCCCATGGAATTACATAATTGTAGGGTATACCACTTAGCACAGAAGTAAAACAAAGAGTGTCACAGAGTTCAAATGATTTTACAGAGTCATTTAAATATGCCCATGTGATTCTTACCATATGATTTATATTTATGAACTATTTTAAATTGCTCTCAAATATGTTGTATATAAATTACTATTTTGGATTTGCTCTGTGTACCAGTACAATTGTATTGACCCCCTACCTTTTAGGGTCTGAGGCTTAATCTGGAGGTCCGGTTAAGTACTAAAGGTTTCAGATAGAAAAGACATGTCCAGTGATGAGCCTTTTTAATTCCAGAAGGCCTGTTTATTTTAGATTTATGTTAGCTATTCAGAGTTGGGTCTGTTGGGGGCCTTGTCCCAGTTTTTAGACAGTTGTCATTTTATCATGTACTAGAGATTTCGCAGATTGATTCAGATATTGTTTAGTTATTATTGGGTTTTACTTTCCATCTTTAAATTGAATTCAGAATGACCATGATTCCGTATTATATTTTATTCCATATCTTCTTTTATTGTATGAACATTGTGCATGACTACCAGATGAGAGGGGCGTTTGAGCCTTTATGATTTGAGATGCTCATCACGGCTAGGGCCTGGGTTTGGGTCGTAACAAACTTGGTATCAAAGCATGGTTCATGGTCCCAGGGTGTCTACAAAATCACATTGGGTAGAGTCTTATTTATGGGTGTGTAGCGCGCCACACTTATGAGCAGGAGGCTATAAGGCATTTAGGAATTTCTTTCTATCTTCATGTTCTAGTTTGTGTTATGGAGTCAAAATGTTCCTCTTTCGTTATGGTGTCGCCCATATGAAAGAAAAGTTATCCTAATTCTTTCCTTACTCTGGTGTTCCAAGTTAATGCTCTAAGATTTACTAGCAGAAATTTTAGAAGTCACATAAAGGGCTTGAGAGGAGCTCCATAGTGTGTCGTAAGTCCCTTAAGTTTAAAGTTGTGTCCTTATTCTTATGAGGCATTTAGTTAAGACAAGATTAAGATGTGTAATTTTAGGTCATTGAATATTGTGTGTTAAATTTCCATCCCTTATGATCTTGTTATCATTGTGTTGTTGAAACTAAAAGTCTAGTGAAGTCGTGTGGGGATCTTTTGATTCACTAGCATAGTTTATTTGTTATTCATTTTATTTTTTGGTTCAAAACACAAAAATTAAGTCTAGTGAAGTCGTGTGAGGCCTTTTTCGATTCACTAGCAACTTGTTGGTCATCTTACTGTTCTTGTATTTGTTTGAACTGGGGGTTTAGAGGTGTAGTGGCAAGAAAAGTGGTAAGGGAAATTTATTAAATATATGTAGATGAATCTTTTTTTTGGCATATGATGGAGTCAGTAATAAAGTGATATATCCTTATGTGTTAGGTTAATAGAAGGTGGAGAAGGAGTTATTGGTTAAGGTAAATTATTGTTTGCTTAAAGTATGAAAAGAGTTATTGATGGTGTTTGTTGTGCTAGAAAAGTATAGGTTATTGGTAAAAGTACTTAGTGGATGATAATTGTTAATTTAGGGTTCCCTGAGGTTGCAAGAGGGAGTTTAGTTGAAACTTCTAGAGCTATGAAAGAAGTTTAAGTGTATAGATAGGTAGATACTAATGATGTGTTGAAAGAGGATGTATTAATGGATTGTAAATAAGATAGGCCATATGATTATGGCCGAATATTGTTGTTATGGGATCTTGGTGGGCTAGTGTTTCTTGATGTCTTATTCTATAACTTCCAAGTGAGAATTGTATGTAAGGTGGGTTATTATATAAGATTAAGATTGACCGTGTCTATTATATGACTTTACCCCTTGACCTTCTTTCCTTTAGTAGTTGTAAACTAGTACTTTATGTGAGAAGGTATGAAGTGGATTTTAAGCTATAATAGTATTGTCATGGAGGGGCTTGTGATTGTAGGTAGTAGTTAAATGAACTGAGTATTTGCAGTTATTTTCCCAATTGATGTCTGGTACATTATGTTGCATGCTTTGCTTTATTAGTGGTAGATGATTGATGACTAGACTATAGGATTGGATTCTAGATGTAGAATGTGGTGGTAATAATAGTAGCTTAAGATAATGAAGTATGTTTTATGGGATGAATTAGTAGGCTTGAAGTGATTTGTGAAAGAGCCTAGATTGATAATTGATGAAAAGTTTAAGTGGTAGGTATATGTGTTTATGAGAACGCGTGTTAAAATGATGACTTGTGGGTGAGTCATTAAGTGGATAAGGGCATAAGTATATAAGAATAAGTTGCCCCCGATAGTATGGCATTAGGTAAGATTTTATGATATGAATTATGCGATTAATGATCATATGTTAGAAGGTTAAGTAGTGGAGAGTGGAGTTTTATGTGATAAGAAGTGAGGAAGTGTATACTCATGAGATTGTTTGTTGTAGGTTGATGACAGTAGAGGATATCAAAAGTTAAGAGTAGCGTTCTTAGAAATCAATGACTTTAGAGATTACTTAGAAAGGGGAAGTTTAGATTTTATGTGTATATGTGTTTTACATACCTGGGTTATGTTCTAAATTATAGTATGGAGGAGTCTGGTGAGTTGTTGTACGGTATTTGTTAGAGTTGAATTGAGGAAATATTGGTAGGCAATATGAGCCTTGGGTATGGTTTTACAAAGTTTGTTAAGTTGTAAGTTATGTGATTAGATGTGTAATGTGGGTATTCTAAGGAGTTGAAGATACAGTGCTAAGTATTTAGAAGCAGGGATGTCCATGCCCATAATGATGTTAGTCATAAGTTGATGACTTTAGGGTTAGATAAAATTGATTAGTATCCCTGAGTTAGGGGGAGGCGATGTCCCAAAAGGAATTTAGTGCCTTTTTGTTAAATTATTAAGAGGAGTTGTATTCATGTACATATTGATATCCCTTGGTGATAAGGAGTGTGAATGCGTACACTCATGGGAGTAGGGGTTGCAGAGTGATGGCTATAATGGTTAGCGAAAGTTAAGAGTAATATCTATATAAAAGCAAGGCCTTCGGGGTATAGATCATTAGAGAGAGTTATAGTTTAAGTATATGGTGATGTCTCTTTTATGTTGAGAGTTGTGGCTTTGATCTAATGGGGAGATGAGGAATTAGGTTAGTTCCTAAAATTTTATCATTGTGGCGATTTGGGGAAGAGTCATGATGAACCTACTCCTATTCAAGCATGTTCCTCCTGCTTCAATCTAAGAGGTCACTCTGCTAATGCCTTACGTTATGTATCCAAGTCCTACCTATGTCTAAGGTTTGAGCACTCGGTGTAATTCATGACATGTCCTGACTTCCAAACTAGAAAAAATAATGTCCCTCGGTGATCCAATATTCTAAGCATCCAAGTTCTATGTAACGTTGCTCATGACTGATAAATCTATGTCCTAAATTATTATTGGTTCTAAGGATCTATGCTTTTCGTATGTTGATGATTCATTTTATGTTGGGATTAGCCAAAATGATAAAGTTGTGTTCAATTCTAAAAATGGAAAGCGATAGCTCCAAGTAGAAGTCCTTGCCAAAAATCGTTGACTTCATGAACACACTCATGTTATAAGACTTATGATATAAGCTCTCATGTTTCTCACTATGGTTGTCCCAATAACTCGTGCTATGTTGAAATTATGCCAAAATGACTCTTCATTTGTGATCGAAATACTTGATATATGAAATACTCTGTGCTTGTACCGTATCTTCAACTCATGTCCCACCTTGAGTATAGAAATCAGTATATATTATAACCAAATAGTGTTACTCCCTTTCATGATGCTCTTGCTCAGGTCTTTTAATGACCCGTTGCATGCTAGTATGATGGTGGTTGTGGAAGCGTAGAAGTGTGTTAGGTGGGGGATTAGATGTTCTTGAAGGTGAAGATTTTGATGTGGTTGTCGAGCTAAGGTTATAGCTGAAGGGAAAAGAAGGAGATGAACTTTTGTTGTGTGAAATAGCTACGAAGGAGAAATGTGGCGGAAATAGTTTTGAGAGTGATTGAAATTGCTGGTCTTAGTAGGGAGATCCATGTAATGGTTGTAGTAATGATTAGTTTTGAATGTTCTGAATGATGAAAACACAAACCTATGTGCTATGTGGTTAGTATTCTTTGAATTAAGACTTCAGATTGTTGAATTATAGTGATGAGGTGGGGTGATTTCTTAATGTGATGTAGGGTGCAGGGCCCCGTAGTTTAAGTTAGCCTCTCTTTCCTCTGAGTTAGGCTTGAACATAGAAGTATTATACGGAGGGACACAAAATGTTATGGTTAGATGCATTACGGGAGAATTGTAAGTTGGGAATGATGAAGTATGCTGATTAATGTCAGAGTATAGATAAGAAATGTTGCTAAGTTTAAGTCTTTTCGCTAAATTTTGTAAGATGGAGAATGCTAATACTCCTGTGTTTCACGAGAAGTTAATCTCATGTCTTGTACCGATCTTAACCAGGCTGAGGACTCTTAGAAAAAGTTATTTTTTGCAATGTTTTGATCATGTGCCATAAAACACATGCCAAGATCATGTCAATGTCAGGTTTCATTGTCTCAGGTTTCGTGCTTACTCATTTTGCTAGGGGTTATCATGAAGATCGTGTGATGCCTTTGCATATTTTTGTTGAGGAAAAATGTTCAAATCAATGTTACGTTCTTTATTCTACACTCTTAGAGCTTCAAAAGGTCCCTACCCATCATTTGGGGATGAATGATCCCATGGGGGAGATAATGTAACACCCCGTACTTTTGGGCTAGAATCTAGACCGTCGTTCTTATGTGTATAGACTCGAACTAGATAATTACTTGTTAATATATGTGTGGTTATCAATACTATAATGTGGGAATACCTTTGAATATGAATTGAGGTCACAAAAATCCCCTAACTTTAAGACGAGTTGAAAATATTTCTAGTGATTAAGTTTCAGTGGACGTTTAAACTTAGGTCAACTTCCATCGATCGTAACTTCTTGTATATATCCAATTAAAGAACTACTATTTATCAAATGAAAGGTCTTTGAAGTAGCTTTCCAACGATACTAATTTCGCCAAAATTCAATACCCCAGCAAAAGGTTACAACTATTTTCATGAGAGAGGTAGTAGTTGCGTACGATTAGCAGGCGACACATGCTCCGTTGCACGCACCTAATTTTCAGGTTCTATTTTCACGTTTTAAGGGAAGTTTGGACCTTTACCTCACCCAAGGTCTGTCCATAACATAAGATTCACGCCCTAAAAGCAGAATACACTCCATAATTTATTTTTTCCTCTCAAATTAAAATCCTAAATCCTTTCCCTCAAGATCAAGAATCAAGATCTTAAGTTCAATACTGCAAGAAAAGGGTCAAGATCCGGGTTCCATCTATCAAGATCTAGGTTCCATATTTCAACTCTTATAGTCTAAGGTAAGTAGGGTTTATCCTAAAAACTACATGGGCTTGTAAACATTAAAGCATGATTTAAAGATTATTAAGCATGAATTTTAAAGGGGTTTTGGAATCTATATTTATATTATGTATTCCAAATGTTTCAGTGTTTCTATTGCTCTGGCCTTGTGGTCTTTTTCCCTAAATTGATTTACATGCATATGTATATGTATGAAAATTGAGTTTTGAGATTGTTTGAGAGCACAAATTATGAATTCCCTCTCGTGTATTTTATTAAAGGTTATAATTTTGTCAGAAAAGAGTTGAAATGCATGTTTTATGATATGAAAGTAGTTTCTCAATGTCATGGTATTTGATCATGATTTAGAGATGATGAGAGGGTGTTTCTTGACATATCTGTATTTTGTGTTAAAGAGAAAGAATTGCATGAAATTAAGAATTTTGACATGACCACCTTTGTTTATTGAATGGTTGATAAAGAGAATTGCTTGCATGGTTTCACATAAGTATTAAAGAATGAGTTTCTAGAAAAGAATTGTTGATATGGTGGTCCTGAATTCCATGATTTGAGAATAGAGATATAATTTGGTATAAATGGCTCAGAGAATGTGACTTGCAAGTCAATGGTATGATGAGACCATATAAATATATTCCATAAAAGAACTAGAGTCTTCAGAGTCTAATTTTCAAAGATTGCATATTGTAAAGAATTAAAAATGGGCTTAAAGAGAGTTAGGTGGTTACCCGAAGAGGGTACGAGTCAATTGACTCATATCCTAAAACCATGTTTTGCCGATATGGGTATGTTACTTTTGTATGCTGGCGATGGCCCTGTGGTATGTAGGGAATCAAAGACTTTGACCCTTGCGGCAAACTTGGGTTGGGGGTTTGGCTGCCGAGTTAAGGTAAAATTCCATATGGCTTATGGAATTACAGAATTGTAGGCCACCTAGCACAGAGGTAAAACAAAGAGTGTCACAGAGTTCAAATGATTTTACGAAGTCTTTTAAATATGCCCATGTGATTCTTAACATATGATATATATTAATAAACCGTTTTAAATTCCTCTCATATATGTTGTATATAAATTACTATTTTGGATTTGCTATGCGTACCAGTACAATTGTATTGACCCCCTACCTCTTAGGGTCTGAGGCTTAATCTAGAGGTCTGGATAAGCAGTAGAGATTTCAGACAGAAGAGACGTGTCTAGTAGTAAGACTTCTTTATTCCAGAAGGCCTATTTATTTTAGATTTATGTTAGCTATTTAGATTTGGGTCTGCTGGGGGCCTTGTCCCAGTTTTCAAATAGTTGTCATTTTATCATATAGTAGAGATTTCACAGTGTGGTTCAATTATTATTTAGTTGTTGTTGGGTTTTACTTTCCATCTTTAAATTGAATTTAGAATGACCATGAGTCCGTATTATATTTTATTCCACATCTTCTTTTATTGTATGAACGTTGTGTATGACTACCAGATAGAGAGAGACATCTCAGCCTT
This sequence comes from Capsicum baccatum var. pendulum, assembly GCA_030864225.1. Taxonomy (NCBI): domain Eukaryota; kingdom Viridiplantae; phylum Streptophyta; class Magnoliopsida; order Solanales; family Solanaceae; genus Capsicum; species Capsicum baccatum. Next base: position 103,590,940 of record CM061554.1, on the reverse strand, counting down.
CATGGTTGAAGATGCTCATCATGGCCAGGGCCTCAGTTCGGGTCGTGACAAGCTTCCTTTCTATCAGATGACACTTGTCTATATAGGTCATATCGCCTATTGTTGATAACAAAAGCTTTATCTGTAGAGTACTGGCAGTCCTTTTTCGGTGAGCAAGTAGCTGAACTAATGATCTTTTGTCACAACTCAAATCCTATTGGGGCGGACAGGCACCCGTAGCCGTAAAGGCCCGAGAGAACCAATTCATAACCTTATACTTCCCATGCATGTAACTGTAACAACCAAATGTTCTGACGACATAATATTATGCATCGATGAAATTGAGTACACATACACTCCCAAAACTGATATGTACAACACTTGGCCGGTGGGGCCACCATGTCTAAAATCAGGACACTACCATAACTTTACATTAGTTACAAAGCCTCTAAAAGATACATAGACTTAGTCAGGGTCAGGACAAACCCCCGCCCTACTCTAGACTTATTGTACAATACCAAAATATGTAGAGCAGACTCGGAAAGCCCTGAATCAACCTGGAGCTCACCAATAGTCCCTGAATAACCTGCGCTCCTACTAGTGAGTTGTATGAGCTGAAGTGCCTCTACCTGCAGCATGAAATGCAGGTCCCCCGTGAGGGACATCAGTACGAAAATATGTACTGAATATGTAAGGCGGAAAGTAGCAACGCACTTGATACAAAAGCTCAATAGAAATCCGACACAAGTGTATAAAGAGTACTAGTAGACCACCTTTATAAATACTTGTGGGACAATGTACATTACATTCTTTCTTCATTTTACCTTCTTACTTCATAATCTTTGTAATCCAAATAACGCAAATGACCAGCTGATCAGTGATAAAAAAAAATATAAATTAGGATCGGCCCATGCTAGGCTTACGCCCCTGAGCTGCCACCTATAAAAAGATTGGGATTGGCCCATGCTAGGCTTATGCCCCTGAGCTGCCACCCACAAATAAAGGTATCGAGATTGGCCCATGCTAGGCAAGTGCCCCTGAGCTGCCACTCGTCATCTTACAGATTGCAATACTTAGTTTATTAGCCTTTGAGATTGTTACCTTGGTGGTCATCACATTATGATACCTTGAACCAGTAATACACTAATAAGAGACATGTAAATAGACACTTAACGCAACAACAATGAGCTAGGGAGCTGTTGTCACTCAAATAAAGTGTTTAGGAGCTGAAATAACACATGGGTCTTATTTGAACAAACGGAGAACTCCTGAAATTTTCTAGTGAAGATAGACGCGCAGATTTAATAATAAGCACGTATTGAGATGTTCTAATGCGTTAGAGAGTGGGAACAAGGTCATTGGATACATGGAGGGTAATGTGCTGCCATTATGTATCACTTTGTTATAGGATAACCTCAGAAAATTGCTTGATGGAACAATTGTACGATTTCATGCCAAAGAGTGTGAAATAGAGTATGCCTTACATACCTGGTTATTTGATTCCGAAACTAACCCAACTTGACTTCTCACCTTTTAGATTACTTATCTACAATAGAATATATGGTAAACTAGTATTAGTAACCAATCAACACATTTAAGGTACTTAATTTCACCCAAAACAGTAACCGGGCAGCAACTATTACTCTATCCAACAAGGGTGTTATTTTAACCCTTTTTTTTCCTCCAATTACACCCACATACCAGATAAGTCCTTATAAGGTTCACCAAAACCACCTCGACTTCATTATACATTCCAAACAATACGCAAAATAGATTGGACAGCAAGCATTAGTTCGGTGGTGTATCACCACATCTTTCTTCTATAATTCATTACAAACTCATCACCCCTTTATCCAACTTCAACCTGGCAGCCCATAACATATACATGCAAAACAGTCCACAAAACAGTCCCAAACCCCTTTTATTGTAGCAATCAATTATTGATCTCATCATCTCTTGAGTTCTCAATAACAAGACATCCATAATCCCCTCTCAAATTCATATATAAGAAAAATAAAATGGGGCAGTCACCGTACCTCAATTCAGCAACTTATCCTTTTAATTGAACTCTTCAAGAGCTTGAACTTTCCTTCACACTTAAACCAAAGAAGAAGAAAAAAGTTCCTCAATAACAAGGAAACATGAACAACCAGCTTGTTCTATAATCAGCCATATACTTATAGTCAAACACTTATAACTTGTTTCCCTAATCTCCCATGAGATAATTAAACAAAATCTTAAGTGTTTTTCACTTACCTTGGGCTGCAAAGGGGAGGGTTTCTTAAAGAACCCAAGAAGGAAAAATAGGGCTGCTGCTCTTGTTGTTTTTAAGAGAGTAGAGAGATTTGCTGAAATATACTCCTTTTTTTGTGACTTCAAAGTGAAGTAAAATGACCAGCAACTTGGCCTTTTAAAGGCCCTATCTTGTCCACCTCCTTAGCTGCATTTTGGACCATAAAATTGGTCAAATTGGTCCAAGTAGGTGATGCACCTACTTAAGGTTCTAAGCTGCTAAAACTTCAAAGTAGGTGATGCACCTACTTGCATAATTTCTTGTTGGGCTCAATTATATTTGGGCCTTGGCAGATTGGTGTGTTGGGTCACTTATCCATTTTCTTTCTTTTTGTTTGTTCAATTTGGCCCAAATGAGTATATTAGCATAGACCCAAATCTGATCCATAGCCATGGGTCCATTAATTTGGTTCAAACAATTTAAGTAGGTGACTCACCTACTAGCTTAAATAAGTCAAGCAAGCACCTCAATATTTTGCTCCATTTTCAGCTTCTAACCCCTTTAGTCTAACCTTCAACTTATGCACACTTGGTTACTTTAAACTTTAGATTCAAATACTAACTTGCGATTCCAAGTTTAAATAGTTAACTTAACATTAACTTAGTCGCATCACACTAAACTATACGGGAAGCTTCTACAATTCCATCTACACCATTAATAATTGCATAACAAATCTCATCCGTTACCTATACCATATGGCCATACCAGGTTCCATATAATTAGAATAAGTACAAGCAAGATACGGGATGTTACATCTTTTTATCCGGAGTCATATTTATGGCTAAAAATATATACAGCTAGTACAAAAAAGTTGTACTACAAAAGATAAGTAGATAACTAGAAGTAAAGAAGCCTATGAAAAGATTGTAATGGTGAGTCAGAAAAATATTTATTTTTCCACCTAAATTTTTTCTGAACACCTTCATTCTTTAATATAAATATATATTATTCTAAAAAAATAAGTAAATTATTTTTGTTATCTTGTAGAAGTTTAGCCAAACAAGTTAGATTTTATTTTTGGATTTTCAAATTAATTTATTATAATCTACTTGTATACTTTTTTCATTTCATATTATTTGACTTTGGAAGACACATTTTTTCATTCAGGAAAAACAATACCATAAAGAATAGTTCTATTACTACAACTAAGATTTTGAACTCAAATAAAAGCGTAGGGAACACAAACAAATGGGCTACGACTATGCATATCGTATATTTTTTATGAATTAGACAAAGATCCAAGAAATAGGGGTGGAATTTTTGTTGTGGCTTTTATTGCATTTTTTCCTACACAGAGTTTGAAGAATTATGACTCTTTTTTAATCCCGCAAGTAGATTTTGGGAGGGTACAACATACCTTAACTCTACCTTGGGAGCTAGTTCGAGAGGTTGTTTTCAAAAGAGGCTTGACTCGAGAAATAAATTGTTTACTAAGGTGATATATTAGGAGTTCTTTAGAAAACCAAACAAAATATCAAAACAAGATCTGGCTTGCTATTGCATTGAAAAATTAATGACATATCACACAATTGATATGTTTCCATTTAATAGGAATGAAACACCCAAGACCTTGGTTCTTGCAAAAAATTCTTGGGTTTTGGACGTTCTATCGATGATACAATTGTTGGTGACTATAAATGACTTTGCATTGTAATATGACAAAGGCATTGGCCTTTTAAAATGATTGGTTGCTAAAATGGTTTTGTAAAGATCATGTGGTCATATATGGTGTTGAATTATAGCCATGGTGGCTTGGTTGGTCGAAAGAGGTTAAAGTCACTATGTGTTAAATTTGAATAATTGTCAACATCTAGGCAATGGGTTTGAGTCCCTAAACCACCAAGTTGGTTGGCCTTTGTTAGATGATGGGTTTGAGTCCAAGGTCATATGAATGAATGAATTGATCGATAATGGTAATGGCATGGTGTACGCTTGGAAGTGGCATTGGTATGGCGATGCTAATGAAGTCCTAGGGTGAGAATTTGACTAAGTGGTATCACATATGAAGTGATGCTTTTAAATTAGGCTTTAAAGCGGGATGCATAGCAAGATCGTGAAAGTGGTGTCCGAAGGTCAAACACAAGAAACTGCACTAGCCAGTGCAGGTGTCATACAATCGAGAGGTCTGAGTCCTCTAAACGAGACATGCAATCAAAAGGATCGAATCCCCCAAGTGAGTCATATGACCGGGAGGTTTGAGTCCCAAAATGAAGCCTATGAAAGGGTGGTTCGAGTTCCCTTTACTATATGTAGTGGTGCATAAGTCACCTTGATGATGTTGAGTGGTTAGAGTCCCCCATAAAAGAATATATAGTTATGCATATTCTCTAATTCATATAGCTACACGCATTGAGGCCCTTCTAACTAGGGGAGAGCTGGGACCATATAGCCCTGGGTGACTTGTTTTATGATCGTAATGCCACATAGCGCAGGTTAATGATTTGAAGTTCATGTTAATCCCATTTCTTACCCCGACATGATATACTTATATATATATATATGCATATGTAATAATATATATATATATATGGATTACATTGGTTGTGTGCATTGGTTGATTGGTTTTGAACTGTTGGCACTATTTTATCCATATCCTTGAGTTACATGCTAGCGTTCCAACCACTAACCATCTTTGGACTCTATGTCCCCATGCGACATAGGGACCTGAGCTTTTTCTTCTTCTTCTTTTCTTTCTATGTAGTGACCAGGTGTTCGAGCAGTTCCTGCATTAACATTGAAGTAGTGAGCTTTCATAATCTGAAAGGCATATATTTCATAGTTTTTTATCCTCTGTCATAGACTTGTTTAGACTTGGTATTTGGCTATTGTAGGGGGCATGTCCCGACATATTATAGATATCAGATTGGTAGAGGCTTTGTGGATAACTGTGGACTTGGGTAAATAAAATGTTTAGACATTGTCTAAGTTATGATTGTTAGTCTAGTTTCTGCTATCTTAATATAAAATCAGAGTTCATCCAACACTTATTGATTGATGTAATGGTTAGGTGGGGCAGGCGGGGTGATCTTCGGTCCATGTTAGGCTTGAGATTGCCCATTCGACAAGGCCTAATTTTGGGTCATGTAAAGTTGGTATCAGACCCTAGGTTCATGGTCAGAGTGGAGTCCACAAAGACGTGTCAAGTAGAGTCTCTTTTATAGGTGTGTAGTGTACCGCACCTATAAAAGAGGGGCTATGAGATACTTAAGAATGTTTCCCTTTCTTTTGATTTGATCTCGAGCTATAGAGTCTAAGGTCTTGGATTCTTTTAATTTCTTGCTTTCTCATCTTTCAGATCATGCATCCTAGAAGATCTGACGTTCAGGCACACTCTTCTATCCCAACTGAGGGCAATATGGACAAAGCTTATCCAACTTCTGGGGTTTAGAATCATTCAAGGGTTGTGATATCTGACTGTCCTCATCAGGTTTCACCTGCTCCCACTAACCCTAATTTTAAGAGCGACACTCCTCCTCAGTTATCTGAATAGGATACTACTGATGTTGGGTTCCATCACTCTATTTCTCTAATGACTCGAGTTGGTGGTAAGTGGTCTAAGAGAAAGTTTTGGGTAGGTCTTAACTCCTATTCTATGACTAGTTCTCCCTACCCAAACCCATTTGGAGGTGGAATTTTCTAAATTAGTAATGCTTTTTGTGCACAAGGTGCCCAACCTTAGGATAGTAGGGCCCAATCCGCACCTACTTATCCTCCTTGTCAGTTTTGCAATTGGTCACACCTTAGTTGTTGCGTGGAAGGAAAGAATTGGTGTTTTAAATGTGGTCTATTTGGTCATATATAATGGGAGTACCCCATACTAATAGCCACTTGGGAAAATAGGGTGTTGATTATCACTTCTCTAGCTCTTCTACCTAGGGGTGCTGCTTCTAGACCCGACATTAGTCGGGATTATCTCAATGCTCTTACTATCCCTCAGGAGCCTGAGGCACCTTCTAATACTGACGCGGGTATGTCAAAACTTTTTTTTTTGTGATAAGTATACTTTAGTTATTATGGGGTCCCCTCTCTCCTATGTGATTGTGTATTTTGAACTTGGTCCTAAGGGTATTTTGGAATTTTTTTTATTCTACCCCAATAAATGACTCTATGGTTGTAAGAAGTCTACAAGGGATGTGTGGTATCTGTTGGTAGTGTAGAAACTCTTTTTGATTTGATAGAGTTAGATATGGTTGATATTGATGTCATTTGGGAATGGATTGGTTAAACTTGTGCTATGCGTCCTTGGATTGCTGAATCCATAGGGTTGTCTTTAGGTTCCCTAATGAGTCGGATGTTGGAATGGGAGGATGGTTTCCTAGTTTCTAAGAGAAAGGTTATGTCATATCTATGAACTCGGAGGTTGATCTTCGAAGGAAGGTGTCTTTATCATATTATCCGAGTTAAAGATTCTAACTGGGAAGATTTTTCCTTGCATCAGTTTTTTTGGTGCATGAATCTCTTGGGGTGATTTCTGATGAACTAATGTCTTTCTAATGGGGAGGTTGAGTTTGTGATTGGTCTTGTTTCGGATGCTTGTTCAACTCCTATTCCTTCTTAATAGAATGGTTTCGGTTAAGATAGAAGAACTTAAGGAGCAAATAAAAGAGTCTCTTAGATGAAGGTTTTGTTCGCTCTAGTGTTTTTCTGTGGGATACCTTGTAAGTAGCGCAGGGTGGTTGAGAGATGTCAGGTTTGAATCTAGGTGTTGATTTAGGTGAAAAGAGCATGTTACCTTAGGGGTAGAAATGCAAAAGTTATGAAGGTATATTGGTTGGATGGATGAGGTTTAGAAATACGAGGACCAGGTAGCCTTAGTAATTATCATGGATGATACCCTTAGGGTGGAGTATTGTTGTAATAGGTAATGTGAGTCGAAGGTCGAGGGTTAATCTTAAATTTACTTTAAGCGTTCGACTTCAAGGGAAGGTCGGGGTACATTTACTTCTATTCTAGTAATTCTCTCCTATTTTAGTTAAGAGAGCATTCTACTAATGTTGCATGCATTCCAATAGCACTTATGCCTATTGTTCACATCTTGCATTCGTTTTATTCCCCGGATATGATTCTTGACCTCACATTGCGTTACCTATGGTATATGCGGTGATGTGTATTTCTGTGTCCACTCCCAAGGACTCCTCCTATGGTGTGTTGTGTCGGGATGAGTTTCATTTATGACCGAGGTGGTTGCTATGAAGCACTTCATGCCTATGGTGCTGTGTCTCTATTTGGGGGGTATTGCTTTGGGTAGCATAAATGGTTCCTATGCTTTGGTTTCTTAATGGCCCCTCTTATGTTAGGGTGGTAGTGGCCTTGAAGGTGTGGTGATTTTGGAAATAAGAGAGAGTAGAATTTGTAAGTGGGGGAGACTCTAGGGTAACTACTAAAACCAAGGTTATGGAAAGGGGAAGGATAAGTTAAGGCTGTGTTCAAGAGAAATGACTAAGATATGAGTAGATGGTGAAAACTCTTGGTGGAAGTGGTAGAGGTTGCAGAATTGTTTTGGAAGAATAGATGACGTTGGGTGTATTTATGCACCTTAGTGTTGCTATTCTAGATTATTTAGCCTTGTTTTGAGGGCTTCTTGAGTGCTTTATGTGTTAATAATGATATAAATAAGCATATAAGTGTTCAAGTATGTAATTTCAATGTTCAAAGGTGTTTTCAAACAAGTTTGGGTTAAAATTGATCATTTAGAGTCTAGATGAGAAAACTAGTTTACCAGGTGGGTTAAAAACATGTTTGTAATGGGCAAAGTTCAATTGGATTAAGTCAAGAGTTGGAACAATAAGTTAAAGATCAATGTGGACAAGCCTAGTCTTAGCTCGTGTTTTTAGTTCATCGTCGGGAAGATTGTGTTGTTTTGAGCTCTAATTTATGGTGTTTAATGCTATATGATTCTTGAAGAGTTTATTATGATTATATATTAAATATATACAAGCTGTAAATCAAGTGTAAACAACACCAAAAGGCTTGGAATGGATCAACAAGAGCGTGGGACAAGCTTTGACATAAAATGGATACCTTGGATGTTACCAGCGCGTGTAGGGTCTTTGAAATAGACAATGGGCGCATTCCATGAATTAAAATCTTCTAAAGGAACCCAAAATAGTGTTCCCTCTAGATGAAGGTGGTTCGCGACCCCTATCCCAGTGAAGTGACCCCCGCATTGCGCCTCTTGTTCCACCAATGGCCAAATTTGCCTCCTATAAATACAAAACTTTTACGCTTTGTTAAACACCTTGGATGACTTTGAAACTTGGATAGGGGATGGAAAACACTTCAACTAGGGTTTTTATTTCTTTACTTTCATTTATTTATGGATTATATCATGTGTTCATTTATCTTGATTACGATTATGTCCATGAGTGGCTAAATGCCCTCTTTCCGGGGTTAAGGCCAAGAACATTATTGCTATTGATACAAATTGATTTGGTTTTGTTTATTTATCATATTTGGTTGTTTGTTTACCATTTTCATCATTATTTTAAGGGTTAACCAACCTTAGAATACATATATTATTGACCTTATGATCTCGGGAGGGAAATAGGAAGATAGAACGTAGGGGCAACCTTTATAAAATAAGAGTATTGAATTAGCATATAGGATATGGATATACCTAGAAGCCTAACTTGGTTCACCATGGGATGAAATACAAATGCGTTTAGCTTAGTTCTCACAACCATGCTAAACGATGTAGTTGTTGGTCTAAGTTAGATAGGTGGTTAGAGGTCGGGAGACCATGATCATAAAATCAGCTTCGTGAATCAACAACCAAGATAAGTCACTTAACCGATGAAGTTCAATTGCATAGTATGATTATTCATAGCAGATTTAGCGCCGAGTTTTCATCCATTGATTATTCAAAGTCTTTACTTTTACACACCGTTTACTTTACTTTTAATTATAATCCTCAAACTCTTTTGGTTACGTTTGCACCAATATAATCTCAAGAGTTAAACTATAATTAGATAGTTACTTAATGCTAGTCCCTGTGGGATCGATACGTGGCTTGTAAAAGGGCCACGTACACTTGCGTGAGCGCTTGGGCACAACAAGTTTTTGGAACCATTGCCAGAGACTTGTAAATAAGAAACTCTCTTATTTTTAGTTTTTCTATGTTGAGTTTTACATAGTTTAATTTGTTTTAGTTTCTTTTTAATTTTTTTTTGTCACACTTCTTGACATGGCAGCCTGGGATAAATGGTTTTCGAGGGACGATGATTCTTCTTATTTTTGTGGAGGACCCCACCACGAGGCTTTTTGTCCAAATTTTGATGCAAGATTTTAGAGGGGACCTACTTATTTCCAGCCTGTGCAGCAGACCACAAGTTGGTGTGTGGTTTGTGGCAATATGTATCACTCAACCGATATATTCGCTGTAAATCCTGAGTCCGTGATGTATATGGGCAATGTTCAGAGGCCAATTTATGGAAATGCCTATAATCAAAGTGGCAGACTCAACCACTAAATCAACAATGGAACGTCCCACAACAAAAATCCCAGCAGCAGTAGTTTGAGCAACCACAAGCTCAAGTAAATCAGGTCACAAGCAATGTATAAAAGATGTTGAAACAACTTATAGCCGGTCAAACATAGTTGGCAGCAGATATGAAAAGTAAATAGGTAGAGATGAAAAGCCAACAAGCAGCTACAAGGAGCTTGGAATTGCTGATCGGTTCGTTGCAATAGGCATAAAATACCGAGCCTCAAGGTGTTTTTCCAAGTGATACTGAAAATCCTAAACAAGTAATGGCAATCACTTTGAGGAGTGGTAAGGAGATGAAAAAATAACCTCTAAAGAAAACTAAGAAGGTACATGCAGAGTTGAGTCTCCCACAGGTATCCAACCAAGTTGCTGAAAATTTGAGAAAGTTTGAGTACTTGAAAGAAAAAGTTCCTGAAGAAGTGAAGAAAATCCCACAACTCCTTTCACACAGAAGCATATAAAGGCAAAAGAGAATGCATGCTTTAAGAAGTTCTTTGACATGTTTAAAGAGCTATACATTAACTTACCTCTTTTAGATGTTTTGCAATGAATGCCCAAGTACGCTAAGTACTTAAAGGATGTGGTCACTAAAAAATTAAGCTGTAGGATTTTGCGACAGTAGCACTCATGAAGAGTGTAGTTCTATAGTGATGCAGAAGATGCCATAAAAACTCAAAGATCCTGGGAGTGTCACTCTTTCCATTCAAATTAGCAGCAGTGAGCTGATCCATGAACTGAGTGATTTAGGGAAAAGAGTCAATTTGATGCCCCTCTCCTTGTTCAACACCTTAGGCCTAGGGAAGTCGAGACCAAGAACAGTGATATTTCAGTTAGCAGATCAGAACCTAGCCTATCCTAAAGGAATCATAGAGGATCTTCTCATCAAGGTTGGTAAGTTTATTATTCCTACTGACTTTATTGTCTTAGATTTTCAAGTAGATGAAAGAGTACCAGTCATCTTAACATCCATTTTCAGTGACGGGAGGAGCCTACATTACAACCATTAAAGACCTATTTGATCTTAAGCTTCATCATTCTGATATTAGTGAAGTATTACACTAATGGCAAGCTTATGGTTCATTATGTGTAACTTGTGAATTCCTTGTGAGAGTGAGTGCAATTTAATTCTTGTACCTATTCTGTTATGGATTGCTAGATTGGGAGTGATTATGGGTAACTCTCTTATTGTGAGGGCACATGTTTGATGACAGTTGGGTGAATTGTATGATGTATTTGATAGAACTATATGCATGAGTTTTCCAACTAGGTGAGTCAATTCTTCAGGCTAGGATGTTTTTAAGTAGAATTCTTGAGCAGTCAATTATGTATGTAACACACTTAGTGTAGAAACTTGCATTCTATGTAGTCATTGTAGTACTAGCTTGAGTGTCTTACGTGTAGTAGAAGTACGGAGTACCCTCATCTTATTATGATTAGAGTAAAGAGTTGTTCGAGGAAGAACAAGTCTTTAAGTGTGGGGTGGTGATGTTAGGTGTATTTATTCACTTTAGTATTGCTATTCTAGCTTATTTAGCCTTGTTTTGTGGACTTCTTGAGTTCTTTATGTGTTAATAATGTTATAAATAAGCATCTAAGTTTTCAAGTATGTAATTACAATGTTCAAAGGTATTTTCAAACAAGTTTGGGTTTAAATTGATCATATAGAGTCTAGACGAGAAAATGAGTTTACTAGCTTAAGCTAGGTATTATTCTAGTTGTTTTCGATAGATTCTAGTAGGTGTATTGAGTTCCTACGGTTATTATTATTTAATTATATATGAAAAAACTTGTTTGTAATGTGTAAAGTTCAATTGGATTAACTCAAGAGTCGGAACAATAAGTTAAAGATCAATGTGGACAAGCCTAGTCTTAGCTTGAGTTTTTAGTTCATCGTTTTGCAGATTGTGTTATTTTGAGCTCTAATGTGTGGTTTCTAATATTATAGGATTCTTGGAGAGTTGATTATGATGTTATATGAAATATATACAAGTTGTAAATCAAGTGTAAATAAACCAAAAGGCTTGGAATGGATCAATAAGAGCGCGGGAAAAGATTTGACTTAAAACAGACACCTCGGATGTCACCAGCATGTGTAGAACCTTGGAAGTGGCCAGTGGGCACGTGACATGCATGAAAAACTTCAAAAGTGACCCAAAATAGTGTTCCCTTGTGATGTGGGCGCGTTACGACCCCTATCCTAGTGAAATTACCCCCGCGATGCATCCCTTGTTCCACCGACAGCCAAATTCTCTTCCTATAAATAGAATATTTAGACACTTTGTTAAACACCTTTAGACCACTTTGAAACTTTGAGACGAGATGGAAAACACTTTAATTAGGTTTTTTCTTCCTTTACTTTAGTTTATTTATGGATTATATCATGTATTCATTTATTTTGATTACGGTTATATCCATGAGTGGCTAAATGCCCTCTTTCCGGGGCTTAAGGCCAAGAACATGATTTCTATTCATGCAAATTGATTTGTTTTTTTTTAATCATATTTGGTTGTTTGTTTACCCTTTATATCATTATTTTAAGGATTCACGACCCTTAGAATACATATATTATTGATATTATGATCTCGGGAGGGGGAATCAGAAGATAGAACGAGGGGGAAAATAAAGTAGGGTTCTTATTCTTGTATAAAATAAGGGATTTAAATTAGCATCTAAGATACGGATATACCCAGAAGCCCAACTTGGCTCACCATGAGATGAAATATAAATGCGTTTAGCTTAGTTCTCACATCCCCGCACAACGATGTAGTTATGGGTCTGAGTTAGGTAGGTGGTTAGAGGTTGGGAGACCATGATCATAAAATCAACCCCATGAATCAACAACTAAGATAAGTAACTTAACCGATGAAGTTCAATAGCATAGTATGATTGTTCGTAGTGGCTTTAGCGTCAGATTTTCATCGATTGATTGTTCAAAGTCTTTACTTTTTTGTAATATTTACTTTACTTTTAATTACAATCCTCTAACTCCATTGGTTACATTTACACAAATATAATCTCAATAGTTAAACTAGAATTGTATAATTGATTAACGCTAGTCCCTGTGAGATTGATACTTGGCTTGTTAAAGGGCTACTTTACTACTTGTGAGGCCACGCACACTTACGTGTGCACTTGGGCACAATAATATATTATACCACGAGAGTAGTAGAGATAGGCTTGAATGTTGTTATTGATGGGTATACGAAATTATGGTGTTGGGTACTTAAGAAGCTTAGTGGGGCATAATGCTTGGCTAAAGTGATCGAAGTGGAGTAGTGTTCTGGGTGGATGTGAGAGATAGAGCCCAATGGCTTAGGGTAATTCATCCTCATTTTGGATAGGCTTGAAGTTAGAAGTGATGTATGGTTAAGTATAAGCTATCGTAGTGATATGTCTCTCAAAAGATATAAGTTCAATTGGGTTTGCTCTCTAGCATGAGTTCTGCTCTTCCGATATCCCTTGTGTGTGTTGGTGAAGTGTATAGGTGATCCTTCATTGGTTTCTTCCTTAGAGGATGTTTGTATTTTGAACTCTTTGTTTTATAAGGAGGTCCTGGTAAGGATCTTGGGTTGGCAAGTTCACTGGTTGTGAATGAAAGAGGTGGATTTAGTAAAGGTTCTATGGAGGAACCAAAAGTCTAAGAAAGGTACTTGGGAAGCGGAAGAGGACATAAAGTCCAAGTATCCGCATTTGTTTTCCATTCTGGAAACTGATGGTTAAGGTATGTGTTAATCTTCTTAATTTGATTTATGTCCTTGGTAGACAAAAGGTTCAAGTCTTTAAGATTTGAATTGAACAAGTGTCCTTGATGGACAATGGGGTTGAGTCCCAAAGTTATTGGAACGAATAGTTTATTGATAATCATCTTGGCATATTCCTTGTCTTTGTTGTATGTCTTGATTTATAACTTGGTTAAAGGTTATTACATGTGTAGTAATGTGTTAAATCATGCTTATACTTGCCTTACCCGTCATTCGATGACGAATGATCCTAAGTGGAGGAGAATAAAATACCTAAGACCTTGGATCTAGCACAAAATTCTTGGGTTTTGGATATTCTATCTATGATATGACTCAGGGTGCTAGTCATACTCGAATATATGACTAATTGACACCTCAATCATACCCTAGGAAATGTGGTAGGGGTTACACATTGTCCAAGGTACGACTTAGCCTTTCCATAGTCGTACCTTTGGGTATGAGTCGTACCTTACCTAGTCATATAGAGTGTTGTTCTCGATCTTGAAGACATTATCTTAGGTATGGTTAGGGTATGTTTTAGGGTACCATTCATACCCTAAGATACGATTCCTTCATGTGTGGTCATAGGCTAAACAGTGTAGGGGTCCTAGGTGAGTCCTAGGGTACGAGTAGGGTACTACTCTTACCCTAGGGTACGATTTGGTGAGGGAGTCGTACCCTCCTGCGGGTTGGGTTTCCATATTTTAAGCTGAGGACTTTATATATAGTGTTGGGTATTGTATACTCTTGGTTTAACTTGTGTTTTCACATGTTTTCAATGATAGTTTGCATATGTGGGTGCTTGCTAAATTTGGTTTAACAAATGGGTCAAGAGTAACCCTAGATTTGATGATTCTTACTTTGGCTTTAGTATTGATAAAAGCATGCCTTCAAGGTGTTTGTGAAAATGTCTAAGAGAAATAACTAGTTACTTATTAAAGGTGTATTGAACTATGGTATTGGTCAAGTGATTATGAATGAGATATGACGTTGATATAATGAATATGAATACTCGGTTAATGATAATGTAAAGGACTTTTTGGCTACATAATAGATTAATAGATGCCTTTTGGTAGTTGGTTGACTAAATGGATTAAAGCTCTTAAATATGGAATTGAAAGGTGTTTTGAGCTAAAGTTGAGTATAAGAGTATTAATTTAGAGTGAATGATTTGTAAAGGTCTTGGTGACTATAAATGAATTTGAATTCTAATATGACTAAGTCATTGGCTTACTAAAACGATTGGTCGCTAAAAAGGTTTTATAAAGATCATGTGATCACATATGGGATTGAATTATGGCCATGGTGGCTTGGGTTGTTGAAAGAGGTTAGAGTATCTATGTGCTAAATTTGAATAATTTTCTCCACTAAACCACCAAGTTGGTTGGTCTTTGTTAGATGATGGGTTCAAGTCCCAAGGTCATATAAATAAATTAATTGATCGATAATGGTAATGGCATGGTGTACACTTGGAAGTGGTATTGGTATGACGGTGCCAATAAGTGCCTAGGGTGAGAATTTGACTAAGTGGTTGCACATATGAAATGATGGTTTTAAATTGGGGTCTAAAGCGGGCTGCATAGCAAGACCGTGAAAGTAGAGTTCGAAGGGCTAACACTAGAAACCATGCTAGTAGGTGTAGGTATCATGAAACCAGGAGGTTCGAGTCCCTCGAATGAGACATGCAACTGGAAGGTTCGAGTCCCCCAAGTGAGATATGTAATCGAAAGGTTTGAGTCCCCCGAATGAAACCCATGAAAGGGTAGTTCGAGTCCCCCTTACTACATGTAGTGGTGCATAAGTCACCTTGATGATGTTGGGTGGTTTGAGTCCCCCATAAAAGCATATATGGTTA